>AP025043.1:21129273-21269345 GCA_036186865.1 Eustoma russellianum | reverse complement strand
GATGATTATTGATTATTGAAAAATAAATCAGACCAAGTTGCTCCACTTGGAAGCTCTGAAGCATTAATTATTACAATCCATTTAACACAGAGGATCTTTACCATGTCTGAAATTTTCCTCCTTAATGAGAGGAACTGCCCTGTGTCATGCAAATGCAATCCCATCCCAATTCCCAACTGAATGTAAAAGGGCAAATTCAAAAAATTACAGTGGGGGTGAAAGAAATTACTCTACCTAGTTTTTGTATCAGATATTGTATCTCTTTACAGTCTGAAATGGGACAGGATAACTCTTGAGATGATATAAGAAGGGAAATGGCATAAGCCCCTAAACATCTTGGCCTGTGAATTCTGTTCACTAACAATGATGCAATGCTCAAACTGATTATTTTTACCATTTTTTCTACACCATGGACATGCTTGCTCGCCTCACATTCTCGGTCCCTTGGGGAGTCCAAACTGGGGCAGCATTCCTTGGGTAATGCAAATTTGAGTTCAGAATCTGATGATCAGTCAAGGAGGTGGTGGAATACCATAAGATGAGATTTTGCAATCACTAGTATCTGGAACTACTTGAGTTTTAGGTCCTAGTTCTCCAATCCCTTCATTCCTCAATCAGAACCTGATGCTTCTTTCTAAGCCACCTCAGTTCCTGCTGGATTTCACGTTGATTATCAATTGAGATGTCAAAGCTATACGAACGGGATCGTTCCCTGTTCCTGTTTCTTATTACATCACCTGACACAGATGAAAGACTGATCTTCACTCGTGTCTCTTTCACATTGTCAGCTGAAAAGCACTGACCCAACTTTTCTTGTTCTTCAGAGGAATGGCCCTCTGTCGTACCCAAAGAACTGTCATGACTATCGGGGCGATCCCCAACGTTTACTTGATGGAAGCTTTTACTATAGCCTAATGAGAACTTAGCAGGCCTAGAACCTTTATGCAAAGAACTATCAGCTTGGAAGGTGATCTCTTCAAAACGGCCATGCGTAGCAGCACATCCACTTCCCAAGCACTGGAAATTTTGAGATTTCTTGGCACTAGGATTATCAGATAGGAAGTTCTTTAGCGAGCCAGTAGAGGTATGATTGGAAGCACAATTGTCGCAATAAAAAGCAGTTGTGACATGTGATTTTTCTTCTATTCCAGGCCCTGTTTTCCAATCAGGAACCAGATTCGCGATTTCTCCATCAATCATATCAGCTATCAGGTTAACATCTTGATCAGTGATGTCCAATTCAGCAACCATTTCGGTGGCAACATTTAGTGCTGTGTCATATCCAACGTCAAATGGGAAATATATGTTCCTCAGACAACCTGAAAATACACAATAATATTTCCATTTTCAGTCAAGATGTAAACACCACAATATGACATCAGTACATATAACTAATTGTGTGTTTGCATTGTGACCTTCATAGTCTGAAATGCGGAGTCTTATAAATATACTACCATCTTCTCTTCTCTTCCCTTTAATACTGACATCATGGGAAGGGAATTCTTCCTCGTGACGCAGAAAGAGCTCCATTCCACTTTGTTCAACATCTTGGGGAATATAGTCCCATTCGTTCAGGTCTTCTAAAGCGTAACCGTTAGAATAACCATTAAATGAGAAGTTTCCAATTGAGTTTCCTTCATAATCTAAACCTGAAGAAGGCTGCCTAATCAGAGGATTCATGTAAGCCATCTCTCCACTGTACTCTGCTGGCCTAAAATCCTGTTCACAACTTTCATCAAACAGAAAGGGATCGTCTAGTAACTCTCTAGCAGAGAGCCTCAGCGACACAGTTGCTAGGCATTTCTCAACAAATTGTCGAATCTCAGGATTCTTCACTTTGTATAGGGCATCTGGTTTTTTACCCTAAAACAAAAACTAGCCATCAGAGAGATAAAGATGAACAGTGGAATATTAGATTAAATATTTGAACATAAACTCTCTTACAGATATCACTTTCTTGTAAATCTGAGCAGGATGACTACATTCACTATATGGATATTCAAATGTGACCATTTCCAAAATGCACATCCCAAAGGAGTATATGTCTACTAATTCATTGTATTCCTCTTCATATACTTCTGGAGCCATGAACTCGGGTGTGCCTAATCGAAAGATCACAAATAAATACTTTGACCAATAGCCTTATAGCATACAAATTAAGAGTCAACTATAAAAAAATGTACATTTTCAGGGAATGATTGCTGAACTGCAATAAGCTTGTAACCACAAGTTTAAAAGGAAACTTAGGTTTTCTTGGTGAGGGAAATTTCATTTAAAGAAGAGATAATTACCAACACAGTGCGCGGCATGAGATTTTCGCAGGATAGCTGCAAGACCAAGATCACCAATTTTCACTTGCCCTTGGTTGCCATTGACAAAAATATTATCACACTTGAGATCTCTGTGAATCACAGGAGGATCATGGCTATGAAGATAAAGAAGCCCTTTTAAGATCTGTCTACACCAATGCTTTAATGCCCTGATGTTTACTCTTTTATGCTTCAACCTATACCTAATACCATGTAAAATAACAAAAGATTAGATGAGAAAAGCAAAAACTAGCCAAAATAAAGGGGTAAGGAACAATAACAACAAAAACTCACTGTCTGAGAGTCCCAGATGTGAACATTTCAGAGACAAAATTGATGTTCCTATTAGCAGTATCCACCCAAGATGTGTAAAACTTCATGATGTTCTGGTGCTTGAGAGTTTTGAGAAGGTGAATTTCACAGTAAAGCCTCTCAAGATCTTCAGGGCTTTGAAGACAATCATAAAGCTTGACTTGGTTCCAAGCAACCTCAATCCCTTCATACTCATCAAATGCTCTGTAACTGAATCAAACCAATAACAAGAATCAAGTCAAAAGTGCTAATCCATGTAAAAAAAATCCATCTCCAAAATTCTCCCAACTGAGCAGAAGTTCTGTTACTAAACAAGCAGAGCCCAAAACTCTGCATTTCGAAAATCTAAAATGGGTAACTGCCAAATCTAGAGAAAGCCACTTTACTTTATCAAGCTCATAAATGCCCAAAAGGGGCAATATAGCAATTATACAGAAGAAGAAAATACAACTTCAAAAAGGAGAGAGATTTAATTTCTTACACTGTCTTTGAAGATCCTTTTCCAAGAATTTCATTGTACTGCACCAACAAAGCAGAAAAGGAAATAAAATAACGTCAGAATGAGTTCATCTGATGCTTTTTCTTTTCATTCTTAAACATAGAAAGAATAGAGAGATGAAGGGGGGATTGGTGAAAGTTGATTACTCTGCCGTATCTTCCAGTTGGATCAACTTCAACAAATTCAGAATCAGGCTCAAGATGTATAAGACCATTCATCATCCTCTCAGCTAAGCTTCAGCTTCTTCTATGAAACTTTCAGCCACAAAGTTGGGATTTTTCACACCTTTACAAAACAAAGAAATCATCCCAAGGATGATGATCTAGAAAACCAAGAAACAGAGACAAGAGAACATGGTCTCTTATTCCAAAGAGTTTGTAGAAATAAAAGAAATGAGGTTGCAGACAAAGAAAGAGAGATACATGTGATCAGAGGACATGTTAGGACAACATATTTCACAACTCAGAAACAAAAAAAACAATGTTTTATTATGGATATTCATGAGGGACACCACCTCCGTTCCCACACTTGAAAGATGACAAAGCACAGAGACTTGAAGCGAGAGAGAGAGAAGATGAGGGAGGGCCACCTTGGACTTAGCTAGCTTTTCTTTCTATTTTAGCTGTCCCTAGTAAAATTCTTCCCATTTTCCACTTTCTTTCTTATTTTCCTTTTATTTTTGAAGAGGAGTCTTGGATCAACTGATAAGTTCGCTATTTTGTGACTTTAAAATTATGGGTTCGAGATACAGAAATACCCTCTTGTACAAAAGTGCAAGGTAAGGCTGCACATATTATATCGCGAAGCGATCCTTTTCTTCTCTGGACTATACGCAAACGCATAAGCCTAGCTTATCCACATCATATCGCAAAGCGATCCGGTCCCTCTCTGTACCTTGTGCAAATGTCGAAACATAGTGCACCGGAACGTTTCTCTTCTTTTGTTTTCAATTTCCTTATTCTTTGTTTTTCTTTATTTTTTATTAAAATATTCCCTCTAGTAACTTGTTCTGTTCATGACTTCCTTTTTAAAAAATAATTACAGAAATAACACGAAAGTGTATGTTGAAATCCATTATTTAAATGGCTTCTCAGATAACAATTCTTCCAGTTGTATGTATCAAATTAAGTGATGTCAACTATCAAACTTTAAAAAGGTGAATACGTTTTCTTGACTAAGTCATAATCTTTATATTTAGTATGGGATTTGAACAAGTATGGAAATTTACAAAACTAATTGCGCGCTCAATGTTCAATAATCGACCATGCAGTACTTGTATTTTTATTAGCCCTCTGTTATTAGTCAATAAAAAGTAATAATATATTTTTTAATGTTTTACTTTTCTTTGTTGACCAACAACAGATAATAAATGAGGTTTTATTGCACTAGGCTCTCGCGTTTGCGCAGGGTTCGGAGAGGGGTCAGATCGATTTGTGATTTGATGTACGCAACCGTATCCTACATTTTGTACAAGATGCTGTTTCCGCTGCTCAAATTTGTGACCTCAATATCACAAAACAACAACCTTATCAGTTGCTCTAAGGCTCGTAGAGAATGATTTACCATGGGATTGGGTCAAATGTTTACCATATTAGTGAAGGTTACGCTAAATCCATACCACTTAAGCATTACTCTTGTGAGTATTCTGAACAATCTGAAAAGTTGTACCATATTAGTGAAGGTTTGGATACTTTGTTTTTATGCTATGGTGTTTTTTTATTAAATAAAAACATTCTATTTATCTATAAATAAATAAATACGAGCTTTTGCTCTCCATCCTTTGATATGTATCACATCTTTTGTTTTTTTTTCTCTTATCAAATATATGGATTGGTCCATTCATCATAGATTTCTCTGGATTCCATTCTTCAGGGACAATGTACCTGTAGTTTAGAGAGAAACTAAGTCTCCCCTTTTGTCAACAAAAAAAATTCATTTGGAATGAAAGAAAACGTCTCTCTCTGTGTATACACATATACATATGTATACACACACAGATATATATATATATATATATATATATATATATATATATATATATATATATAAATTAGGGCTAATGTGCGAACGTAGGAAAAAGGCCTTGAGAAATGAAAAAAAATGTAATTTCATTTTATTAGTTAATAAAATTAGGTGACTTTTATATAATTACAAAAATATCAAAAGTATTTCTTTCAAAATCATCGTGCTAGAAGCAAGCTGTGTGCCTTAGGTTAGGTTAACTGTTTAAGTGAAATTGTGAAAAAAAAAAAAGAGAAACATAAGTGACGGATAAGGACAACCACCACTAGTTGAAGACTTCGAAAAATCACAAAGATTTTACGTACCTATATAATCATATTGTCAAACTAATGAGTTTCACAATTAATTCTACATATATGCTGTCTATCAGGTGACTGTTGATATCATATAAAATAAATCCATTAAATCAGATCAAAACATTAGCCTTTCTTACATTAAGGACATTATTTTGCTGCTTCTTTCAACCCGAAACCAAAATGAGAAAAATACAGCAAATTATGGAAGAAAAAAAAAACTGAAGAATAAAGATATATTGCGATTTCAACTGAAGGGCGATCCCAGCGTACTAGGTTCCCATTTTTGCGCAGGGTCTGGGGATGGACTGGATCGCTTCACGATCCGATATACGCAACCTTACCCTACATTTTGTGCAAAAGACTGTTTCCGTGGCTGGAACCCGTAAAGATATCTAGTTATACGATAAGTTTAAATTTGTATACGAAGGTATCTAGCTAATGATTTTCTTTATAGATTGACTTTTCCTTTTATCTTAGGTAAATGATCTATAACAATCTGCATATAGTTTTCCAAAAAATAAAAAAATAACATCTCAAAGTGCAGTTTCATTTGAAAAATAAAGTAACGAGAATATTGTGGTACAAAAACCGCAAGCCTAAAATAGGGAAAAGGAAAAAGGAGTACCTAAATTTCTTCCTTATGTTCATGAACCGTTTTCTGAAGGCGCTGTATGTACAACGTGTATTTTCTAAGTAACGTATCCTTTCTATATGTCTACAAAAAGTAACGTATCATTTTCTTGTATGACTAACCCAGACGCTCGCTACTTTCCAAAACAAGATTTCTCGAGTGTCACAACTAATAGCAACTCATCATTTTCTTGGCGGTGCTTTGTCAAAGCCAGAGATTGGGTCAAGCATAGAATGAAATAAAAGGGCGTTCCCGAAACACTAGTATCTCGCGCAGGGTCTGAGGAGGAGTTGGATCGCTTTGCAATCTAATGTACGCTGTCTTACTTTACACTTTGTGTAAGAGACTGTTTTTACGGCTCGAACACGTAACCTTAAAGTCACAAAACAGAGAATGAGAACACGTCACCATCTTGGCCACACCATGGTCGAACACCGCAGTGCAAGACACTTTGTTGGGCTCACACCAAAAACGGATGCTACACTGTTCGACCATTGTGGAGCTAAGCAGAAACATGAGGAGCAGCAGCAACCAAAGCAACAGTATGGACGGCAGCAATAGACATCGAATGAAGACAGAGCATCTGAGGCGTTGAGCAAACAAAACTTATATGGTGCAGTTTATGAAATGCATGAGTATGAAGTAAAAGATCACGACTAGCTGAGAAAGAGGGTCCACATAAGCAAGTGGTGGTTACAGACTACAACTTGTAGAAGAAGGTTGGTTAGCTTAGTGGTTAAGCAAGTTAGTTGGGTGCATTTAGCACGTGTATATTTATGTCAACTTGTATATACAGAAGATGATGTTGTAAAGAATAGTTGATGAAATGAATGAAAGTTTTCTCAAAAACTCCTGCATGGCAGCTAGCTTTTTTGCATTCCTCCTCTGTTCTGCTTTTGCTTTCTGTTATGGTATCATAGCATTAATTGCTTTTTGCTACTGAAATTTCGTCTTTTTCTCTGTAACATTCTTGTGTTTCTTTCTTTTGTTTTCAATCCGAATTGCATCTGGTTCATAGAAAATCGATCTTCGAATTCATGTCTTCTGCATCAAATTCTTCTCCACCCTCAAACAATGTTCCATCCAACTGTAGAGTAAATAATCTGTAATTCTTGAGAATCATATAGCTAATCCCTTTCATCTTCATCTAAACGATAGTCCAGCAGCTGTACTAGTACAACCGGCACTACTGCACATAATTTTCATTCATGGAGCCTCACATTGCAGATGGCGTTGCTAGTTGAGAACAAGATGTGCATCATTGATGGATCAATGCGAAAGTCAAATCCAACTAATCTACAATTTCAAGAATGGAGTACAATGGTGCAATCATAGATCATGAATTGTGTTTCACCTTCTATTTCATATAGTATAATGTGGTATGTTAGTGCCTATAGGAAGGACCTTACCCTCAGGTATGCTAATGTTGATCCTTTTAGACTCTCAAATTTGCTTGAAGATTTTTATGCTGTCAAGCAAGAAACTTCCACTGTGAAGACTTTACCAGGTTTAAGATAATATGAGAAGAGATGTTAGCTTTGAGGCATGAGGTTGTACATGTGATATAACTGATAAGATGTGATATAACTGCCAAGCTGTATGAGTTTGTGTAAAGTACCTATGCGATTAAGCTCATTAAAGGTTTAAATAAGAATTTCGAGGCTGTCAAATCTTAGGCATTTGTTATACTCCCTTACCTGACATAGTGACTACGTTTTCTATGTCAATCAAGTACAAAAGGAAGATCATGAACTCCAATAGTCAAGGATCTTTTAATAGTGATCCCACTACATCAATGGAAGATAATTTTAATCAAAATAGTTTGTGGCAAGAGCCTATGTGAATAGTCCTCAGGGGAATAATTATGGTAGAGGCAGTGGTAGAGGCAATCGTAAGGTCTGTCAATCTGTCTCTAAAGAGTGTTAGGACATACAATTAATATATGCTACAAGAAGTACGGATATTCCTCAGACTCCAAGTCTATATGTCAAGTAAACATGACTACAGCCGTTGATTGTGGTTTAGGATCATCAAAACTTGATGCAGTGAATTAGGTTTATCAACCTCCCATGCTCATGCATGATCAACATCATAAGCTTATTACTAGGCTAAATGAAGAGGATGAAGGTAATGTTTCTAAAGTAACTGTTAATGGGAATGCAACACAGCGTGTTGTCATATCTGCTCAAAGCCTGACTCAATTTGATACCGTTGAAGGTAAGTGTTCCTCTGGTAATCTAAATATGTGGATTTTAGACTATGGAGCCACATATCATATAGCTTTCTCTTTGACTCTATTCCAATCTTGCAAACCTGTTTAATAGATCCTGATAAAATTACCTAATAACTTGTTCGTCTTAGCCACTCATGCTGGCTGAATGATTATTAATCCCTTCTTCATTATACATAATGTTTTATATATTCCTTCTTTCTCTTTTAGTTTCTTGTCTCTTAGTAAACTGACTTATACTACAGTGTTTGTCGAATTCTATTCTTCATTATGCTTCATTCATGACCAATTTACCTAGAAAATGATTAGTTCAGCTAAACTCTCTAATGGACTTTACTATCTTCGTGGAACTGGGCAACCACTTCAATCTTCTATTTGCCTTTCTTCATTTGCTTAGATTTCTTCTACAATAATGTGGCACACTAGACTTGGGCATGCTTCTCCACATATAATCGGTGAAATTTATAAACCAGATTCCTTAATTTCTATGTCTGATTTGAATAATTCTTATACTATTTGCCGTTTGTTAAAATAAAACAGGACCACATTTCCCCATTTCACATTATGTTTCCAAAATTTGATTTGATCTCATTCATGCTGATATATGGAGCCCTTACTGGCATCCTACCATATATTGACATAAAAAACTCCTTACCATAGTAGACGATTGTGCAAGGTATACTTGGTTATACTTATTGAAATCTAAAACTAACACATGACACATGTTGCGGAGTTTCTATAATTATGTCCATATAAATTTGATTAGCACATAAAGGTAAGAAGATCAGATAACGTTCAGGAGCTTAAGATGTTTCAATTCTATGCAACTAAAGGCATTATTCACAAAACTAATTGTATTTATATCCCATAGCAAAATGATCTTGTAGAAAGAAAATATCAATACATCTTAACTATGGCTAGAGAACTCAAGTTTCATGCTTAGCTGCCATTTTCCCATTGGGATTTTTCTATTCAACATGCAGCATATTTGGTAAATCTTCTAATTACTCTTGTTTTGAAACACGAAAGTCCTCATGAAATATTGTACAATTTGATACCTTTATATCAACATCTTAAGGTCCTTGTATGTTTACTTTTGCTTATAATAAATTATCTCATAAACATAAATTTGCCCCATAGCCACACCATGTATTTTTCTGGACATACTTCACACCACTAAGAGATACATACTTTAAAACTTGAATACTAAGAATGTCTTCTTTTCCAAGGATGTGAAATTTCTTGAAATAACATTCCCTTTCTCTAGTGTCCCTTAATCACCTCCTACTTCTAATTCCTCTTATTCTTTCTTCCCTTCATCATCACCTAATGTCATTTCACCTAAAAAACACAGTTATCTAATCTTGAATCTTCTGCAAATGTCCAAAGTTCTAACTCCACTCCACAGTCTATCCATTCTCAGTCAGATGTTCTTACCTCACCTATATTAACTTACTTTTCTACTGTGTTTTCTCCTTCTGTTCCTTTTTATTCTTTATCACTTGTTGTTTAACCTATCCAAACCAGACCTACTAGAGACAGAAATCCACTTGTCTATTTCTGGGATTACTTCAGTTCTAGGCTTCTCAGTAGTCTCTCCCTTCTATTTCTTTTCCTTTTTAGCATTCCCTACAGTCTTCTTCTCCATTTTCACATACTACTCCTTATCCTATTTACTCTAATATATCCTTTGATGTCTTAGCTCCTAAGTATAAAACATATATTCTTAGTGTCAGTATGGAACATGAGGTTAAGACTTATTAGGAGACAGCTAAGTCAGTAGCTTGGCAACATTCTATGAAGCTTGAGTTGACAGCATTAGAAGCAAATCATACAAGAGCCCTGATGCAGTTACCTACTGGCAAGAGTCCATTTAACTGCAGATGGGTATATAAGATCAAGCGTAAGGTTGATGGGACCATTGAATGATTAAGACAAGTCTTGTTGCAAAGGGATATACACAGCAGTTAGATGTGAATTACATTGATACATTTTCTCTTATGGCTAAGATGACTACTGTTAGACTGGTACTTCTCTTGGCAGCCATCAGAGGTTGGCATGTTAATCAACTAGTTAACGATGTTTTTCTTCATGGTGATTTACATAAATAGATCTATATAAAACAGCATGAAGGAGTTTTTGCTCCAACTCCAAACACTGTCTGCAAACTTCATAAGTCACTTTACGACTTGAAACAAGCTGGTGGATAGTGTTGTTGGAACCTGCAATAAACACCACTAGAGGGGGAGTGAATAGTGGTAGCAGAAATTGCAGTACTACCCTTGATTAAAATCCCCTTTGAAAACAGAATCTGAGATCTCCTCAGATTCATCATCGTTTTTGAAAAATTCAAAAATCAGTGTACACAACTCCAAAAATTATGAAACTTTCCAGAAATTAACTTCAATGTTTTGACTAGACTGTATCCAACAATAAGACAAAAATAAGATTGTTTGACCCTTCAACCAAATAAAAAGATTCAGATGGTCAATCTGAACAGAATTGGACAGAATAGTGCTGAACTTTGAAAATGTGTTTCTCTTTGATTACACAACCAAAAAGGTTGATCTTTATATCAAAACACTCCTTAGGATATCTAGTTTATGTTTCCAAAAGGCCATGTGCTGAAACTATTCTTGAAAAATTCAGAATGCAAGTTGTCTTGAAATTGGTCAGATTGCAGCTAGAATGGAGCAGTTATCTTGCAATGACTGAAAGACTAACTTTCCTTTGCTCAAATCAAGTGATTCTTGTTGATAATGAAAGCTAACATTCTGAAGTACAACTCCACCAAAAATAACAAACGTTGAAAGTGTTTTGCAATTTTTTTAAGACGTGTGAAGTTGGATGAAAAATACAGTGAAAACGGGCAGAAAAACAGAAAAGTAGAAAGAAGACGAGAACACCAAAGATTTATCCTGATTTGGTCAATGTGACCTACTCCAGTCCCAAGGAACACATTTCCTTGGATTTCACTATCCAAGCTTGATCCTTGGGTTAAACACCAACCATATTTAAGACTTGGATGAACACCTCTATGCAACTCTAGGTTGCAACACCTCTATCATCTATTGGTGTAGCCTTATAAACTTGGCTAATCAATCTTATAAAGACACCATGAGAGGCTTGTAGCTCTACTACAAATATCACAAGAACACCTTGGTTGCAAGACAATGAGCTTCAACTTTTTTGCTTTCAAGTGTGTGTTCTTCTTCTTCACCTTTGCCTCCTATTTATAGTGTGAAATACGCCTTCAAGATAAGATCACCAATGTGTCACCATCTTCATCATCAAGTCTTAGTTGTCTTCACATCATTGGTTGGCCACATAATCACCTTGCACACTTGGAAACATCACGTAACACAATTGGTCCACCTAAGATCCTTATTTTGGCTGAAAATTTCCACCTCAAATTGTCTTGATTATCCTTTGCAGAATGAAGATAATATAAGAAGAGAATATGCCACAAGAATCCCTCAACTCCTTGGCATGATAATAGGGCATGTGAGGGCTACCATTTGACTCAAAAAACCAGCCAAAATAACCAATATAGCCATTGGGTTAAGTTTGGAAAAAAATTCCAAGTTGGCAACTTTGCCAACTAGCTTGTATTGGATCGGCCCACTTGGCATAAAATCATAAAATGAATACACCATCATTTCCACCTGTATATACACGTTTTTGAGGCTGTATATATGTGTATCTAACTCAGATTTTTGGAAGAGAAATCAACAAATAATAGTTGACAAGATTATGTCAACATATAATATCGAAATTCCCACAATTTCTCCTTGTATGTTGTGATGAATTTTACACCATTAGCACCTTTAAAATCTCTGAAATATGATGAATAAGACTCTCCAATAATATATATAAGAAGGTCCTCAAGAAAAAATAGAATGGGACATCGAATACCGTCACATATCCCTCTACCGTCGATAAAATCATCTAATGAGAGAATATAATAGAAAACCACCAAATAATCTTCCAGAATATAGTAAATGAACTCTAGAATTAAGATAATAAGATACTAAAAAGATTCTTTGAGCAAAAAACCAAAATACCCTTTGGGGTAAAATGACCAAAATACCCCTGGTGAGAGAAAACTCCAGAAATGACCCTGATGGTCAGAAATAGAGATAATAACACCTTTGTGATGATAAATAGGAGATGAATGTGTCCTTGAAATATTTTCACCATGTCAAGTACCTACGCAAACTCAAATACCAATTTTGCCCTTTTTGGTAAGTTGTAGAAGCTTCCAAGGCGCATTAGTCACAATATATATTTATAATAATCAAAAACACATAATACTAACATGATAAACATATATAAATCATGTAAAAATGAAAACAACTATTTTATCACATTTAAGAAAAATATTTCAAAAATCCTAGACATTGATCGATCGAAGAGCCTCTGCTTGAGAGGTCGATGTCTCACAGTGAGTTTCGAAGTTTATCTCTGACCTACATCGATCGATCGAAGTGAGGATTCGATGCATACATCGATTTGATGTGTCTCAGGTTTAGAGATCGATGTCTCACAGTAAGTTCTTGGTTTTTCTCTGCCTTACATGGATCGATCGATGTACATCGATCGATCAAAGTGCAATAACCTGAGAGATCAATGTCATTTTTCTTCATTTCATTGATATATTTCAACTCTTAATCATTTGTAACATCATGTGTGACATTTTTATGACATGTAACACTTAAAATCATGACTTTGAAAAATTATCCAAACATATTTCTCAACATTCTCCCCATTTTGGATGATTTTCAAAATAAGTCAACATATTTCTCAATATTCTCCCCCCATTTTATCGTAGGTTATCATACCTAACTTGGCTCTTAAAGTTGCAAAAGTAGCTTGATTAAGGGGTTTGGTGAAAATATCAACGACCAGTTCTTATATGATTTATAACTATATCCTCACTTTGAACATGGTCACGGAGAAAATGATATCTTACCTCAATGTGTTTGACCTTAGAATGAAGTACCGGATTCCAAAAAACATTGATCGCACTTGTGCTATCACAGAAAATTGGAATCTTATTCATTTTAATGCCAAAATCACTAAGTTGTTGTTTAAGCCAAAGTATTTGGGTAGTGCATAAACTCAATGCTATATACTCGCTTCAGTGGTAGAGAGTGCTACACTAGCTTGCTTTTTAGAAAACCAAGAGATCAAGTTGGTTCCTATGAATTGATATGTACCCCTAGTAGATTTTCTATCTAACTTGCAACCACCATAATTAGCATCACTATAAGCATACAATTCCAACTTAGCATTTCTATCATACCAAAGTCCTAAGTGAGGTGTGTGTTTAAGATATCTAAATATCTTTTTCACCGTATTGTAATGTGAGACCTTAGGACAAGATTGAAACCTACCATACATACACACACTAAACATGATATCAGGTCTTGACGCGGTTAAATATAATAGTGATCCAATCATAGTCCTAAATAGTACGTTATCAAAAGGTTTACCATTTTCATCCTTGCCTAGTTTGGTGCTAACACTCATAGGGGTAAGTGTTGGTTTTAACTCTTCAAATCCAAACTTCTCAATCATATCATTGACCTACTTAAGTTGGCTAATGTGGATTCTTTAAGGAGTTTGTTTGATTTGAACCCCTAAGAAGTAGTTCAATTCTCCTACCATTGACATCTCGAATTCAGACTTCATACACTCTTCGAAGTCTTTTACTAAGGTAGGGTTGGTTGATCCAAAGATTATGTCATCTACATATATTTGGACTATTAACAAGTGATTATCTTTTCTTTTTAAGAATAGTGTGTTGTCTATGGTTCCCCTTTGATAATTATTTGCAATAAGAAAGTTTGTAAATCTATCGTACCAAGATCTTGGAGCTTGTTTTAAATCATGTAAAGCTTTCTTAAGCTTGTATACATGATTAGGATTCTTTGGATCTTCAAATCCAGAGGGTTGTTTGACAAATACCTCTTCTTGGATGTATCCATTCAAGAATACACTCTTAACATCTATTTGGAAGAGTTTGATGTTGCTTAAACTTGCAATAGCAAGTAACAATCTTATTGCTTCTAGTCGTGCAAAGGGTGCAAAGTTTCTTCATAATCTATTCCTTTTTGTTGATTATAACCTTGTCCAACTAGCCTAACCTTATTTCTTGTAATACTACCTTGTTCATCCATTTTGTTTCTAAATACCCATTTCGTTCCAATAATGGATTGATTTTTTGGTTTAGGAACTAAATCCCACAGCTTGTTCCTTGCAAATTAGTTTAATTCCTCATGCATGGCATCTATCCATGATATATCACCTAAGGCTTCTTTAACATTCTTAGGTTCTAAGTGTGAGATTAAGCTATGTCATTCAGATTGACTTATGTTTCGATGTGTTCAAACCCCAACACTTGGACCCTCAATAATTAACTCTTTAGGGTGTTTATGTTTATCTTTTATAAGCCATCAATTCCTAGGTTGACTAGGTTCACCCTCATGTTGTTCAAATGTTTCATTAGTGTGAACATTATCGTATACAATTGGATCATCTTGTAAGTTAGTTGCATTATCTTCCAATTGCAAAATTTCTTCATTTATTTCACCTAAGGGTTCATGCATGTTTTGTTCAGGGAGAGTTGGTTCTAGATGATCAAGTACAGGCTCAAGTAATACATCATCATCATCAAACATATTTTCAACATTATTCTCTTGTTTATGTTGAGTTTTATCACTAACTTTAAAATATGTGTTCTCATTGAATTTCACATGTATAGATCCAATTATTTTTCTAGATGCAGGATTATAACACCTATATGCTCTTGAATTAGTTGAACAACCAACAAATATGCATTCAATAGACTTTTGTTCAAACTTGTCTAGATTATCCTTAGTGTTCAACACAAAACATTTACAACCAAAAACTCTAAGATAATCTACTTTAGGTTGTCTATTATTTAATAACTCATAAGGTGTTTTATTCAATTTCTTTATAATTAAAAGTCTATTAATAATATAACAAGCCCAACTAACAGCTTCAGCCCATAAATATTTTGGTACTTTGTTTTCACACAACATTGTCCTTGCTATTTCTTGTATGGTTCTATTTTTACGTTCAACTCCATTGAGTTGTAGTGTTTTTGGTGGTGAGAATTCATGTTTTATTCCATGTAATTCACAAAGCTTTATTACATCTTTTTTTTTTAAAAAAAATTCTCTGCCTCTATCACTCCTAATTCTTTTAACATTTTCTTCGTAAAGATTTTCGAGTTGCTTGATAAGAGTTTCAATTACCAATGGAGCATTGTCTTTGTGTGTTAAGAACAATGTCCATGTGTATCGCGAGTAATCATCTACTATGACATACACATAGTAGTGTCTACTTGGACTTCTTGTCCTACATGGACCAAATAAGTCTAAGTGAAGCAATTCTAGTACGTGACTAGTACTCACTTTATATTTTGGCTTTAATGTTTCTTTTATATGTTTTCCTTTAATAAATGTTTCACAAAGTTGAAAATTATTTAAGTCTAACTTAGGCATTCATCTAATTAATTTCTTCTTACATAACTTTTCGATAGCTGAAATTCCTATATGGCCTAGTCGTCTATGCCATAAGTTCACATCTAAATCATGTGATATTAAACACGAAACCTTAGAATCTAACATGTTATCTAAGGAAAGGATATAAATGGTACCATCCCTATTTCTTTTTAATACAATTTTTCCCTTATCATTTATTATATCACAAGAATTAAAGAGAAAAGAGACATGATAACCGGAGTCCATAAGTTGCAAAATACTTAATAAATTATAAGAAAAATTGCTTACTAACAACACATTTTGTATGTGAAATATGTTAGGATCCCCACGTTCCTTTTCCAACAACTTTTCCTTTGTTATTGTCACCGAATGTCACCTTTCCTCCATTCTCGATATGTTCCAACTCGATGAATAGTTTGGGGTCGCATGTCATGTGTCTTGAACATCCACTATCTAAAACCCACTTGATTTTTATATTCTTTGGCTTTGCCTCCTTCTTGCAACGATTTTCCTACAATAGAGACAAAGTAAAAGGTACCCTTTACTTGGGTCCTTGAATGTTAATGGCACCATCCTTGTTTAAATATCCCTTAGGTATCTAAACTTGGATGTACCTTCTAGGCACATATTTGACATTATAAGTTTAATAAAGAGGATTAACATGTGTTTGACCATTCTATTTAAAAGATAATGCATTGTCATACATGTTATTTCTTGGTTGATAAGTATTATGTCTTGGCCGACTTTGATAGTGAGTGAAAGGGATATGATTTTGTTTCTTGAATGGCTATGTATGTGTGTTCATATGCATTTCTTTAAGTCTTATACGAATTTTGCCTATATTTAGGTTCATAATAAGTTGGATGCATTTGATTTTGTCTAGATACATTTGTATACATATAGGCATAATTTCTAGGTGGTCTAGATGCAAAGTTTGCCTAGTTGCATGTTTATATGTGTGTGCTTTTATGGTTGCATGTTGCATTTTTACCTTGGAATAAGCAGAAGAAGGAGTACAAAAAGAAGTAGCAGACAAAGTTGAATTTGTTTTTGTTGCTTTATAAGGTTATTTAGTAATTGATGAAACAAATTTAGTATTTTTATCTACTTTTCCATTTTCTTTTTTATATCCTAACCTGGTTTTATCATTTTCATATTTTGTGATGATATAAGTGTATCTAGCATGTTAGTTCCCGACTTAAATTGTTCTAACATCTTTTCTAAGTCTAGTTTAGATGATTTAAGTTGAGAAATTTCTTTTTCATAACTTTCTACTTTAGTTTTTAACATACTATTTTCAGTTTTTAATGTTTGTTCATTTTTCCTATATGATTCAATTTTAATCTTTAAAGAATCAAGAGTATTAGTAGACTCTTGTTTAAAATATTTTAATTGATCGGAAAATTCCAAGTTGGACATCTTCAACTTGTCATTTTCTTCAGTTAGTTTCTTCTTTTCTTTAGATAGCCTTTTACAGTGAGCATGCATATTTAGAAATTCTTCTTACATTTCATCAAATGACATTTCACTATCAGAATCTATATCAGATGAAGAACTTACCTTGTTGGATACGAAGCAAACTTGAGCTTCCTCAGTGTTGGATTCTGAGTCAGACCAGTCGCTCCACGTGCTTGTCTTCATTGCTCGTTTGCCTCTTCTCGTCTTGGACTCCTTTGCCTTAGGCTTTTGTATCTCCTTGTCTTGTTTGTTGTTATTATTATTGTTGTTGGTGCTTTTCTTTTTCATACAATCATAAGAGATATGTCCTTTTTGACCACATTCATAACATTTTAACTCTTTATTATACCACTTGTTGTTATTAGAATTATTTTTTCTAAGTTAGAGAAGAAGTATAAGAAGAAGATCGTTTTCCATTCCTATTAGGCCGTTTGAAAAACTTTCTAAGTTTTCTTGCTATTAATATTAAATCATCATTTAATTCACTATCGCTATTATTTTCATCATTATTTGTATGTGACTCAGTTGATTTGAAAGCAATAGACTTACCGCATGATTTAGATGATTCAGACTTTCGTTGGTTCAGTTTTACCTCGTAAACTCTAAGTAAACCAATCAATTCATCCATTTTAGTGATTGACTTTGTCTCCTCGATTGGTGTCACCTTCGGATCCCATTCAGCAGCAAGACTCTGTAGAACTTTTTGAACCTTTTTGTTGTTGGTAAAAGATTTACCTAAAGCTTCAAATGCATTGAAAATATTAGTAATCCTTAAATCCATAGATGTTATGGATTCGTTCGGCAACATTTTAAACGATTCAAGTTCAGTCATAAGCATGTTTATTTTCGACTCTTTTACACCTCTAGTACCTTCATGCTTTAATTCTAAAGATTTCCACATGTCATGTGCACTTGTGCAATTTGAAACCTATCATGCTTCAGAAGTCACAAGTCCGTTTAAAAGCAATTGCCTAGATTTAGCATTCATAGACATTTTCTTTTTTGTCTTTAGATGACTATTCACTTTTATTCTTTATTACTTCTTGTGTTCCACCGTTTACTTGTACAACTTTTATTGGAATGTATGACCCATCTTCAACTATAGACCATAAATCGATGTCTATAGCCATTAAGAATAACCTCATTCTAAGTTTCCAATGAACAAAGTTATTACCATCGAAAAGAGGAGGGCGTTAAGTAGACATACCTTCCAACTCACCTTTGTGACAAATAATAGCCATTTTATGTATATTTGATTTGAGATAAGAAGGCTACTTTGAATTGTTGTTTCTTGGCCTTGTATTGTTCGTATGGTATTGAATCTTGTTTCTTAGAGTGATTGTTACACCCGGGAATTTTCAAAACTAGCCGTTAAGGCATTAATTTAAAATTAATGTAGCCGTGGGTGTAACGACCCTTCGAAATTAAATTAACGATAGGGTATCATTTGCGTCCAAGTAATTTCGTAATTCTATATTAGATATATTTATTATATAAATATAAAGTAGCAATAAAGGGTAGGTAACAAAGAGATGTTGCGGAGATAAAGGGGTTTAAAACAAAGAGAGAGAAAAGATAAATAACAATAATATTAAAATGTAAAAGGATAAGGCCAAAAAAAAGAATTTGGAATCAGACGTGAATGAGGGGATGTAACTGCCCCTTAAATCACGCACTATGGGGAGGGGGAAATAAATGGCAGGAAAGGGGAAAACATAAGAGAAAAGAGATAGAAATTAAAGAAAAGAAAAGGGGGAGGAGGGAGTAACGCACAGAAGAAAATAGGGAAGAAGAAAGAAAGAAGAAAAGAGAGAACGAAGAGGAAGGAGAAAGGAAGAAGTGCGCAAAACAAATCCCAACTTGGTCGTATAATCGTTCGCATCCAGGTAAGTTCCCTTTTTCCCTCCAATTGGTACAAATTCAAGCATGCTTTGGTGATATATTATGTGTTTGTTGTTTTAAATTATTGAAATCTATAGCATGATGTTGATTCTGTGCAAGATTTGTGTTTGTGAAAACTAGTAAATGCGTATACTGTTTTGCGTGGCTTGCATTTGATCTTAGGGAAAAATTTGATAACCAAAATAGCACATCTTAAGCATATTTGGGGTTTTTAGTTTTGGTTTTAGCCTTAGAATAGGTTCCTATAGACTGAAAATAGGCGAAAATATAGATCAACGGCAGCCGGAGCGCCTTACGCGCCACTGGGAGGAGCCGCGCGTGGCTCCATGTGTGCGTGTGGGTAGTCACGCGCCTCCTGGGGTTGCTGTATTCGTTATATAAAGAAAAAATTAAAACCAAAAAGGGCCGAAGCCCGGATCAGAGGGCAAGGCCAATCCTTACCAGGCCGACTGCTCCTGTACCAGGGCCGGCCCATTATCGATGCAAAAAAAATATTATGGGGCAGAGCCGACGGCGGACTGGGCCAAATGGCCAATGGACCGGGCCAGCTGCTAGCCAGCCCAATTAACAGCGAATTAAAAAAAAGGTTGCAGTGGACCGGACCCTGGCGGGCCGGACCAAAAGTGGCATGTGCACCAAGGCTGCAGGAATAGGGCCAGCCCAAATTGATTAATTGATGTCGACATAATTTCTGAATATTGGCAATTTGTATTAATGTTATTTAATTGATTAAAAATAGTAATAAATACTGAAAATCAAAATAAATATCAAAAAATTATAAATAATTCCCAGAAATTATAAAATGTTGAAATAAAATTATTTTCATTAAATTTCAGTAATTGGGATAATTTATTTAATTTGGATTATTAGGTAATAAATAGAAATAAATATGCAAAAAATAAGAAAAATACAGAAAATGCACGATAAATGTATACAAGCCATGGAAAAATGGTTTTAGCACCAAACAACGATAAATCATTATTCAGATAATAAATGAACCTAGATTTGAGTGCTAGAGGATGGTGAGGATGGGTTAGGGGCCTCAGGCGATTGTGTTTTTGCATTCATGGCACGTGCATTGCATTTATGGCGGGTCGTGACGTACGGGTCATGGGCGCTCAGGATGGTGTACGGTGGCGGGGCCACACACACTCAGGATGGTGTACGGTGGTGCGGCCACGCACACTCAGTATGGTGACTGTAGGTGGGTACGACCCGTAGCCACTCAGTAGGACCCGGGTTCATGCATTGCACGGTATGGATATCGGCATTCTGTGTGACATGACTTTGTTGCATGTGACATGCATAGTGGGACATGCATCACGATGTTGCGCATTCTTAACTGGAGTGATTTACTTTACCGCATTCTTTCATATGCTTATGTGATATCATGTTTTATGTACTATGTGTTATATCATTTTTGGATGCTCGTCTTGTACTACTTGGAGGCATGTGCCTACTGAGTGATTTCTCCGTCACTCACCCCTACTCCCTCCCACCAGGTGAGCACGAGGAAGCGTACGACTATGTCTTTGCTGAAGACGGGGCTGACACGGTAGTATGGGCAGACTGACGGTCGCGCCTAGGATACAAAGAGACTTTCCGGTAGTCTGTAGTTATTTTATTGGGATTTCATCGGACACTACTCTGTTTAGACTGATAGCACTTAGATGTTGGCACAGTGACTTGATTCCCGTTACTGATTTAGTATTCTATTGAGAATTTCTTTATTCATGTAATTTAATGTTGGGGGTAAATCGTTTCCGCGAAAAACATTTCTACGTCTGTTCGGACATGTTGGAAATTGATTCGACGTCTTATATTCTCCTTAACGAGATACGGAGGGTGCAGTGCTCCCGATGTTAGGATTCAGGAGCGGGGCGCTATAGGTGGTATCAGAGCCGAGGCTTCAGATCGGCCTCAGAAACGCAAGATTAACTAGATCACCTAGACATAAGCTATGATCTTTTCCTAGAAACGACGAGTATACCCCTAATAAATGAAGTAGACCTAAGTTATGATCGGGTTAAGGAATGTGTGTGCCGATGGTGAGCTTTCTCTATTTAAGTACCGTTGAACCCCTGAACCTTCGCATAAGCCCCATAAATGTTCAAATCCATCAATTACTCACGTTCAATCTGAATTCTCGTCAAGACTCACATAGAATCCAGAAAATACCACTGTGTCCTGAATAATCTAGCAAATGAGGCAACAGTGTTTGTGGTAACGCCCACTAGAATCAGGGGTCCATTTTTCAGGCAATGGCTGGCACCGTGGCCACCACTTTGGCGCAATAGCGGCAGTAGCAGTTGAACCAGCGGTCTCCACCACTGCCGCCACTGGATCGGAGATTCTACTATATAAAAATACAGGACATCCGTAATTCAATGATTTGAAGGACCCTTCATCGGAAGAGGCAAAGATATGGGACATGGTTGCTAAAAAATCACAGGACTACCGTGGCGAAAATACAATCGCGAAGGAGTGCAGGGTTACCGCCGCCACCATGTGCTCATTATTGATGCCACACTCGGGTCAGAGTACAGGAAAATCATGCAAGTATGAGTGCGAAAATCATGACGTTTATGAGAAAGGGCACTGAACAGAGGCCGGCAACACCATCACAACAGAATCAGGAGCAGCATAAAAGGAAGCAAGGATCAGTGCCCAGATCCACGTGAAGACTGATGTGGACTTCAGGGAGGCTGGCGACGTCATATCAGAGTCAACCGTCGGCGATCAAATATCAAGGACTCATCATCAGTAAAGGGTATGTCAGTGAGAGATAAATAATCAGAGTTGCGCAGCGGAATCGTGATTTCTTAAAGTCACATAAGTTCAGAAGAGGAGACCTCAGTGGATTCGAAGAGGGTTAAGACCATCGCTGAGTAGCACTGACCGACCAAGGTGACTGAACTAAGGAGTTTTCTTGATTTGGCCAGCTGCTATATGGAATTTGTTTAAGATTTTCATCGATACTGGTGCCCCTGAGCAAAAAGAAGCATAAGAATGCGAAGATCGAGTGGGCAGTTGATATCAACAAAGCTTCGCCGAGCAAAAAAAAACATAAACACAAGATCATAATACACAATTATGTCAATTAACTATATATACACGCACCGCTCAATAACATACCTTAGCAACATACTCCACATATCAAACACGTACAAGAACATCAACATACAAGATCCAACATAATTACACAAAGAGACATAACACAATATAAAAAAGAAGAAGATATCACATAACCTAATGATCTATGAATGTACAGCAACATAATTCAACAAATTATATACATATACCACCCCTCTATGCCTAATAAAATTTACCAATTCGAGCACAACATGAACAATAAATGTCACAAAAAGGGCAAAAAAAATATTAATCACCATATAAAAAAAATTTACCAGCTTGACGTGACGTACTTACATAAAAGTAATATGCACAAGACATACTAACTACTAAAATATATGCACCCTTACAACAATATGACTGTATGAACAGTAAAGAACCAACCAACTTATTAAAACATATAATGTTGGCACCACACAAAACCCAAACAATATAAGTACGAAAGACAAATAATAAATGTTTATATACACATATACCTATACATACAAAGCGACCAACTTGAAAATACGAAGTAACAGGTAATAGCTCACAATATATATATATATATACAATACGATAACAATGTATGAGTAGCGGATATATAAAAGATATACGATAAGTCAGGATTATATATGCTAATGACCACTACAAAAAAATATCCAGTCTCCTACAACAATAAAGAGGCATATAGACAAACACAATTTGTTACAACATTAATGATATAATGTAAATAAGTCGATTTAAGAAAATATACAAATAGAGACACGAAAGAAAGGTAACTAAACGATGCTAAGGTGCACTAGTATACACACAACTATTTCAATGACACCGCCACATAACTAATACAACAAAACCATAATAAACATCATAATATGTAACGACAACAAACAACACAATACCCGAATACTTTTCATACAAGACATGGGTTACGAAATAGGCATACATTTACCGGTTTTAAAACAAATCATTAACATACACAATTGAAGTAAAGCCTACTAATTACGAGTTAGGTACGACATAGTATTGCATGACAACATAGTAATAGAGTAAAACTGTAGATAATTTAATAACAGAAAGACGGAAAAAAATTAATTATCATACATGAACACCCAAATAAATTCTTTATATATCTACATTACAGTAAAACTA
Organism: Eustoma russellianum; assembly: GCA_036186865.1. NCBI lineage: Eukaryota > Viridiplantae > Streptophyta > Magnoliopsida > Gentianales > Gentianaceae > Eustoma > Eustoma russellianum. Next base: position 21,245,894 of record AP025043.1, on the reverse strand, counting down.
TGCAATTATGCATTTCCTTCAGTATAATATATATAACGATATTTATAAAACAATAAGAAAAGCTAGTACGGAAAATATAGAGTACATATAACAAAAATTATTAACGACTAACATAAGTACAAAAAAAAGAGAGATCGCGATAAACTAAGACTAAAATGAACGCGTACAACATTTGTACTGCTTAAAACTCAACTAACAAACAATATACACATGATACACGTTACAAACTACAAATAACAGTTGTGAATTCATGAGCTGCGGTTGAGCACTGCATTTTATCCCCAACCCGATGGGCAACCGGAGAGGACGATTCAGACTCTTGAGGACATGTTGAGGGCTTGCGCACTGGACTTTAGAGGGAATTGGGATGGTATGATTAAGATGATCGAGTTCTATTACAATAACAGCCACCATAGTGCTATCGGCATATCACTATTCGAGGCACTCTATGGGCGCAAGTGTAGGATTCCATGTCTATTGGGATGAAGTGGGTGAGTCGCTATCACTAGACCAGTCTGATTGAGCAGACCAAAGAGAAAGTGAAGTTGATCCGTGATAGGTTCAAACGTTGCTCAAGACAGAAGCAAGAGTTGGGCGGATTCGAAGAGGCGTCCTCTGGAGTTTATTGTCGGAGAAAAGGTTTACTTGAAGGTATCGTCTACAAGAGAGTTGTACGCTTTAATCTGGAGGGTAAGCTAAGGCCTCAGGACATTGGCCTCTACGAGGTACTCGAAAGGATTGGTTCGTTAGCTTACCGTTTGGCGATACTTCTGACGCTGACCAAGTGCACAATGTATTCTATGTTTCTCAGCTAAGGAGGTACATTTCAGACCTGGGTCATGTATTGGACACACCAACTTTAAGAATTAGACCAGATACGCCATATGAAGAGGCTTCTGTCGAATCGTAGACCGCAAATATCAGGAACTAGAGGACCAGATGCAAAAGCGCTACCCCTACCTCTTTGTTTAAGGTGCGACAAGTTTCGAGGACGAAACTTCTTGTAAGGTGGGTAGGATGTTACACCTGGGAATTTTCGAAACTAGCCGTCAAGGCATTAATTTAAAATTAACGTAGTCGTGTGTGTAACGACCCTTCGAAATTAAATTAACTATAGGGTATCATTTATGTCCAAGTAATTTTGTAACTCTTTATTTGATATATTTATTATATAAATATAAAGTAGCAATAAAGGATAGGTAACAAAGAAATAGTAATAATAACTTAAATACATACGTGTTACAAAATAGATGCTGTGGAGATAAAGGGCTTTAAAAAAAGAGAGAGAAAAGATAAATAACAATAATATTAATATATAAAAGGATAAGGACAAAAAAAAGAATTTGGAATCAAACGTGAATGAGGGGGTGTAACTGCCCCTCAAATCACGCACTACGGGGAGGGGGAAATAAATGGCAGGAAAGGGGAAAAACATAAAAGAAAAGAGATAGAAATTAAAGAAAAGAAAAGGGGGAGGAGGGAGTAACGCACAGAAGAAAATAGGGAAGAAGAAAAGAGAGAAGGAAGAGGAAGGAGAAAAGGAGAAGCGCGCAAAACAAATCCCAACTTGGTCGTATAATCATTCGCATCCAGGTAGGTTCCTTTTTCCCCCTCCAATTGGTACAAATTCAAGCATGCTTTGTTGTTTTAAACTGTTGAAATCTATAGCATGATGTTGATTCTATGCAAGATTGGTGTTTGTGAAAACTGGTAAATGCGTATACTATTTTGCGTGGCTTGCATTTGATCTTAGGGAAAAATTTGATAACCAAAATAGCACATCTTAAGCATATTTGGGGTTTTGAGTTTTGGTTTTGGCCTTAGAATAGGTTTCCATAGACTGGAAATAGGCGAAAATATAGATCGGAGCCAAAAAAGGCCGCCGGAGCGTCTCACGCGCCACTGGGAGGAGCCGCGCGTGGGCAGTCACGCGCCTCCTGGGGTTGCTGTATTCGTTATATATATAAATAAAAATTAAAACCAAAAAGGGCCGAAGCCCAGATCAGGGGGCAGGGCCAATCCTTACCGGGCCGACTGCTCCTGTACCAGGGCCAGCCCATTATCGATGCAAAAAAAACAATTTATGGGGCAGAGCCGGCGGCGGACCGGGCCGAATGGCCAACGGACCGGGCCAGCTGCTAGCCGGTCCAATTAACAGCGAATTAAAAAAAAGGTTGTAGTGGACCGGACCCTGGCGGGCCGGAACAAGAGTGGCATGCGGACCAGGGCTGCAGGAATAGGGCCAGTCCAAATTGATTAATTGGTGTTGACATAATTTCTGAATATTGGCAATTTGCATTAATGTTATTTAATTGATTAAAAATAGTAATAAATACTAAAAATTCAAAATAAATATCAAAAAATTATAAATAATTCTCAGAAATTATAAAATGTTGAAATGAATTATTTCCATTAAATTTCACTAATTAGGATAATTTATTTAATTTGGATTATTAGGTAATAAATAGAAATAAATAGGAAAAAATAAGAAAAATATAAAAAATGCACGATAAATGTATACAAGCCATTGAAAATGGTTTTGGCACCAAACAATGATAAATCATTATTCAGATAATAAATGAACCTAGATTTGAGTGCCGGAGGATGGTGAGGATGGGCCAAGGGCCTTAGGCGATTGTGTTTTTGCATTCATGGCACGTGCATTGTATTTATGGCGGGTCATGATGTACTGGTCACGGGCGCTCAGGATGGTGTACGGTGGTGGGGCCACGCACACTCAGGATGGTGTACGGTGGCACGGCCACGCACACTCAGTATGGTGACTATGGGTGGGTACGACCCGCAACCACTCAGTAGGACCCGGGTTCATGCATTGCACGGTATGGATATCGGAATCCTGTGTGACATGAATTTATTGCGTGTGACATGCATAGTGGGACATGCATCACGATGTTGCGCATTCTTTACCTGGAGTGATTTACTTTACCGCATTCTTTCATATGCTTATGTGATATCATGTTTTATGTGCTATGTGTTATATCATTTTTGGATGCTCATCTTGTACTACTTGGAGGCAGGTGTCTACTGAGTGATTTTCCTGTCATTCACCCCTACTCCCCCCACCAGGTGAGCACGAGGAAGCGTACGACTATGTCTTTGCTGAAGACGGGGCTGACACGGTAGTATGGGCAGACTGACGGTCGCGCCTAGGATACGGAGAGACTTTGCGGCTGTCTGTCGTTATTTTATTGGGATTTCATCGGACACTACCATGTTTAGACTGATAGCACTTAGATGTTGGCACAGTGACTTTATTGCCATTACTGATTTAGTATTCTATTGAGAATTTCTTTATTCATGTAATTTAATGTGGGGTAAATCGTTTTCGCGAGAAAAATTTCTACGTCTGTTCGGACATGTTGGAAATTGATTCGACGCCTTATATTCTCCTTAGCAAGATATGACGGCGGGTGCACTGCTCCCGATGTTATGGTTTGAGAGCGGGACGCTTCAGTGATATTGCCTTGTTCTGATACCAATTGTTAGACCGTCTTCCTACAGTAAACACCATTAGAGGCGGGGTGAATAGTGGTTAGCAGAAATTACACTACTGCCCTTTGATTAAAATCCCCTTTGGAAACAGAATCTGAGACCTCCTCAGATTCAGTACCCGTTTTTGAAAAATTCAAACTCAGTGTACACAACTCCAAAAATTGTGAAACTTTTCAAAAATCAACTTCAATGTCTTGGCTAGATTTTTTCCAAAAATGAGAAAAAAATAAGATTGCTTGACCATTCAGCCAAATAAAAAGATTCAGATGGTCCATCTGGACAGAATTGGCCAAAATAGGGCTGAACTTTGAAAACATGTTTCTCTTTGATTACTCAACCAAAAAGGTTGATCTTTTTATCAAAAAAACTCTTTAGGATTCTAGTTTATGTTTCCAAAAGGATCTGACCTGAAACCATTCTTGAAAAATTCAGAATGCAAGTTTTATTGAAACTGGTCAGATTGCAGCCAGAATGGAGCAGTTATCTAAAATGAATAAAGACCTACTTTCCTTTGCTCAAATCAAGTAATTCTTGTTGCAAATAAAATCTAACAGTCTGAAGTATAAATCCACCAAAATACACGAATTTTAAAAATGTTTTGCTATTTTTTAAAGACTAGTGAAGTTGGATGAAAAATGCCGTGAAAATGGGAAGAAAAACAGAGAAGTAGAAAGAAGACAAGAACACCAAAGATATATCCTGGTTTGGTCAATTCTCCGGTCCCAAGGAACACTTTTTCTTGGATTTCACTATGGTACGAACATAAATACAACAAGATACAAGCTTGATCCTTGGGTTAAACACCAACTCTGTTCAAGACTTGGATGAACACCTCTATGCAACTCTTGGTTGCAACACCGCTGTCACCTATTAGTGTAGCCTTATAAACTTGGTTAACCAATCTTACAAAGACACCAAGAGGCTTGTAGCTCTACAAAAAATATCACAAGAACACCTTTCCTACACAAAGAATGAAACAAGAATGAAAAGAAGAAGATATCACGACAATGAGCTTCAACTTTTTGCTTTCAAGTGTGTGTTCTTCTTCTTCACCTTTGCCTCCTATTTATAGTATGAAATATGCCTTGAAGATAAGACATCCAATGTGTCACTATATTCATCATCAAGTCTTAGTTTTCTTCATATCATTGGTTGGCCACATAATCATCTTGCACACTTGGCAACATCACGCAACACAATTGGTCCACCTAAGATCCTTATTTTTGCCAAAAATTTCCACTTCAAATTGTCTTTATTATCCTTTGCAAAATGAATATAATAAGAATGGAATATGCCACAAGAATCCCTCAACTCCTTGGCATGATAATAGGGCATATGAGGGCTGCCATTTGACTTAAAAAATCAGCCAAAATAACCAATATAGCCATTGGGTTAAGTTTGAAAAATTGCCAACTAGCTTGTATTTGATTGGTCCACTTGGCATAAAGTCATAAAATGAATACACCATCATTTCCACCTGTATGTACACGTTTTTGAGGCTGTATATATGTATATCAACTCAGATTTTTGCAAGAGAAATCAACAAATTATAGTTGACAAGATTATGTCAACATATAATATCAAAATTTCCACAATTTCTCCTTGTATGTATTGATGAATTCCACACCATGAGCACCTTTAAAATCTCTGAAAGATGATGAATGAGACTCTCCAATAATATATATAAGAAGGTCCTCAAGAAAAAATAGAATGGGACATCGAATACCCTCACATATCCCGCTATTGTCGATAAAATCATCAAATGAGAGAATATAATAGAAACCCTCCAAATAATCTTCAAGAATATAATAAATGAACTCCATAATGAAGATAATAAGATACTCAAGAGATTCCTTGAGTAAAAAACAAAAATATCCTTGGGAGTAAAACGACCAAAATACCCCTGGTGAGAGAAAACTCTTGAAATGACCCCGATGGTCAGAAATAGAGATAATGACACCTTTGTGATGATAAATAAGAGATGAATGTGTCCTTGAAATATTTTCACCATGTCAAGTACCTACACAAAATCAAATATCAATCTTTCCCTTTTTGGTAAGTTGTAGAAACTTCCAAGGCGCATTAGTCACAAGATATAATTATAATAATCAAAAATGCATAATACTAACATGATAAACATATATAAATCATGTAAAAATAAAAACAACCATTTTATAACATTTTAGAAAAATATTTCTAAAAACCCTAGACATCGATCGATCAAAGTACCTCTGCTTGAAAGATCAATGTCTCACAGTGAGTTTCAGAGTTTGTCTCTGGCCTACATCAGTCGATCGAAGTGAGGGTTCGATGTATATACTGATCGATTGATGTGTCTCAGGTTTAGAGATCGATGTCTCACAGTAAGGTCTTGGTTTTTCTCTACCTTACATTGATCAATCGATGTGAGGGATCGATGTACATGGATCGACCGAAGTGCAATAACCTGAGAGATCGATGTCATTTTTCTTCATTTCATTTGTTTATTTTAACTCTTAATCATTTGTAACATCATGTGTCACATTTTTATGACATGTAACACTTAAAATCATGACTTTGAAAAATTATCCAAACATATTTTTCAACAAGTGTAATGAAAATTCACCAATTTTTTCTTTCTAAGGACTATACACGGTCTAAAAATGACTATACCATGTTCAATAAACAAAATACCACCTCATTTTTTTTCTCTTGTTTATGTTGATGACATTACTATTTGTAATAACTCTCCGCATGACATTCATACTCTAAAAACAAACCTTCACCAAGACTTCAACATCAAAAATTTAAGTGACCTAAGATACTTTCTTGGTTTAAAAGTAGTCAATTCATAGTAGGGGATCATGATTTATCAAAGGAAGTACACCTTAAATTTGTTGGAACAAACTGAGTTTTTGGGATCTAAGCCTAAAAAAATCTATGGAGCAAAAACCAAAAAATTAGATACCATGATTCTGGTTTAGCCCAAGACACATCAAACTACAGAAGGTTGGTTGGTAAGCTCCTACACTTGACAATCACTACACCAGATATTGCATAACAATTGGATACTCATCCTGAACTACATCTCAAAGAAACACATAGGATTTTAAGATATCTTAAAAGATCTTTAAGGCAAGGCTTGTTATTTCCAAGCAAGAGAGCTTTAAGGATCAAAACTTCTGCTGATTCAGACTAGTCTGTTATACAATTTTGTACATTTTTAGGAGATGCGTTGATTGCTTAGAAAGCTAAGGAGCATATTATAGTATCAAGGTCATCATCTAAAACATTGTACAGGGCACTTGCATATGCAACATGTGAGGTACAACAGTTGTTATAACTTTAAGGTACAACAGTTGTCATAACTTTTTGAGAAACATGAAGATCGAACATGTGGAGCCAGTAGAGTTGTTTTGTGACAACAAGATTACTATTACATAGTTGCAAAACCCTGTGTTTCATGAGAGAACGAAACACACTGAGATAGACTGTCACATTGTGATAGACAAGTTTCAAAAAGAGGTAATCAAATCTATGACCGCAAGAACTGAGTTTCAATTGCCTGATGTAATCACAAAGGCTTTGGATTCATAAAAATTACACAACCTGATTGGAGCAATAGGAGTATATAACATTTTCAACCAATCAAAATTGAGGAGGTGTTGGAGTTAAGCAGAAACATAAGCAGTAGCAGCAACCAAAGCAACAGCATAAAAAGAATCAACAAACATCGAATGAAGTCAGAGCATATGAGGCATTGAAGAACAAAGGCATAGCTGTGATTAAGTTGAAGGAGCAGGAGCATGTATCAGCCAGCAAACAGAAGTTATATGGTGCAGCTTATGAAACGCAGGAGTATGAAGCAGAAGATCACGGGTAGCTGAGGAAGAGTTGCCACCTAAGCAAGTGGCGGTTACAAACTACAACTTTTAGAAAAAGATTAGTTAGCTTGGTGGTCAAGCAAGTTAATTGAGTTTATTTAGCACGTGCGTATTTATATTTTCAGCTTGTATATATGGAAGACGACACTGTAAAACATAGTTGATGAAATGAATCAAAGTTGTCTCAGCAACTTCACCACGGTGGATAACTTCCTTTGTGTTCTTCTTCCTCTTCTGTTTGCTTTCTCTTAGTTCAGCCTACTATGTTATACGAGAAGCCCAGAAGCGGGCAGTAATGCAGTGCTCACTGGGAGCAACATCGCCCTCGAAGGATTGGATTTGGTGTCGCCTGTGGAAGCTATTGTTAGGAAAATGAATACAAGATAGGAGTAGAAGTAGTAATTTGTTGATGGCTTGAATCATGTATAAACACTATCTGTAAGGAATATTTGCCCCACTAGTTGCTGTAGGGTTGTATACAAATTTCTTCCTAGGATATAACAACCGACAAGTTTCTAACCTCAGCAATAAGGAAAGAAACCAAATAAACTTTCAAATTGAGAGTGTTTTGTATAGGAAGAAGAACTTTGATTGCTAGAATTAACTTGTGGTCAAGATGTCTTGAAATGTGTAGCAATAGCCTTTTTATATGTTCTTGAACTTCATTTCAGACGTTTCAAGCCATTGCATGGTTATTGGATATGTTCCTTGGTGCATAAGTTGCAACTTTAGATAAAAAGTCACATCTGTTGAGCACATCGATCGATATCGATCGATGTCTCAAAGAGAGCTCTAAGTTTTCATCTGATCCACATCGATCGATCGAAGTAACAATCGATGTCTCACAGTATACTCCAGGTTTTCAAACAAGCTACTTTGACCAATCTATGTATCGATCGAAGTCACGTCGATCGATCCAAATGATCGATCCATGTTGGACAGTGAACTTCAACTTTACACTCAGGGTACATCGATCGATCAAAGTCATCGATCTATGTGACATTGATCGATCGATGTGATTGATCTATGTTCAACAGAATGCTCAGCTTCATTTTCAAGCCACATGGATCTATCCAATTTAGACATGAATTGATCCATGTGACATGACAAGCTGTTCTTGCTTATTTAAACATCAATTCACAGTTATTCTTCTTCTCATTGCCTTTACAAACCACTATAACAATCCCCACTTATTTTGTAAAGAAACTTATGACATTTCATGCATCTAAGAAGTATCTTTCGATTTGAACCTCTTATTAGTATAATACTTCAAAGTTCTAACGAAATCTTGATAGCTTAAAAGCATTGAATCGTATTCCTATATACTAAAACCGAAAATATTATATACATGAAACCACACTCTCACTAGAAGTTCATTTTAAACCTCACTTTATGGCCTCGTGCTTCCCCTAGTATTCATGAACATTTCAAGATCATTGCTTGTTGAAGCGGCACCACTTCCATGTTCATATAGGTGAAGATTAAGATAGTTCCTCTTAATCCTTCATTAAGAGTGCTTTAACACTCACCCTCCTTTAACATTAATATTCCAATTCTTAAAAGATCAATAGAGTGTGGGTTGATTCTTTAAAGATCAAACTTAGTGCTTTAATCCCTCACTTTGTGACTTGTTGTCACCCATTGAATCTTTGACTAGTGGTATGCTAGGAAAGGTTGAGTTTCCACCACAAGTGAACTTATCCCATACGTCTCAATCTCATCCATAAAGATGTACTTTGCACCAAGTCTTTTGAAACACTCTTTGTCAACAGATCCGCCAGGTTATTATAGGATTTGACGTATGTAATGGCTATTACACTATCTGTTATTAATTGCCTTGAATAATCATTCCTAAGGCTGACATGTCTAGATTTTTTGTTATAGATTTTACTATAAGGTCCAGACATTGTTGCTTCGCTATTACAGTGTAAGAAAATGGCTGGCATCGGTCGTGACCACAACTCTATATCCAATAGTAAATTTCTCAGCTATTCCGCTTCCTTACCTGCAGATCCTAATGCTATGAATTTGGATTCTATCGTGGAGTGTGTTATACTTGTCTGTTTCTTTGAAGTCCAAGAAACCGCACCACCACCAATGTAAACACCCAACCCATAGTAGATTTGTTATCGTCAGCACTAGTTATCCAACTAGTATCAGTATAACCTTCCAACATGGCGGAAAAACTATTATAAAACAACTCGTAATTCATAGTTCGTTTCAGGTATCCAAGTACTCGTCCGATTGCCTTCCAATGGTCCATACTAGGATTACTAGTATACCTTGATAATTTGCATACCACAAAGGCAATATCCGGTCTAGTACAATATGTAGCATACATTAAAGTACCAATTGCACTAGCATATTCAAGTTGAGCAACTGCTCTACCAGTATGTCCAGTCAATTTGTATGAGGCATCAAACGGTGTGTTTGCTTCTTTGATCTCCAAGTGATTGAACTTATTCAACAGTCTACTTATATAATGAGATTGACAAAGAGCAAAACCCCCACTATGTTTAAACACTTTTATCCCTAAGATAGTATCTACCTCACCACAATCTTTTATTTGGAATTGTGAAGTTAAATACTTCTTAGTTTCATTTACTCCTTCCATATTAGTGCCAATAATCAACATGTCATCCACACACAAGCAAATAACGACACCATATTTGTCTGTAAACTTGGAATATACACACTTATCAACAATATTATGCTGGAAACCATTCTTTAAAATGGTAGTGTCAAACTTTTCATGCCATTGTTTCGGTGTTTGTTTCAATCCATATAATGGCCTTAACAATTTGCACACTTCGTGTTCATTACCTAGTAGTACAAAACCTTTCGGTTGTTTCATATAGACTTCATCTAAATACCATTGAGAAATGCAGTCTTAACATTCATTTGATGAATAAATAGATTATTTATGGATACTAATGCTATCAGCACTCTAATTAATGTTATTCTTGCAATCGGAGCATATGTATCAAAATAGTCTATCCCATCTATTTGTTTAAAGCCTTTGGCTACTAATCTAGCCTTGAAAGTTTGAATTAAACCATCCATATTGTATTTTCTTCTAAACACCCATTTACATCCAATTGCTTTGGAAATTGGAGGAAAATCAGTGAGAATCCACGTATTGTTAGACAATAACGAGTTCATCTCATCATCAATTGCTTCCTGCCAAAACGATGCATCTCTCGATTGCATCGCCTCCTTATAGGATTTAGGATCATCTTCTACACTTAGTATAATTGGTATTTGATTAAATACCTTTGTCATATTACTTTCAACTAAGAAAGTAATGGATTCTGAAGAGATGAAATCAGGATGTAAATGCTTTTCCTTTCTAGCACATTGACTTCTCCTAACTTCATTTGGAGAATTTTGATTTTGATCAACACTAGAAGGATTATTGGAAAAATCTTCAACTATTGGTTCATTCAAATTTCCACTTGTTGAATCTTGATTTGAATATGTTCTTAAGAATTTATTCTCAAGAATTCAACATCCCTAGATTAAACAACCACATTGGATTCTATGTCTAGAATCTCATATGCTTTAGAGTTTTTATCATATCCAATAAAAACACCTTTGAGACCTCTTGGCCTCAATTTAGTTCTTTTTGGATCCGGAACTCTATAATAGGCTAGACAGCCCCAAACTCTAAGATAAGTTAAATTTAGACTTTGTTTCTTCCATATCTTATATGGAGAGACATTAAACTTCTTAGAGGAAATTCTATTATGAGTATGACAAGCCGTTAACAAGGCTTCCCCCCACAAATTCTTTGGCAAGCCAGAGTTTATTAACATTGCATTTAGCATGTCAACTAAACTTCTATTCTTTCTTTCAGTCAAACTGTTTTGTTTGGGGTGTATATGGAGCACTTTTTTGGTATATGATACCATTCTCCTCACATAATTTATTAAATTCAAGAGGAAAGTATTCATCACCACGTCATTTCTTAGAACTTTCATTTTTAATCCTGTTTTATTTTCAACTTTCATTTTGTAAACTTTGACCATATCAAAAACTTCATCCTTATGCCTTAGAAAATATACATATGTATATCTGGTGGCATCATTAATGAAAGTAATGAAATATCGATTTCTACCTCGGATCAAAATACCGTTCAATTCGCAAATATCCGAATGAACAAGTTCTAAGAGTTATGTTTTCCTTTCCACGTTAGGAAATGGTTTTTTTTGTCATTTTGGCTTGTATGAAAATCTCACATGTTCTTTCATTTTCCTCTTTACAAGAAATTAAGGCATGCTTAGACACAAATTTAATTGTTGCACTACTTACATGTGCAAGTCTACCATGCCACAATGAAAAAGAAGAATCAACAGAGTAAGCATAAACAGCAGGATTTTTATTTATACTCAACTTAAACATCCCGTCGCAAGAATAACTCTTGCCGACAAAGATCCAGTTTTTGGACATTATAATTTTGTCCCCCTCCATTAGAATCTTGAACCCGTTTTTATAGACTAAGTTTGTAGAAATGAGATTCTTAGAAATCTCGGCTACATGTAGAACATTGACTAACAACAACTTCTTTCCAAAAGTGAAGTCTAACTCTACACTACCTTTTCCCAAGACTTTTGTATCGTTGCGGTTTCCCATCAGAACTTGCTGGCTATTGTCCACAACATAGTAGGTCTTGAATAGATCCTTGTTGTTGCATACATGCACTGTTGCACCCGTTTCGAACCATCAATCACTTGTGATTTTGTTCGTACCCATATGCAGCTCGGTTACCACACCAACATGCAATCCGGAGACCATTGCAACCAATTGATTAGGTCCAATGTCTACCATATTAGCATTATTGGCATGTTGGAAATTACCATCCTGTTTTTGTTTCTTCCGAAACCAACAGTCCTTCTTGAAGTGTTCTTTCTTGCCAGAATTATAACACCTTTTTCCTTTCCTGGAATTTCCTGTCTTGTCTACAGGTTCAGACGAATCAGAGTTCTTTCTCTTGTTTCCAACCTAACTCCTGTTTTTCCCTTTGACATAATGCACTCTTGATGCATCTTAAGAAACATGTCTTTTGACGAGACTTCTAGTCTCCTCTTCAATTCTCAAGTGTTTCTGAAGTTGCACAAGAGAAAATGATTCAATTGAGTGCAGCAATTTCTTTCTGTAGTCATTCCAACTAAGGGGAAGCTTTGCGATTATCCTTCCTACTTGCAATGCCAGAGAAACTTCAACACCCAACTCCTTGAGTTTGGAAACAATGGCCTGCAACTCATGCACCTGGTTCATGATTGAAAAATTTTCAACCATTTTAAAATTAAAATATTTCATTACATGGACTGTGCCTTGTTTCTCGTTGTTGTACTTGAACTCCAAGGTATTCCATATCTCCTTTAGTGATTTCGTTGCTGTAAACAGATCATAAATGCGATCTGATAAGTTGTTAAGGATGTGTCTCTGACACAGAACTTCATCCTCTTGCCTCTTCCTCCAGGCGGCCTTCACCACCTCATCATCGTCGTCATGGGGTGTTGGCAATTCCTTCAAATTTGGGTCCAGACAGTATCCAATCTTCAATGCGGTGAGCAAGAACATCATCTTGTCTTTCCACCGCAGGAAATTTGTACCATCAGATTTGATCAATGTGACTTTGATCGATACGTAGATCGATCGAAGTAGCTTGGTTGAAAACCTGGAGCACACTGTGAGATATCGATCTATGTGACATCGATCGATTAATGTCTAACAGAATAGTCAGCTTCATTTTCAAGCCACATGGATCTATCCAACTTAGACATGAATCAATCCATGTCACGTGCCAAGCTATTCTTGCTTATTTAAACACCAATTCCACCTTCATTCTTCTTCTCATTGCCTTTACAAATTATTATAACAGATACAAATTGCAGGAAAAATCAAAACATTCATGTGGAGAGACTTTTCAACATCCCTACCCTCTCCGAAGTACTTGCGAAGACGAAGCAAGGCAAATACGGTATGATATTGTGTGGTGTAAAGGAGGGTGATTTGCCGCATGTCTTAAGGAATTTCCCATTTGAAAGACAGGTTTTGGGCCCCCAACATCTGAAGCCGATGTGCATGAATGGATTAAGTCCCAACTCAAATAGGCAGAGCTATTTGGAATTTTGTTGTGGTGCCTCTGGACAGCCCGCAACAAAAACCTTTTTGAAATGCAATTATACTGATCTCAACATTATTGAACGGTATGCATGGCACTGCTGGATGACTTCAAGAAGGCAAATCAGATACCAATCCTGAGACTGAGCTTCATGGATAGATACCACCACCAGCAGGCTATCTGAAGTTAAACTTTGACGCGGCTTTTTCGATGGACAAGAAGTTGGGTGGAGTAGGCATGGTCCTTCGGGCAAAGGATGGCAGGTTCGTTTTGGCAAAGGTAATGCAAATTCGAGCCATGAGTGCTGAGATGGCTAAAGTGTTATGGAATAATTCACGTCAGATTGACTTCTATACAATTTGCTTTTGGAATAAAGCAGTGGCCGACTTGCCGAGCTCAGGATAGGCTGGATTAATCTACTAAGTTGAGACAGTTCAGATAGCGCAATTGAGTTTGCGTTCTGAAGAGTCAGCCGACCTGCCAACCTGAACTGAACAACACTTCAGAACATTAGTTCTGTGCTATCAGCCTTCCAGCCGAGCTGAACTAAATAAGTCTGGTCAGACAGATCAGTCCAGTCAGTACAATTGTATTTGCGTTCTGGGCTGATCACAGATTTGTCGACCTCGGCATTTCAGCACAACTACGAGAGTTGAGCTTTTAGCCGAACTCAACACAAAGCAGAGCTCAGCATGGCAGTGCTGCAAAACAACGAATGCTCTCAGCCAAACAGTAGAGCTCAGCACAAAGCAGAGCTCAGCTTGGCGATAACCTTCACAGCTCTACTAAGCACATATCCGATGTGAGTCTAGGACTCTGTCCTTAAGACGTATTGCTCCGTTATACTATGCCCAACCGAATAGAGCAATTGTCTCCCAAGATACAATGGAAGTCAGTTCAAACGAGTGGTACTGCAGCGTATGAACTCTACGAATCTGTAAGGTGCTCTGAACTTCTCGGACTTGATGCAAAATGTAGAAGAAGAAGAAGAGAAGAGAAGAGCATGTGTATGTAGAGAAGGAGAGGAGAAAACCGGATTCTGAGTGAGTGACCAGAGAGGTTAGATACGCCACTATTTATAGGGAAAAATTTGATTAGGGTGGTTAATAGACAGTTTAACCATAACCGTCGAATCAGATTGCCACTGTTAAATCAGATAACAGATAATCGCTTTTCAAATTTGAATTACAGTTAAGTAACCGAATTTTTGAATTACGGTTAAGTAACTGATTTTCGAATTTGAATTACTGTTAAGTAACAGATTTTCAAATTTGAATTACGGTTAAGCAACCCACTTTCAAATTATTTTATCCCTACTATGAGCATTAATTTCTCATTCATCTTGTATTGTAATTGGGTGATTCTAAACCCTAAAATCATCTACTCGTTACGTAGATAATTAAGAGTTTATTAGTTTTCACTTGTCATTGATGAAAGCTAATTATAACTTAGCTCAAAGTACGTTGCTAACCATAGTTTACAACTTGGCGCATTTCAATTTATTTCCAATTTCTCCAACAATACCCCACATGAATGGGAATTAGTGCAAGTTTTTATGCAGACTCTACCGAGAAGTCAGACAAGAAAATGTTATATCAGACAAGGTAGCTTTTGGCCTTGAACCTTTCTTAGTGAAATACTGTCGGATCCATTCGGCTAATTAGTGAACTTAATGTCTTGAACTAACCAGCCTTTAGTGTGAACCTAGACAACAGTACTCACACAACATTTCCTTTAACACCTTTTTTGCTTCTCATGTTTGTATTCATTTTGGCCATGAACCGCCTGGTTTCAGAAAGTGTGTTAGAGAACTTTGGCTTTACAAGATTCTCACAGAAGCGGCCATACTTCATACTTACATAGGTATTTCCTATCTGAGTATTTTGCCATACTCCACTTGAACATATCAAGATATAGGAACCATTAAAAACCTTAGCTTACCCTCATTCTTCTGCAGACAACACTTTTGTTTAACATAATGGGTAAGTTCTTACTGATCTCCATAACTTAGTTGTCCCATTGAACCAAGATTCTAGAATCTCCAGTCAACAAGGTTGGGTTACCGTTACAAAGAATCATGCATTATAGGTTTTAGTCTCATTCCATTTGTCAAAATTGACATCCGATCTCTAGGCAAGCCTTTTTGTAAGCGGATCCGCAAGATTATGCTTTGATTTTATATAATTAATCGAAATCACACCATTCGAGATCAACTGCTTAATGGTATTGTGTCTCCGACGCATGTGTCTAGACTTACCATTATAGATGCTGCTTTGTGCTCGTTCTATAGTCGACTGAATATCACAGTGTATGCTGATAGGAGCGATTGGCTTAGGTCAGCAAGGCACATCTTCCAGAAAATTCCGAAGCCATTTAGCTTATTCCCTAGCCTTATCAAGTGCTATAAACTCCGCTTCCATCGTGGAACGAGCTATGCACGTTTGCTTCGTGGATTTCCACGACACATCACCTACACCAACAGTGAATAAATATCCACTCATGGATTTAGAATCCTTACTGTCAGATATCCAATTGGCATCACAATAGCCTTCTAATACTGCTGGATATCTTGAGTAATGTAATCCAAGATTCACTGCATACTTCAAGTATCTCATTACTCTATTCAGAGCATCCCAATGTTCATTACTTGGATTACTTGTAAACCTGCTCAATTTATTTACTGAGCATGCTAAGTCTGGCCTTGTACAGTTCGTTATGTACATCAGACTTTCAATTACTTGCAAATACTCCAATTGAGCTACTGGCTCGCCTCGATTCTTCTTTAAGTGTATACTTAAGTCGAGTGGAGTCGTCACTGGTTTCACATCAAGCACACAGGATCGTCTTAGAACAGATTCAATATAGTGAGTTTGTGACAACATAAGTCTCTCAGCTATCCTAGAAATTTTAATTCCTAGAATAACGTTGGCAACTCCGATATCCTTCATATCGAAGTTTCTCGTCAACATCTTCTGTGTTTAAGATGATGTCCTAAGTACTTCCCATGATTAGCATGTCATCTACATAGAGACATACTATCACATACGCAGTCTGTGTGTTCTTAATATAGACACACTTATCACACTCATTGATCTTGAAACCATTAGCTAACATAGCTTGATCAAATTTCAAGTGCCATTGTTTAGGCGCTTGCTTAAGTCCGTCCAGCGACTTAACCAGTCTAGAGATTTTCGACTCTTGTCCTGGAACCACAAACCCTTCGGGTTGTTCCATATAAATTTCTTCATCCAACTCACCATTTAGAAAAGCAGTCTTCACATCCATATGATGGATTTCCAAGTTAAGACTACAGCAATAGCAACTAGCATCTTTATAGAAGTGATGCTAGTTATTGGTGAGTAGGTGTCAAAAAAGTCAAAGACTTCCTTTTGTCGATAGCCTTTAGCTACCAACCTAGATTTATACTTTTCGATAGACCCATCCTCTTTCATTTTCTTCTTGAAAATCCACTTGCAACCGAGTGGTTTATTTTCTGGTGTAAGGTCAACCAACTCCCAAGTGTGATTTTGAAGAATCGAGTCTATCTCACTGTTAGTTGCGTATTTCCTGAAAGGAGCTTCTGGAGTTGACATTACCTCAGAAAAGTTCCTTAGCTCATTTTCTACCATATACGTTAGAAAATCCGATCCAAACGAAGTTGGCATTCTGGCACGCTTGCTTTGACGAAGCTCCTCATTTCCTTAAGGAGTTGCCTCACGCATCCACTTACCAGTACTCGTTTCTTCTTGATTTTTGTCTTTCCTCGGAAAGACATCTTCGAAGAACACTGCATTCCTTGATATCCATGACAACATTTTCATGTATGTCAGGAATATCTGATTTGTGTACCAAGAACCGATATGCACTACTGTTAGTCGCATATCCTATAAATATGCAGTCAACCGTTTTAGGCCCAATTTTCACTTGTCTTGGTTTAGGTACAACCACCTTTGCCAGACATCCCCATACTTTCAAGTATTTGTAACTAGGCTTGTGGCCTTTCCAAAGCTCGTATGGGGTTTCATTCATCTTCTTAGATGGAATTCTATTTAAAATGACGTTGGCTGAGAGAATTGCTTCCTCCCACAAGTTTTGAGGTAAGCCCGAACTTATCAACATAGCATTCATCATCTCTTTTAGAGTACGGTTTTTGCATTCAACAATACCATTTGATTAAGCTGAATATGGTGCAGTCGTTTGATGGATAATGTCATGTTCTGAACAAAATTCATTAAACGGTATATCATATTCGCCACTCTATCACTACGAATTGCTTTAATCCGTTTGCTAAGTTAATGCTCAAATTCATTTTTATAGTCTTTGAAAGCATCAACGGCTTCATCTTTGCTACTTAGCAAATAGACATAACAGCATCGTGCGCAATCGTCGATAAAAGTTACGAAATATTTTTTAACACCTCTCATTTACACAAATTTTAAATCACACACATCGGTATGAATTAAATCCAAGGGTTCAGTGTTCCTTCTATTGAAGGAAATGAAGTCTTTGCCATCTTCGCTTCAACACATATTTGGCATTTTTCATTATCAAAATATAATTTGGGCAATAAGTCAAGGTTAACCATTTGTTGTATTGACTTATAATTAACATGTCCCAATCGATAATGCCATAAACAAGAAGACTCAAGCATGTAAGCAGAAGAAGAAGCATTATTATTAGCATCTGCGGGCAAATCTCTTTTGGGTATAATAGTGATGACATTCAATTTAAACATCCTATTCGACAAGTACCCCTTCCCTAAATACTTGCCATTTTTCGAAGAATAACCTTATTGGACTCTAACACTAGTCTAAACTCATGCATGACTAGAAGACATCCAGATACTACATTCTTTTGAATGTCGGGGACGTGCAACACATTATGTAGAGTAAGATGCTTCCCTGAGGTTAGCTTCAGAACAACTTTGCCCTTACCTTCAATCTTCAAAGAGGCCGAGTTCCCTATGTAAAGCTGTTCAATTTTCCCGGACTAGTACTCCGTGAACATTGTTGAGAAAAAAGGGTTTGAGTGATTAACAAAATGCATGATTTAAAGAACGTGTTTTAAGGAAATGCATGAAGGAAATGCATGATACAATTTATTACTTGACACTCGTTTGTGATAAACTTGCCTTATAAACTTTATATATAATGTTTCCGTACTAACAAGCCATAAAGCTTTAAAGCTGACATCAAATGGTAAACATTTGTTGTGTTTAAACTATTTTCAGGTGCCACCATTAATGAACTAAACTAGTTCATTAAGTGAAGTACTTAGTTAAATGAACTAAGTAGTTCATTAAATGGAAATATATTTGAAGAAGGCATGATGACAACAAACATGGAAATGGAAAGTCTCCTCTCCTTATAGTCCACACGTTATATATATATATATTATATATATATTCAGATTTTTTATAAAAAGGCACATACACATATATTCCGACGTACTACCGACAGGTTACATATATTACGAACGTACGTCAACGTCACACCACTATACTGTTATGCCCCGAACCCTCTGGAACTTAATTAAATAAGAGAAGGGATTTTAAGAAATTAATAACCTATTAATTATCAATTAATTTTGAATTAAATATTAGAGTTTAAGAATTAAAGAAAAAGGATTTAAGTAAAATACAACATAGGAATTCCAGTCTTGCCCTTTCCCATAATAAAAACTGACAAAGCGTCTGTTTCATCATTTTTCCTAGGAAATGTCGACTTCTTCTTTTCCTCAGCCATAGTTGACGGTTACAACCCTAGGTGAGGAAGACAAGCCTCCAGGAACCAATCCAACCTTTGTCCGTTGTTCAATCCGATTGTTAGTAATCAAACGCAAGTAATCTTCTTATAAGTTCCTACGATTTGTGAAGAAAAGGCCCTATTTTTGTATCAAAATTGGATCACCATGCAATATTCTATCCTTGTTTATCTTTTTGTGAATTCTGTGCAATTTCTGTGTTTTGGTTTCGATGTTTTGGCCATCATATGCTGAAAATCTAGTTGATGTTGATGAATATATGGATTCCTGCAAATCCATACTCTTTTGAATCCCTTTTGTTGTGATCTCATTGTTACGTAGGGTTTGAGGGTGAAAGGTGAGACCTTTGAGTTCGTAGGGTTGAGATCCTCGAGTTCTAGGCCTGAATCTTTGTTACGTATGTGTTTAGGGTTTAATCTGTATTTTAAGCATGAGATGATAGCAGGGATTAGGCCTGGAATGATTGGGATGGAGTTTGGGATCGATTGGAGTTTTGGTTCTGCAGTTTCTGCAGAAATCGCAGAGTTTCTTTTCTGGAATCGCAGACATCGATCGATCGATATCATCGACTGATGTACATCAATCAATCAATGTAGGTGGAGCGAGAGACTGATGTGAGACAGAAAGTATTCTGATGTACTTCGATCGATCGATGTGAGGGTATGAAGTCACTTCGATCGATCGATGTAGGTAGAGGGATCGACTGAAGTAAGACAGAAAGGATTCTGACGGACTTCGATCGATCGATATAGGGTATGATGTGACATAGATCGATCGATGTAGGGTATGATGTTATACAGTTTTGTGGGAAAATAGGAGAAGGAAAAGGGAAGCTAGAGGAGCAATTGGGGGACACTAGAGCCTCTTAGGACCTGATTGAGGTTAGTGTAAGTCTTAGGAACACAACCTAAGATGGTGAATCAATGGTGAGGACCTCGTGAGGTATTTGAATTGGACTTCAGTGTGAATGATCTAAGGGGTTAAGGATGAACGTTTGAGGCTTCGATAAGGTTCAAATGGAACGTGTGAGGGCGTCTACTTCATCCCTTGTATCCGTAGTATGAATGTTTATATGAGGTAGACCTGAGCATGTAGTGATACGCCTGAATGTGTGAGTAAGATGAGCCTCGAGTGATTGAATGATATGTTGGTTGTGCATATCTGCATCATGGCACTTGCATTTGCATTATGTTTTGATAAGAGCTATGCGTTGGCACATGGTATAAAGATCTATGCGTTGGCACATGTTATAAAGTTTTGCGAAACGAGCTGTGGTATGCTACAGGGTATAAAGACAAGCTGTAACCACTACAGGGTATATAGTGAGCTGTAATGTGACACGGGGTATAAACACAAGCTGTGGAACATTACAGGGTATAAATTTCAGCTGTGATGTGTCATAGGGTATAAAGACAAGCTGTGGCCCATCACAGGGTATAAAGTTATGTGATCGGACATTATGACATGCATTGCACTGTTTTGAAAAGTATTGCATAAGCATTTGTGACTGTGTAGTGTAGAACATGACTTGAAATGGCATGCATCATATGCTTCGTTCCGGTATGATTGATAGGTAAGTGAATCGTTGTTTATTTGTTTGTTAGTTGTTCTTTCCTTTCATTATGCGAGTACATCTGAACTTTTGGGACTACCCAGGACATGTGCCCTATTCCCTTGATATCGATATTCACTCATGTCTTACCATGTGATGATCCCGTATGTCTTATAAGCGGGTTACTTGCTAGCGTTTTTCGCTAAGGGTTCTACCCATTGTCTTGCAGATGAGCCTGATTATAATATGATTTTCATAGAAGACGACGGCGAGTGGGCTGAATGGGGTGCTTAGAGCATATCTTGGGAACTGTTATACACTGTTTTGTATTGTCTTAACTTTCTTTCATTCGTTCGAAGATTAGATGGCTGCGTCCATATACAGTTTTGCTTACTTATGCTTTTGGGAATAAAGGTTTGATGGGTTTAGATTTTAATTTTGCGTGAGTCTCTGCACTTATCTCTCTTACTTTAGCGATGACGTGTGTGTGAGAGTTATGACGTCTGGTAGTCCTCTGAGTAGGCTACGACAGGTGCACCGTTTCGGGTCCTCTGTTCGAGCCAGGGCGCTACAGGTGGTATTAGAGCTTAGGCTTCAGATCTACCTCGGAGGCCTAGATTTATTTCATATAGAGTCTTAAGCTATGATTTTGACCTTAAGTTGATCCATAGATCTAAGTACTTGATCTTAGATATAAGATGAATTGGGTTAGGTGTGTGCGAGTGAGATATAACTTAATTAAAGACTAGACTATTTGTTTTTTTCCCTTAACGTATGCAAGTTCCGTTTCGTGTAACACATATGAGCCTTCAGTACTATCTTTTGAATTACTGAATGCTAATAAGAACTGATCTTGCAGAAAGATGTCTTTTAGAAGAGAAAACCCTCGAAATAGTGGCAACAGAAACGAAAATCCTCAGCCACCACAGATGGTCGTGCCTCAAACCCTAATGGATGCTATAACGGTAATTGCATAGGGAGTTGCTCAGCAGCAGCAGCAACCTCCTCCTCCTCCACCGCCTCAGCATGGAATACGGTATTATATTGGGGAAAT
This sequence comes from Eustoma russellianum, assembly GCA_036186865.1. Lineage (NCBI taxonomy): Eukaryota > Viridiplantae > Streptophyta > Magnoliopsida > Gentianales > Gentianaceae > Eustoma > Eustoma russellianum. The sequence goes on along the minus strand of AP025043.1, from coordinate 21,224,022 downwards.
ATGGAAGATGCATGCCCCCACCTTTGAAGGGACCACAGACCCGGAAATAGCCGAGTTTTGGTTAGAGGAAGTTGAAAAGTGCTTCAGGCTGGTGCAGGTGCCTGAAGAGAATAAGGTGGATATGGCCACGCCCTTGTTGAGTGGCCGAGCTAATGCTTGGTGGAATGGCGTCCTTCCGAAGATGACCTCCTATCTTGTGGAGACAATTTGTTGAAGCTTACAAGGATTACTATGTACCTGAGACTGCTATCCTGGAGAAGATGAGGCAGTTTGATAAACTGGAGTAGGATAGGATGTCAATCTCTGATTACGCTGACAGGTCCACGCCTTGGGAAAATTCACGCCCATGGTGTTGGAAAATAACAGGATGAAGATGATCAAGTTCGAGCAAGGTTTGAACCCCCGAATTCGGACAGCTATAGCAGGATCCAGCTTAAAGACCTTTGCTGAGATGTTGGATGCCTGTTATCAGGTGGAAAGTGATATGTGCAGGTCTCATCCTAGAGAGGCTCGTGACGACACAGGCAAGAGGCCACGAGATGATAGGAGTGGAGGTAGACCCGGACATTGGGTTAAAATTCCTAGAAGAGGCCAGACTGGACAGTTTCAGCGAACACTGCAGCAGAGTCAGCCTGATCGACAGGCGACAGGTGTGTGTCTCCATTGCCAGAAAAACCATGTAGGGGAGTGTTGGAAGAAGACAGGAGCATGTTTCAAGTGTGGTAAGACGGACCACAGGATAAAGGATTGTCCTGAGTGGAAGCAGAGGCCACAGGGAGACTCGGGGCCATCGCAACAACAGAGAGCTAGGCCTAAAACCAATGCCAGAGTCTATGTCATGACGGATGCCGAGGTGCAGGAGAACACCGATGTCGTGACAGGTATGACTTAAGTTAAATTTTAGTTGTTAAGTTGGAATCAAATTTGCTTTACGTGAATTTTCCTGTGCTATGCTCTTTGTGGATAGGTGCTGTTCTAGTAAATAAAGTGCCTGCGAATGTGTTGTTTGATAGTGGTGCAAGTCACTTGTTTATATCTAAGAAATTTGCCAAAGGATTTGATTGTCTGCCCGAGTGACTTGAGACCCCCTTCAGAGTGCAGGCAGCTGGTGACTAAGTACTGGTTTCACATCATCAGTATAAAGATTGTGAGTTGGAGTTGGATGAGAAAGTATTTTCCACCACATTGGTTCCGATTGCGATGCGGGATTTCGATGTGATATTGGGCATGGATTGGTTGACTAAGTATCATGCCAACATTGACTGCAGACTTAAACAAGTGACCATTAAGGATCCCGAAATGAATGAAGCAACGGTGCAAGGAAATGTTAAGTTGACAAAGACCCCCAAGAAGATTTATTTGACTGCGGTTAAAGCTTTCAAGGCTTTTCAAAAGGGAGCGGAGGGATTTATGGTATATGCTATGTATGCTAAGCAAGAGATTCCCTCCATTGATCAGATCCCGGTGATCAACGAATTCAAAAACGTATTTTCAAATGATTTGACTGGAGTACCCCCATCAAGAGAAGTGGAGTTTGAATTTAATTTGATCCCAGGAGCTGAGTCTATATCTAAGGCACCTTATAGGATGGCCCCAGCTGAACTAAAGGAGTTAAAGGGTCAACTACAGGAGTTGTTAGACAAGAAGTTAATCAGACCCAGTGTATCACCTTGGGGAGCCCCTGTTTTATTTGTCAAGAAGAAAAATGGCAGTTTGAGATTATGTATAGATTACAGAGAGCTGAACAAGATAACCATCAAGAATAAATACCCACTGCCAAGGATTGAGGACCTATTTGATCAATTGAAGGGTGCCCGATTGTTATTGAAGTTCGATCTTCGTCAGGGGTACCATCAGTTGCTCGTGAAAGCAAGTGATGTTCCTAAAACCGCTTTTCGTACTCGATATGGGCATTATGAATTTTTGGTGATGCCTTTTGGACTGACTAATGCCCCAGCAGCTTTTATGGATTTAATAAAAACCATGTTCCGAGAGCAGCTAGACCGGTTTGTGGTGGTGTTCATTGATGATATTCTGTTATACTCCCTTGATGAGCAGACCCACGCAGAGCATCTGAGGGAGGTATTGGAGATTTTGAGACAGCAGAAGCTGTATGACAAATTTAGCAAGTGTGAATTTTGGCTAAGGAGTGTGACCTTTCTCTGTCACGTGATTTCTGAGGAAGGAATTTCAGTGGACCCTAAGAAGGTTGAAGCCATCACTGAATGGCCAAGACCTACGAACGTAACAGAAGTCAGAAGCTTCCTAGGCCTAGCAGGCTACTATAGAAAGTTCGTTGAAGGATTCTCGACAATTGCAGTTCCACTGAGCCGATTTACCCAGAAGAAAACTAAGTTTGAGTGGACTGTAGAATGCGAGCAGAGCTTCTCCGAGCTCAAAAAGAGATTGACCACGGCCCCGGTGTTGGCGCAACCCTCTAGCACTGATGGCTTCGTGATCTATAGTGATGCGTCCAATAAAGGACTGGGTATGTATATAATTGCAATCACTGTATTTTATATATATATATATATACATATATATATATACATATATATATATATACCAGACGTGAATTAACTTTCTGTTTGTAGGTTGTGTCCTGATGCAAAATGAACGAGTCATTTCTTATGCTTCAAGACAGCTGAAACCTTACGAACAGAACTACCCGATGTATGACTTGGAACTCGCAGCAGTAGTGTTCGCCCTTAAGATTTGGAGACACTACTTATATGGAGAATAGTGTGACGTGTTCACTAACCACAAGAGTCTGAAATATTTATTTTCGCAGAAAGAGCTGAATATGAGACAAAGGAGATGGTTGGAATTACTTAAGGATTATGACATAACCATCAACTATCACCCCGATAAAGCCAATAGAGTGGCGGACGCGTTGAGCAGGAAGTCTAGCCACGCTAGACAGTCTCCTTTAGAATGAAAGATTGAGGAGTTCGGTCTCGATGTTGTGGATTCAATGGCAAATGTTCTTATGGTCTTATCTATAACCCCAGATTTGGTAGACAGAATAAAAGGAGCTCAATATGACGATGTGGCACTGGAGGAAATCCGTGACAAATTGAACACGGGACCGGTAAGGGATTTTTAGTTGAGAAAAGATGGAAGTCTATGGTTTTAGAACCGGCTATGCGTACCAGACAATGAAGAGCTTCGAAGGGAATTGCTACGTGAAGCTCATAACTCAAGGTTGTCTATCCACCCCGGAAGCACAAAAATGTATAAGGACCTCAAAATGAATTATTGGTGGATAAGGATGAAAAGAAGTATTGCGGAGTATGTCAAGAAATGTCTAGTATGTCAGCAAGTCAAAGCGGAGCATCAGTGACATGGCAGTTTGATGATGCCACTGGAGATTCCAGAATGGAAGTGGGAACATGTGACTATGGACTTTGTGATGTGATTGCCCAGAACCCAAAGTGGGAATGACATGATTTGGGTAATTGTTGATCGCTTGATGAAAACAGCGTATTTCCTAGCTATACCGCATGGTACTTTTTATGAGAAATTGGCCAACATATATATGGATAATATTGTAAGCTCGCATGGAGTCCCCGTCAGTATTGTGTCGAACCGTGATCCTAGATTCACTTCTAAATTTTGGATGGCTTTCCAGAAAGCTATGGGCACTGAACTAAGGATGAGCACAGCTTATCACCCACAAATGGATGGACAGTCTGAGAGGACCATCCAAACTTTAGAGGACATACTGAGAGCATGCGCATTGGATTTTAAAGGTAGCTGGGATAACATGTTGAAATTGATGGAATTCTCATACAATAATAGTCACCACAGTGTGATTGGTATGGCACCATTTGAGGCTCTATACAGACGGAAGTGCAGACCCCCAGTTTGTTGGGGCGAAGTTGGGCAAAGGATAATCACTGCACCAGAATTGATTGAGCAGACTATTGGGAAGGTGAAGATCATAAGAGAGAGACTAAGGATGGCACAAGATCGCATTAAGAGTTGGGCAGATTCTAAAAGACGACCCTTGGAGTTCGAAGTAGGTGAAAAGGTTTATCTGCGAGTTTCACCTACTAAGGGAGTTACGAGGTTTGGTATAAAAGGCAAGTTGAGTCCTCGGTATATTGGTCCATATGAGGTGCTTGGCAAGGTTGGAGAAAGAGCATATCGATTAGCATTGCATCCAAACTTATCGCAAGTCCATAATGTATTCCATGTCTCGCAACTAAGGAGATACGTATCGGATCCGAGCCATGTCCTTGAGGCTTAACCATTGGAGATTAAGGACAATGTTACGTATGAAGAGTACCTGGTGAAAATCGAAGACAGAAAAGATTAAGTTCTACGCAAGCGTGTGATTCCGTATGTCAAGGTACAATGGAGTAACCATACGGAGCGTGAAGCCACATGGGAATGAAGGAGTTGTATCCGCACCTCTTCCAATAAGGTACGTCAGTTTTGAGGACGAAACTTTTTGTAAGGGGGGTGGAATGTTATGCCCCGCACCCTCCGGAACTTAATTATATAAGAGAAGGGATTTTCAGAAATTAATAACCTATTAATTATCAATTAATTTTGAATTAAATATTAGAATTTAATAATTAAAGAAAAAGGATTTAAGTAAAATACAACTTATGAATTTCTGTCTTGCTCTTCCCCATAATAAAAACTGACAAAGCGTCAGGTTCCTCATTTTTTCCAGGAAACATCGACTTCTTCTTTTCCCCAGCCATAGTCGACGGTTATAACCCTAGGTGAGGGAGACAAGCCTCCAGGAACCGATCCAACCTCTGTCCGTCGTTCAATCCGATTGTTAGTAATCAAACGCAAGTAATCTTCTTATAAGTTCCTACGATTTGTGAAGAAAATGCCCTATTTTTGTATCAAAATTGGATCACCATGCAATATTCTATCCTTGTTTATCTTTTTGTGAATTCTGTGCAATTTCTGTGTTTTGGTTTCGATGTTTTGGCCATCATATGTTGAAAATCTAGTTGATGTTGATGAATATATGGATTCCTGCAAATCCCTACTCCCTTGAATCCCTTTTGCTGTGATCTCATTGTTACGTAGGGTTTGAGGGTGAAAGGTGAGACCTTTGAGTTTGTAGGGTTGAGATCCTCGAGTTCTAGGCATGAATCTTTGTTACGTATGTGTGTAGGGTTTAATCTGTAGTTTAAGCATGAGATGATAGCAGGGATTAGGCCTGGAATGATTGGGATGAAGTTTGGGATCGATTGGAGTTTTGGTTCTGCAGTTTCTGCACAAATCGTAGAGTTTCTTTTCTGGAATCGCAGACATCGATCGATGTCATCGACTGATGTACATCGATCGATCAATGTAGGTGGAGCGAGAGACTGATGTGAGACAGAAAGTATTTTGACAAACTTCGATCGATCGATGTGAGGGTATAAAGTCACTTCGATCAATCGATGTAGGTAGAGGGTGTTGAGAAATATGTTTGGATAATTTTCAAAGTCATGATTTTAAGTGATGAATATTTAAAAATGTCACACATGGTGTTATATGTGATTAAAAGTTAAATAAGTTGAACAAGTTGACATCGATCTCTCAGGTTGTTGCACATCGATCGATCTATGTACATAGATCTCTCACATCGATCGATCTATGTAAGGCAAAAGTTTAAGACATTTTTGTGAGACATCGATCTCTAAACCTAACACACATCGATCGATCAATGTACATCGAACTCTCACTTCGATCGATCGATGTAGGTCAGAGACAAAACCTGAACCTTTATGTGAGACATCGATCTATGAAGCTGAGGTACTTCGATCGATCGATGTCTAGAGTTTTTAGAAATAATTTTCTAAAATGTGATAAAATGGTTGTTTTCATTTGTACATGATTTATATATGCTCATTATGTGTTTATTATGTGTTTTTGGTGATTATTATTGTCTTGAGACTAACGTGCCTTGGAAGTTTCTACAACTTACCAAAAAGGGCAAAATTGGTATTTTAAGTTTTGTAGGAACATCATATGGTGAAAAATATTTCAAGTGCATATTATTATCTTGGTTATCATGACAAAGGTGGTATTGTGATTATTTTTGACCATCGGGGGCATTTCTTGAGTTTTCTCACACCAGGGGTATTTTGGTCATTTTACCCCCAAGGGTATTTTTGGTATTTTTACTCAAGGAATCTCTTGAGTATCTTATTATATTCATTCTGGAGTTCATTTAGTATATTCTTGAAGATTATTTGGTGGTTTTCTATTTTATTCTCTCATTTGATGATTTTATCGACGGTAGCGGGATATGTGACGGTATTCGATGTCACATTCTATTTTTTCTTGAAGACCCTCTTATATATGTTATAAGAGGATATTAATCATCATCTTTCAGAGATTGTAAGGTGTCCTTGGTGCAAGATTCATCACAATATGTCAAGAAGAAATGGGAATTTTGATATTATATGTTGACATAGCCTTGTCAACTATTATTTGTTGATTTCTCCTCAAAAATCTGAGTTGGTATACATATACACAGCCTCCAAAACTTAACTATACAGGTGGAGATGATGTTTTTCTCATTTTATGAGTTGGAGACAAGAAGACAAACCAAAAGCAAGCTAGTTGGCAAAAGTTGCCAACTTGAAATTTCAAATTTGAATGTAATGGAGACAAGATTGTTGGAGATGATTATGAAGGTGTTTTAATTCAAAATTCTCAGCCATCACATGGTCTAAAAGTTGGAGGGAATATGCCATCAATTCACTCTATAAATAGAAGGCAAGGTGAAGAAGAGAAGACACACACTTAAAAGCAAAAAATTGAAGATTGTTGTCTTGCTATTCTCTTCTCATATTTTCGTTCATACTTTGTGTAGCTAAGGTGTTCCATTTCTAGTTGTTGTCCAGCTACACTATACACACCTTCTTGTGTCTTATTTGTAAGATTGATTAGCCAAATCTATAAGGCTACATCAATAGGTGATAGAGGTGTTGCAACCAAGAGTTGCATAAAGGTGTTCATCCAAGTCTTGAATAGGGTTGGTGTTTAACCCAAGGATCAAGCTTGGTTCTTGCTGTAATTTAGTTCATACCATAGTGAAATCCAAGGAAATGTGTTCCTTGGGACTGGAGTAGGTCACATTGACCGAACCAGGATAAATTCTCGGTGTTCTTCTCTTGTTTCTTTATTTCTGTTTTTGCCCGTTTCTGACTGCAGTTTTCACACAATTTCTCACAATTTGAAAAAATAGCAAAACATTTTCAAAATTTGTGATTTTTGGTGGAGTTATACTTCAGACTTTTATCTTTCATTTGCAACAAGAATCACTTGATTTGAGCAAGGGAAAGTTAGTCTTTCAGTCTTTGCAAGATAACTGCTCCAATCTGGCTGCAATCTGACCAGTTTTCAGAAAACTTGAATTCTGTATTTATCCAGAATTTTTTGAGGTCAGGGGATTTTGAAAACATCAACTAGACTTTCTAAGGAGTGTTTTGGTATAAAGATCAATCTTTTTGGTCAAGTATTCAAAGAGAAACACGTTTTGCAAAATCAGCAACATTCTGTCCAATTCTGTCTTGTTTGACCATCGGAATCTTTTTATTTGTTTGAAGGGTCAAACAATCTTATTTGTATCTGATTTTTGGACAGAGTCTTTCTAACACATTGAAGTTCAATTTTGGAAAGTTTCATGATTTTTGGAGTTGTGTACATTTATTTGTGAATTTTTTAAAAACGGGTTCTGAATCTGAGGTGGTCTCAGATTGTGTTTTTCAAAGGGGATTTTAACAAAGGGGTTGTAGTGTAATTTCCGCTAACCACTATTCACCCCCCCTCTAGTGGTGTTTATTGCAGGTGCACGGTCCAACATTTGGTATCAGAGCCAGACCAACACCACTCAAAAGAAGCAAGATTCAACACCATACGAACAAGGCAAGGTCAAGAACCAACAACATAGTAGCCTGCTAATCCCAAAACAAAGGTTTGGAGCATTTGAACACTTCAAGAAGGCTTGGAGCATTAGCATTCACTTTATTTAAAGATTCGAGGTATTCATCTAAAATCATACATCATGTCATCAATCCTTCCTAAAGGAGTGTACTTAAAGTCTACGAAAGAGGTAACATCTACTCCTGATTTTGATTCTGATAACGAGATGACTTTTGATGAAATGTATGATGAATTCATGAAAATGCATGCTCATTGTAAAAGGTTGTCAAAAGAGAAAAAGAAGCTAATTGAAGAGAATGAAAAGTTTAAGACAACCAACTTAGAACTTTCTAATCAATTAGAGTCTTTGAAACAAGAGTCATCAAATACTCTTGATTCATTAAGGACTAAAATTGAGTCATCTAGAAATAATGAACAAGCCTTAAGAACTGAAAATAGTGTGTTGAAAACCAAGATACAGGACTATGAAAATGAAGTGTTTACACTTAAATCATGTAAACTAGATTTAGAGAAAACCTTAGAACAATTTAAATCAAGAACAAACATGTTAGATGTATTAATATCATCGCAAAAATATGAAAATGATAAAACCGGCTTAGGCTATAAAGAACAAAATGAAAAAGTAAATAAAAGGACTAAGTTTGTTTCATCTAGTACAAAGTTGTCATATAATACAAAATCAACTTTTCCTGCTACATCTGCTTCTACACCTTCGTCTACTTATATCAAGGCAAAAATACAACACACACCCACCAATATACACACGCATAAACATACATCTAGGCCAAACTTTGCATCTAGACAATCTAGAAATTATGCCTACATGTATACAAATGCAACTAGACCGAATAAAATGTATACAACTTATTATGAACCTAAGTATAGACAACACTCATATAAATCTTATAGAAATGCATCTGAACATACATACATAGCGCCATTCAAGAAACAAAATTATATGTCTTATACACACTACCAAAATCGGCGAATGCATAATAATTATCAACCATGGTGCAACATGTATAACAATGCATCTTCACTTATGTGGAATGATCATGTATACGCTAATTCTTCTTATTTTCAAAATTATAAGAATGCTAAAAATGTGCCTATAAGGTATATTCAAGTTTGGATACCTAAGGGATATCTAAACAAGAATAGTGCCCCTAACATTCAAGGACCCAAATAAAGGGTACCTAAAACTTTGTCTCCATTGTAGGATAAATGCAAGGAATGCAAGAAGGAGACAAAGTCAAAGAATCTAAAAACCAAATGGTTTTTAGATAGTGGATGTTCGAGGCATATGACGGGGAACCCCAAACTATTCATCGAACTGGAAAATATCAAGAATGGAGGAAAAGTAACATTCGGTGACAACAACAAAGGACAAGTTGTTGGAAAAGGAACAATTGGGGACCCGAACACATTCCGAATACGAAATGTGTTATTAGTAAGCAATCTATCTTATAATTTACTTAGTATTTCTCAACTTATAGATTGTGGTTATAATGTCTCCTTTCTTCCCAATTCTTGTGATATAATAAATGAAAAAGGAGAAACTGTTTTAAAAGAAAATAGAGATGGAAATATTTATACTCTTACCTTAAATAACATGTTAGATGCTAAGGTTAAGTGTCTAATATCACATGACTTAGATGTAAATTTATGGCATAGAAGATTAGGTCATATAGGAATTTCAACTATTAAGAAATTGTCTAAAAAGAATTTAATTAGAGGAATGCCTAAGTTAGACTTAGATAATTTTCAAATATGTGAAACATGTATTAAGGGAAAACACATTAAAGAAACCTTAAAACCGAAACATGAAGTGAGTATTAGTCATGTACTAGAATTGCTTCACTTAGACTTATTTGGTCCAAGTAGGACAAGAAGTCTAGGTGGACACTACTATGTGTGTGTCATAGTAGATGATTACTCACGCTACACATGGACATTGTTCTTAACACACAAAGATAATGCTCCATTAGCAATCGAAACCCTTATTAAGCAACTTGAAAACATTTATAAAAAAAATGTTAAAAGAATTAGAAGCGATTGAGGTGGAGAATTTAAAAACAAAGACATAATCAAATTTTGCAAACTATATGGAATCAAACATGAATTCTCACCACCTAGAACACCACAACTCAATGGAGTTGTTGAACGTAAAAATAGAACAATTCAAAAAGTTGCTAGGGCAATGCTGTGTGAAAATAAATTACCTAAATATTTATGGGCTGAAGCTGTTAGTTGTGCATGCTATATGATAAATAGGCTTACTATTAAAAAGAAATTAAATAAAACGCCTTATGAATTGCTAAACAATAGACAACCTAAAATAGATTATCTTAAAGTATTTGGATGTAAATGTTTTGTGCTAAACACTAAGGATAATCTAGATAAGTTTGAACAAAAGTCTATTGAATGCATATTTGTTGGGTATTCAACTAACTCAAGAGCATATAGGTGTTATAATCCTGCATCTAGAAAAATAATTGAATCCATACATGTGAAATTCAATGAAAATGCATGCTTTGAAGTTATTGATGAACATCAACATAAACAAGAAACAAATGTTGAAAATATGTTTGATGATGATGTATTACTTGAGCTTGTACTTGATCATCTAGAACCAACTCCCCCTGATCAAGACATACATAAACCCTTAGATGAAATAAATCAAGAGACTCTGCAATTGGAAGATACAACTAATAATCCAATTACATATGATAACGTTCACATTAATGAAATATTTGAACAAGATGAGGGTGAACCTAGTCAATCTAGGAATTGGTGGCACCCTAGAGAACTAATCATTGGGGATCCAAGTGCTGGGGTTAGAACACGTAGAAATATAATTCAACTTGAAGGACATAGCTTAATCTCACAATTAGAACCTAAGAACGTAAAGGAAGCCTTAGGTGACATATCATGGATAGATGCTATGCATGAGGAATTAAATCAATTCACAAGGAACAACGTGTGGGACTTAGTACCTAAACCTGAAGACAAGTCTATCATAGGAACTAAATGGGTTTTCAGGAATAAAATGGATGAACAAGGAAATATTACAAGGAATAAGGCTAGACTAGTCGCACAAGGTTATAATCAACAAGAAGGAATAGATTATGAAGAAACCTTTGCACCCGTTGCACGACTAGAAGCAATTAGATTGTTACTTGCGATTGCAAGTATAAACAAAATTAAGCTCTTCCAAATGGATGTCAAGAGTGCATTCTTGAATGGATACATCCAAGAAGAAGTGTTTGTCAAACAACCTCCTGGATTCGAAGATCCGAAGAATCCGAACCATGTTTATAAGCTTAAGAAAGCTCTATATGGTTTAAAACAAGCTCCAAGAGCTTGGTATGATAGATTTGCAAACTTTCTTATTGCAAATAATTATCAAAGGGGGACCATCGACAACACATTATTCCTAAGAAGAAAAGGTAATGATTTGTTAATAGTTCAAATATACGTAGATGATATAATCTTTGGTTCAACCAACCATACTTTAGTAAAAGACTTCGAAGAATGTATGAAGTCAGAGTTTGAAATGTCAATGGTAGGAGAGTTGAATTATTTCTTAGGACTTCAAATCAAACAAACCCCTCAAGGAATTCACATTAGCCAACTTAAGTATGTCAATGATATGATTAAGAAGTTTGGCTTTGAAGAGTTGAAACCTACAACTACGCCTATGAGTGTTAGTACCAAACTTGATAAGGATGAAAATGGTAAACCTTTTGATGACACACTTTATAGGTCTATGATTGGCTCATTGTTATACTTAACTGCATCAAGACCTGATATTATGTTTAGTGTGTGTATGTGTGCTAGGTTTCAATCTTGTCCTAAGGTATCACATTACAATGCAGTTAAAAAGATCTTTAGATATCTTAAGCATACACCTCACTTAGGACTGTGGTATGATAGAAACGCTAAGTTGGAATTACACGCATATAGTGATGCTGATTATGGTGGTTGCAAATTAGATAGAAAATCCACTAGCGGTACTTGTCAATTCATAGGAACCAACTTGATTTCTTGGTTTTCTAAAAAGCAAGCTAGTGTAGCTCTTTCTACCACTGAAGCCGAGTATATCGCTTTAAGTTTATGTACTACCCAAATACTTTGGCTTAAACAGCAACTTAGTGATTTTGGCATTAAAATGAATAAGATTCCAATTTTCTGCGATAGCACAAGTGCAATCAATCTTTCACGGAATCCGGTGCTTTATTCTAAGGCCAAACACATTGAGGTGCGATATCACTTTCTTCGTGATCATGTTCAAAATGAGGATATAGTGATAAACCACATAAGAACTGATCATCAAATCGCTGACATCTTCACCAAACCCCTTAATCAAGCCACTTTTGAAAACTTACGAGCCAAATTAGGAATGATGACTTACGATACCATTGTATAGTTCTATCTTTTGCATGATTTGCAAAATAAAGGGGGAGATAGAATAAGAACATGAACATGATTTTAGTTGGTAAGTCATGTTTTAGTTGGTAAGTCATGATGAATCATATGCTAAGTTTTTATTGGTATAAATTTTGGAGAATAAGTTAAGGGGGAGATATGAGTTGCGTGGGAGCAGCATACTATTTAAAAGTTGAAAACATAGTTGAAAACATTTGGTTAAACATTTGGTTAAATTTTTGGTTATAAGTTGTGACATTAAAATCATGTTTGGTTATTTTGAAAATCATCCAAAAGGGGGAGAATGTTGAGAAATATGTTTGGATAATATTTCAAAGTCATGATTTTAAGTGATGAATATTTAAAAATGTCACACATGGTGTTATATGTGATTAAAAGTTAAATAAGTTGAACAAGTTGACATCGATCTCTCAGGTTGTTGCACATCGATCGATCTATGTACATAGATCTCTCACATCGATCGATCTATGTAAGGCAGAAAAGTTTAAGACCTTTTTGTGAGACATCGATCTCTAAACCTAACACACATCGATCGATCAATGTACATCGAACTCTCACTTCGATCGATCGATGTAGGTCAGAGACAAAACCTGAACCTTTATGTGAGACATCGATCTATGAAGCTGAGGTACTTCGATCGATCGATGTCTAGAGTTTTTAGAAATAATTTTCTAAAATGTGATAAAATGGTTGTTTTCATTTGTACATGATTTATACATGCTCATTATGTGTTTATTATGTGTTTTTGGTGATTATTATTGTCTTGAGACTAACGTGCCTTGGAAGTTTCTACAACTTACCAAAAAGGGCAAAATTGGTATTTTAAGTATTGTAGGAACATCATATGGTGAAAAGTATTTCAAGTGCATATTATTATCTTGGTTATCATGACAAAGGTGGTATTGTGATTATTTTTGACCATCGGGGGCATTTCTGGAGTTTTCTCACACCAGGGGTATTTTGGTCATTTTACCCCCAAGGGTATTTTTGGTATTTTACTCAAGGAATCTCTTGAGTATCTTATTGTATTCATTCTGGAGTTCATTTAGTATATTATTGAAGATTATTTGGTGGTTTTCTATTTTATTCTCTCATTTGATGATTTTATCGACGGTAGCGGGATATGTGACGGTATTCGATGTCACATTCTATTTTTTCTTGAAGACCCTCTTATATATGTTATAAGAGGATATTAATCATCATCTTTCAGAGATTTCAAGGTGTCCTTGGTGCAAGATTCATCACAATATGTCAAGAAGAAATGGGAATTTTGATATTATATGTTGACATAGCCTTGTCAACTATTATTTGTTGATTTCTCCTCAAAAATCTGAGTTGGTATACATATACACAGCCTCCAAAACGTGATTATACAGGTGGAGATGATGTTTTTCTCATTTTATGAGTTGGAGACAAGAAGACAAACCAAAAGCAAGCTAGTTGGCAAAAGTTGCCAACTTGAAATTTCAAATTTGAATGTAATGGAGACAAGATTGTTGGAGATGATTATGAAGGTGTTTTAATTCAAAATTCTCAGCCATCACATGGTCTAAAAGTTGGAGGGAATATGCCATCAATTCACTCTATAAATAGAAGGCAAGGTGAAGAAGAGAAGACACACACTTAAAAGCAAAAAATTGAAGATTATTGTCTTGCTATTCTCTTCTCATATTTTCGTTCATACTTTGTGTAGCTAAGGTGTTCCATTTCTAGTTGTTGTCCAGCTACACTATACACACCTTCTTGTGTCTTATTTGTAAGATTGATTAGCCAAATCTATAAGGCTACATCAATAGGTGATAGAGGTGTTGCAACCAAGAGTTGCATAAAGGTGTTCATCCAAGTCTTGAATAGGGTTGGTGTTTAACCCAATGATCAAGCTTGGTTCTTACTGTAATTTGGTTCATACCATAGTGAAATCCAAGGAAAGGTGTACCTTGGGACTTGAGTAGGTCACATTGACCGAACCAGGATAAATTCTCGGTGTTCTTCTCTTGTTTCTTTATTTCTATTTTTGCCCGTTTCTGACTGCAGTTTTCACACAATTTCTCACAATTTGAAAAAATAGCAAAACATTTTTAAAATTCGTGATTTTTGGTGGAGTTATACTTCAGACTATTATCTTTCATTTGCAACAAGAATCACTTGATTTGAGCAAGGGAAAGTTAGTCTTTCAGTCTTTGCAAGATAACTGCTCCAATCTGGCTGCAATCTGACCAGTTTTGAGAAAACTTGAATTCTGTATTTATCCAGAATTGTTTGAGGTCAGAGGCTTTTGAAAAAATCAACTAGACTTTCTAAGGAGTGTTTTGGTATAAAGATCAATCTTTTTGGTCAAGTATTCAAAGAGAAACACGTTTTGCAAAATCAGCAACATTCTGTCCAATTCTGTCTTGTTTGACCATCGGAATCTTTTTATTTGTTTGAAGGGTCAAACAATCTTATTTGTATCTGATTTTTGGACAGAGTCTTTCTAACACATTGAAGTTCAATTTTGGAAAGTTTCACGATTTTTGGAGTTGTGTACATTTATTTGTGAATTTTTTAAAAACGGGTTCTGAATCTGAGGTGGTCTCAGATTGTGTTTTTCAAAGGGGATTTTAACAAAGGGGTTGTAGTGTAATTTCCGCTAACCACTATTCACCCCCCCTCTAGTGGTGTTTATTGCAGGTGCACGGTCCAACAGAGGGATCGACTGATGTAAGACAGAAAGGATTCTGACGGACTTCAATCGATCGATGTAGGGTATGATGTGACATAGATTGATCTATGTAGGGTATGATCTTATACAGTTTTGTGGGAAAATAAGAGAAGGAAAAAGGAAGCTAGAGGACCAATTGGGGGACACTAGAGGCTTCTTAGGACCTGATTGAGGTTAGTGTAAGTCTTAGGAACACGACCTAAGATGGTGAATCAACGGTGAGGACTTCGTGAGATATTTGAATTGGACTTTAGTGTGAATGATCTAAGGGGTTAAGGATGAACATTTGAGGCTTCGATAAGGTTCAAATGGAACGTGTGAGGGTGTCTACTTCATCCCTTGTATCCCTAGTATGAATGTTTATGTAAGGTAGACCTGAGCATGTAGTGATACGCTTGAATGTGTGAGTGAGATGAGCCTCGAGTGATTGAATGATATGTTGGATGTGCATATTTGCATCATGACACTTGCATTTGAATTATGTTTTGATAAGAGCTATGCGTTGGCACATGGTATAAAGTTCTGCGAAACGAGCTGTGGTGTGCTACAGGGTATAAAGACAAGCTGTAACCACCACAGGGTATAAAGTGAGCTGTAATGTGACGCAGGGTATAAAGACAAGCTGTGGCCCATCACATGATATAAAGTTATGTGACCGGACATTGTGACATGCATTGCACTGTCTTGAAAAGTATTGCATAAGCATTTGTGACTGTGTAGTGTAGAACATGATTTGAAATGGCATGCATCATATGCTTCATCCGGTATGATTGATAGGTAAGTGAATCGTTGTTTATTTGTTTGTTACTTGTTCTTTCCTTTCATTATGCGAGTACATCTGAACTTTTGGGACTACCCAGGACATGTGCCCTATTTCCCTTGATATCGACATTCACTCATGTCTTGCCATGTGATGATCCCGTATGTCTTATAAGCGGGTTACTTGCTAGCGTTTTTTGCTAAGGGTTCTACCCGTTGTCTTGCAGATGAGCCCGATTATGATATGATTTTCATAGAAGACGACGGCGAGTGGGCTGAATGGGGGTGCGTAGAGCTTATCTTGGGAACTGTTATAGACTGTTTCGTATTGTCTTAACTTTCTTTCATTCGTTTGAAGATTAGATGGCTGCGTCCATATATAGTTTTGCTTACTTATGCTTTTGGGAATAAATGTTAGATGGATTTAGATTTTAATTTTGCTTGAGTCTCTGCTCTTATCTCTCTTACTTTAGCGATGACGTGTATGTGAGAGTTATGACGTCTGGTAGTCCTCTGAGTAGGCTACGACGGGTGCACCGGTTCGGGTCCGTTGTCTGGGCCGGGACGCTATCACCTCATATTTATGAGTACATTCAGGTCTTATATCATATGATATATGTCATGATGATGACAAAATTATTACGACATGTTACAAGGTTTTAAACCAAAAATTGTCGTATCGGGTGACAACCGTAACTTCACTAACGTATCACGTACTTGCCATATATAGATGGCCAGCCCCTACACTTCAAAAATGGCCACAAATTTCGTGGCTTACATGGTATATTCAGCTATAAAATCTTTCCATATTGGCACACACAAATCACCCCCAATTAAAGCCAAATTGTGGAGATTCCAAATTCAATATTTTTGTCACATGGGGCGCCACTTTTAATCAGCTTTTAGAGCTGAATATTCAATTTATTCTATGTGTATTATGTGTGACATAATATATATAACATGTGCAAAAAGTTTGAATTTAATCGGAGAAAAATCGCGTAATCGGCGAAAGTCAAAAATTCGATTTTCTACGAACACAACACATGGAACGTTTTTGGCATGACATGTAACATGTATCTAGACACTTTTTACATATTCAATACATACTAAAGTGTTCTAGAAAATTCAAATTAGGACTGATTGAAATATACCATATGTGTATAACTATTGTGCACTATTTTACAAAGTTTACAAAAGTGAAATTCAGCACATGGTATGGCCATTACACACGCCTACTCAGCCTTGATGAAGCTTATGTGGAGCTTAGTTGGCATCTTGATTGGTGAAGAATGGACTACACAAGGTTAGTGACATAATGGAGGAAGCTACACAAGGTAATGTTTTAAACTTTGCTACAATTGGAACACAAGCTGAAAATTCAGCATGTGTAAGTTAAGGGTGGCCGAAATTTGAGTCTTAATGGTAACATATTTGCTTCTCCATTTTTAAGGGATTGATGTAATACTAATATGGCAATAATTTGAACATGTTGAGAATATTGCACATGCTGAAATTTTCAGCATGTGAATCAAAGAGCTGGCTGAATTCTTGGAGTTAATGGTACAAATTTTCTTTGCAAATTATGTGGGATTAATTATGTGATATTTGACAAGGTTTTTAGTACTATTTTGACACCTGTTTTAAGTGTAATTCTCAGAATTTTACAGTCATTAAGTGATGAAAAATCTCATCCAATCAAGGAGTGCCAAGTAAGCAAGGCCAAGACAATCATCCAATCAAGTTATGCCAAGTAAGCAAGTTGATGTCACATCTATGCAATGCATTCTTCCAAGGACTTAAAAGAGAATTCTCAAGGTGAAGAAAGCCCTAGGGGGTGGCCAAGAGCAAATAAAAGGAAGAGAAAAGAGTCATTCAAATGCAAGACAATTCTCATAATCTCTCAAGTGAAAAAAGGGTCTTCTATTCTCTTCTTCTACATTTCTTTCTTCTTCTTCTTCTCTCAAGCCTATTGTTCTTATATTCAATATATTGAATAGGCTTTGATTAGACCACCATACATGTTTCATTTGTTGTAAAAAGTTGATCAAGGTGTGATCAAACCTTCATTCATTCGGTGGTGGTGTTCGTGATCAGTGTGATTGATTGTATTGTGTGTAAAGGGTTGAAGTTAGTGTGTAACTCCAGCAACCCTTGTGGTAAGGTGTTTTTTGTGATTAGTGATAACCGAGGAAGATGTCCTCGAAGACTGGAGTAGGCTGTGTTAACCGAACCAGTATAAAATTCTTGGTGTTATTACTTTCATCACTTTACTTTCAGTTTCTAACACGTTGCATTGTTTTTATTGCATCAGTAAAAATATCAAACGACTTTCAAAAATTATCAAACTTTGCAAAAACATAGCCACACCTCTTAAGTTTCATTTGGCGTAAGTTTCAACCTATTTGGATAAGTATAAATCAATCAAACGTTAATAGTTCTGAGACTAGTGCAATCTGATTTTCAGACTTGCAAAGGTTGAGAACTTAAACGTATTTGACATACTTCCCAAAGGAATTTTTGAAAACTGTTTCAACTCATTTAAATACACATAGTAACGGGTTTGTCATTAAAATTTCAGATCATTTGAAGTCTCGGATTAATCGGAATAAAATTTTCAAATCAAAGTACTGTTTTTGGCAGATTTGCACAATCTGACCACAAACAATTTTTCAAAGGGTTAGAGGTTGAATTTTGATCTGAAATTTTCAGGGGATACTCAGAACATTTGAGACTAGAATCTCTCTAAATTTCAAAATTTCTGAAGATCTGTAACCTAGTTGTTCAAACGTTTTAAATCAGGATCTGAAAACAGAAACTGTTTTCAGAAGTTGGGTTTTTGGATAAAAATATTTTAAAAACCAAATTTTCCGCATCCACTATTCAACCCCCTCCCCCCACTTCTAGTGGTGCCTCACAGGTCCTACAACTCTCTGCTGGAGCAGACATGTCTCGTGGCACCAGTATCAAGCCATCATTCGTGCATGTTCCCCACAGCATTGTACTCTGAGACCACTGCGCAGAGGTTCAGTTCATCCATGGCATCAACGATGTTTGCCTTTGCCTTGGTCTGCTTCTTCTTAGGCTTTCTGCACTCATTATTGATATGCCCCTAAATACCACAGTTGTAGCATTTTTTGGTGAACTTTTTGGCGATCTTGCCTTTCTTGTTCATCCGAAGTTGGCCTTTCTTTTTCTTGGCCTCTGCAACATGGGCTTTGGTCTGACCAGATCTTGATTGCAGCTTCCTCTCAGGTCTGCGATAGTCTTCCTCTATGCGGAGCTGGACAATAAAATCTTCCAATGTCATCTCCTTTCTCTTGAGCTTGAGATAGCTTCTGAATTCCCTCCACTTAAGAGGTAGCTTCTCAATCACTGCAGCCACGGAAAAAGATTCACTGAGCAACATGCCATTCTCCTCTATCTCGGCTACCAACGTCTGAAGTTCTTCAAATTGAGAAATAACAGTTCGAGAATCAAACATTTTGAAATCAAGAAATTTGCTGACAATAAATTTCTAAGTGCCGGCATCTTCCGTACGATATTTCTTTTCCAAAGCCTACCACAAAGACTTTGTGGTTTTGTATGTGCAGTATAAACCGTACAAGGAGTGTCCAAGCGCCCCAGAATATGGCTTAGACAAACATAATTGTTGAGGTTTCATGCCTCAACAAAGAGTTTGTATTCCATATTTTGGGTCTGGTCCTCCTCAAAAACCCCCACAAACAGGTCCTCGGTTAGGAAAGAAGCCAACCCTGTGGCAGTCAAGAAGAACAACATCTTCTGCTACCAACGTTTGAAGAAGCTCCCATTGAACTTCTCCGGTTTCTCCACTTGGGCCAGTGTAGGACCCTGTGCAGGAATATTCTTTGGCACCCCAGCATTTGGTGCCATTGGAACAAAGATGTGCACGTCTGCGCCTTGAACTGAGCTTGAAGTCGCGTTCTCCATTTAGTTTCTGTAAGACCAGAAACAGACAGGAATCATTACAGAATCAAAACGACGTCTTAGGAATTGTTGGGAATAATTCACGTCAGATTGACTTCTGTACAATTTGCTTTTAGAATAAAGTAGTGGCCGACCTGCCGACCTCAGGGTAGGCTGGATTGATCTTCTAAGTCGAGCAGTTCAGATAGTGCAATTGAGTTTGCGTTCTGAAGAGTCAGCCGACCTACAGGCCTAAATTGAACAGCAGTTCAGAACAGTAGTTCTGTGCTATCAGCCTTCCAGTCAAGCTGAACTAAATTAGCCTGATCAGACAGATCAAATCAGTCCAGTCAGCGCAATTGTATTTGCGTTCTGGGCTGATCACAGACTTGTCGACCTCGGCACTTCAGCACAACTACGAAAGTTGAGCTTTTAGCCGAACTCAACACAAAGCAGAGCTCAGCACGACAGTGCTGCAAAACAACAAATGCTCTCAGCCAAACAGCAGAGCTCAGCTTGGCAATAACCTTCACAACTCTACTAAGCACAGATCCGAGGTGAGTCCAGGACTCTGTCCTTAAGATGTATTGCTCCGATATACTGTGCCCAACCGAATGGAGCAATCGTCTCCCAGGATGCAATGGAAGTCAGTTTAGACGAACGGCACTGCAGCGTATGAACTCTACAAACTTGTAAGATGCCCTGAACCTCTCGGACTTGATGCAAAATATAGAAGGAGAATAGAGGAGAAGAGCACGTGTATGCAGAGGAGGAGAGGAGAAAATCGAATTCTGAGTGAGTGACCAGAGAGGTCAGCTAGGCCAGTATTTATAGGGAAAAATTGATTAGGGCGGTTAATTGACAGATTAACCACAGTCGTCGGATCAGATTGCCACCGTTAGATCAGATAACAGATAACTGCTTTCCAAATTTGAATTACGGTTAAATAACCGAATTTTCGAATTACGGTTAAGTAACTGATTTTCGAATTTGAATTACTGTTAAGTAACAGATTTTCAAATTTAAATTACGGTTAAGCAATCGACTTTCAAATTATTTTATCCATACTTTGAGCATTAATTTCTCATTTACCCGGTATCATAATTGAGTGATTTCAAACCCTAAAATCATCTAATCGTTACGTAGATAATTAAGAGTTTATTAGTTTTCACTTATCATTGATGAAAACTAAGTATAAATTAGTTTAAAATAAGTTGCTAACCACAATTTACAACTTTGCTCATTTCAATTTATTTCTAATTTCTCCAACATAAAGCGACGAGGTGGGTCGTGAGTTATTTTTGCAGCAGGTTACAATAGAAGGCAATGCACTCCACATCATCTCCCTCCTGACTTCTCCTATAAAGGACAGTTCCTACATGGCATCAATAGTGGAAGCTTCACGGAATGAACTTAGCAGCCAATGCAATTGGCGAGCACAATGGGTACGCCGCAGGAGCGACGGAGCCAGTGATTCAATTAGCTAGAGAAGCTTTGTCAAGGAGCTCGTCCTGTATGATTTTCAGTGTACCCCCAATTGTAATTGGACCTGCCTTGGTGGCAGATTGCGCCACTCGGGCATGGAAATTTTACAAATATGAGAGGACCTGGGCTTCTGTCGTGCTGGGTCAAAATTAATCATTTTTTTAATGTATTGTAATATATATTATATTAAAAAAATCAATTATGATAATATTTTTAGAACATAGAGTACTTTATTTTGTTTGAAATAAAGTAAACTGCGTAGCTGTTGATATATATGTAATACTTTTATTCATAAAACTAAAATGGAGTATCAGAAGTTGAAGTAATGTAATTTATTTCATATAGAGATAAATTGAAATTATCCCAACAACTTAGAACCTTTACATAATAAAGAGTAATGTTTTACAACGTCCTGTGCATAAAACTATTTTAAAAAACTATTAAAGTAATGGACCAATAAAATGAAAGTGTGAATAAAATATGTTTTTACACTCTTCTTATCTTTTATCTTTTTATTAATCTATTTCAAAATGTTTTCGAAGAGTGTTCTGATAGAGCATTTGACGTGAGTCATAGAGCAAACAGTTCTTAGTTCTAACTAGTTTAAAGAAAGGAAAGATGCGCTACTGCTGCGGACCCGGAAAGAAAGGCCAAAAGTTTTCGTTAGCAAATCTTGTTTTGGATTTCCCGTAAATTTTAAAATGTTGCTAGTATGATTATTTGGTCTAACAGTGTAAAATATATGTAGATTGTTTGACCAATCACTACTTTATTTTATATATGGATAAATCTTATACCACTAGTTTATGCCAAGACAAAGTTTCTTTTGGATTTCCTGTTACTTTTAAACGCCAACATAAAATTTATGTTATTTTTAACATATGAGTATGATTACGTACATCCGACTCTTTTATACTCCGTCATAGACGGAAGCCTCTAAGGCGTAATGTTGTTGTTGTAGGCATCCTAACAAATCTTGTAAGAAACGTGTTAAGTTTCCCAAAAATTAAGAATGTATTAATAAAATCTTCAAAACATGAAGCTTGAAAAAAAAAATAAGAACATCCAAAGAAAAATTACATCAGATAGAAAACGAGAAGAGAAATGAAGCTGGTGAGGAAATTAAAAACATGATCCGAGCGAAAATGACTCAAATCTTTAGCTACAAACAATAGCTAAACTAAAACGCATTTTCCTATATAAAAATTTTACCCAACCTTTTCTTTCTCCCTGTTTTTATACTACCAAAAATAACATTGAATAAAATAATGTCATTATTTGTAAAACCTGATTAAATAAAATAGATTATAGTAAGTAAACTATTAAATACTTTATAATGTCTCAGGTAATTTGCTGTATTAAGTTTTATTGAATAAAAAATCGAAATTAAATTGCTAAATCGTTAATTCATATTAGATTTTCAATTTATCAAAATAAGCCAAATACCCCTTCGAATCACGATTGTATCATCTCTAAAAAATGAACCATAATTTTTACCGTCGACACCTTTCTATTGTCATTATATAGGTGCGTAAAAGGACTTTTGTAAAATTTCACATCATCCACCTATCATATACCCTTCATTGAGAGTTACCTTTGTTTTATAAAAATATCTGAAAACATTGTCTGTTCTAATAAAATTTTATCTCAATAGTTAAGGTTGGGAGTCTAAGATGAAATATTTTAGTTCAATCCCACTTAAGACATGATAAAAAAAACATTGTCTACTTTTCATTTAAATCTTAAAAAATTATATCTTCTTCCAAAATTATTCTTATTGATGCTAAAACACACAATACACTAAATCCTAAAGAATACAATAACGGGTAAAAATAAAAGGCTATTTTTGTTTAATGATCTTATAACATAACGGGGTTCACTGGAATCAAACTTTCTATCTATTGGGATAGAGGTATTGTTTATCTGTCTTTCACTCTTCTTAGTCCCTAGCAATAGTTTTTGATGTCGTTGGGATATATTGGGTATGATTGTTGTTGTTTGATGTTATAACATACGTTTAGACAATTATTTAAAGGTAAATGATTAACAAAGATAAATTATTTTTAGTTAAGTATTATTAAAATAAAACAGAGCACAAGAAGCGACGAAAATTGTCATAGTTGAATATGGCTTCGGGACACCTTGAGATCATCGTCTTTGAGGGACGGGTTTTATTATTTTTAATTTTCTGATTGTGTATGAAAAGGACCAATAGTACGTGTTAATCCGCCGTTTACCATCAATCCTTGTTGTCATATCTGCATCCTAAATAAGAAAAAAATTTAACCAAGACCTCGTCGTGGTACTTTTTAATTGATAGTCAACAATATCAATTAGAAATTATTGGTCAACAGATTCTGTCATGTTTCAATCGGTTTGAATACAAAAAAATAATAGATTTTGCATTTCATCCTTTCGATAAGAGAAATGGCGTTTTTGGTGTCCTAGGCGTCCGTGTTTATACATAGTTTGGAGAGGTTTCAGATCGTTTCATTATCTGATATACGTAGCTTAGCCTATATTATATGCAAGAGTTTGTTTTCGTGACTCAAACATGTGTCCTCAAAGTTACATAACAATAACCTTTTAGAGAATGGAATTTTTTTTAAAAAAAAACAATGTAGAATCTAATTGAAACATGTTTGTTTTAGACGGTCTGATTATGAGGGCAGATAGATGCATTAATGTCAATTTGATAGCTCACGATTTTTCGTTTCTTGCAAAAATGGGGAAAAGGAAAGTCCGTACACGGAAACAGCAAACAAAGAAAAACAATAAACAACGAAGAAAAATTAGTGCCTCATTTCAATGTGTGGTACGAAGGTTGGTACGGGTAAACGTTTTGTGCGTCACGTTTCAACCTTTCCTTTGACAACCTTTCATTTTGAAAACGATAAAAATAAAAATATTTATTCATACGTTTCTAGAAAGAGGAGAACATTATTCATGGCCATCAACATCCGTATGGACTTTCACGAATCACAAGTCATTGTTTCTTCAACCATTGCCGTTCTTTTCTACATAATTTCTTAAACGTCCTCTCACATGTAATAATTCAAGCATAGTAAAATTACCGAGACACACACATATCAACGCGTACTGTGTGCATATACATACATACATACATACATACATACATACATATATATATATAGACACACACACACACACGCACGCACACACACACACATATATACATATATGTATGTATATATATGTAAAAAAAATTTCGTCTAGATGATACCCTCCTCTCCCGACGTCCATGGCGGCGGAGGCAAAACTTTTGTTGCCGTCGTCACTTCTTCTTCTCCACCCATCACAATTTCGCCGAAAACAATATCCAAACACAAAGGTATTCCTATGATCACATTTTCGGATGAGGAGATAGAGCCTTGGCCACTCCGTACCGGCTCTCGCTTGTGGGTACCTTTTGGTACGACCAGCCTCCACTTAAGGTGATCAAAGACGTTTTTCAAAGGATCGGATTTCGGTCTGGTGTTCGGATCACATTACTTGATCAGTCTCATATCCTGCTGAATTTCGTGCATGAACCGGATTACATCCGGTGTTTTTATCGCCGGACATGGCAAATCTCCAGTTGCCATATGCGAGCGACAAAGTGGACAGTTGATTTTGACCCGGCCGCTGATGCTCCGATAGTCCCAATATGGATTGCTTTCCCAGGTTTGCCTCTTCACTATCATCATTAGACTACGCTATTCGAAATATCACGTATGATTGGAACATCAATAAAATTGGACATTGCCACTGCCGATGGACTACGGCCCTCTGTGGTATGAGTATGTGTCGAAGTCGATGTCTCACAAGAACTCACCAAGAAAATTTATCTTCAGGGTAATAACAAATTGATTTCACAGCAGATCATATATGAGGATTTGCCTTCTTTTTGCAATGTTTGTCGTAGGCTTGGACATGTGGTTGGTGCATGCAATGACCAGCCGTCGCCTCATATTGAGAAACCCTCAAAACCTGCAACTCGTTGGACCCCATAAAAGGCTAAAACTTTGGATCCATTTCAAGGCCCTGCTCCCGTCACATTGCTCACACGACATCATACACCAATAGCAACTACGGTCTCACATACACTGCCTCCGGTGACCGACATATCAGTAGCACATCCAGATCAACAGGCTCTCCACGATCTTGTGATTCAGAAAGACAAGATATATGTTTACTGCAAACAGATAAAGAGGATGTTTTGCTTCATCAAAAGTCTTTAGATGACCCTAAAGAATGTCAGTATTTTGATTCTGAGGTGAATCCTCTGACAGTGACAGCTGTAGAAATAAGAGGGTTTGAGTGATTTCAAAATAAGAAATTTGAATGCATATATATATATATATATATATATATATATATATAAACGTGCATAAATGTGTACATGTGTGCATGATAACTTGCCATTACTTGCCTTATTTAGCTTATATATTATGTTGCCGTACTAACGAGCCATGAAGCATTAAAGCTTACGTCATATGGCAAACATTTGTTGTGTTTATACTATTTTCAGGTGCCACCATTAATGAACTAAATTAGTTCATTAAGTGAAGTACTTAGTTTGATAAACTAAGTAGTTCATTAAAGGAAGATTCATTTGGAAAAGGCACAAAGGCAACAAGGCCAAGGAAGAAAAGTTCTCTCCTCCTCCCCATCTTCATTAAACACGCCACATATACATATATTATACATATTTTCAGATTTTTTAAATAAAGGCACATACACATGTATTCCAACGTACTACCGACACGTTATATATTTTTCGTACGTATGTTAACGTCACACTACTATACTTAACTCATATTTATGAGTATATTCAGGTCTTATATCATATGATATAAGATATGGTGATGACAAATTAAATACGACACGATAAAAGGTTCTAAACCGAAATTTGTCGTATCGGGCGAATACCGAAACTTCGCCAACGTGTCACGTACTTGCCATAAATAAATGGCCAGCCCATATACATCAAAATATGATGTAAATTTCGTGCTACACAAGACATATTCAGCCAAAAATACTTTCCATGTTGGCACACACAAATTACTCCACATTAAGGCCAAAATGTGAAGATTCCAAGTTTAATTTTGTCACATGTTAATGGTACCACTTTAAACCAGCCAAGTGCTGAGATTTAAAGTATATATTATATATATTATGTATAACATAATATATATAACATGTGCAAAAGTTGGAATTTAAATTAGAGAAAAATCGGGTAATCGATAAATATCGAAAATTCGGTTTTCTACGCACATAACATGGAACGTTTTTCTTGTACATCATGTGACACGTATCTAGACACTTTTTACATATGATATACATCTTAAAGTGTTCTAGAAAATTAAATTAAGGTCTGATTGGAATATTACATGTGTGTATTATTAAATGTGCACTATTTTACAAAGTTAACAAAAATGAAATTCAGCACATGCATATACATGTATACACGCCCCTACAGCTGAGATGGAGCATATGTGGAGCCTTGTTGGCATATTGATTGGTCAAGAATCAATCATACATTATTGGTGACATAAAGGAAGGAGCTACACAAGGTAATACTTCAAAATCTTGTCACAATTGTGACACATGCTGAAAATTCAGCATGTGTGCTAATGGGTGGCGTTTTTAAGGTCATTATGAGACATATTTTACTTCTTGATTAAGGTGGATTGATTGGAAGAGGATATGGTAAGGTTTTGAATAATATTTAAAATAAATAAATGGTGATATTTAGTATATCACACATGCTGAAAATTTTTCAGCATGTGTACATGGTGTGGCCGAATTCTCGAGTATAATTGTGTCCATATTCATTTCTCATGTGGTAGAAATATTTACCATATACTGTTGATTCATTTTTATGATAAAAATTCAAAGAAAAATGGTAATGATTTAGACTTTATTCCCTTGATGCACATGCTGAAAATTCAGCATGGCAAGACACCTTAATGGCCGATTTTCTCAATGGATATGGAAGAATTTTATTGTCTTGCAATTTATGGTGTATCTCTTGACTTATGGTATGATTTCATGTTTGATATTGGCACATGTTTAAAGTGTTGATCTCAGATTTTTTTCATGTCATCATGTTGACAACATTGAGCCAATAAAGAGGTGCCAAGTAAGCGAAGACTAAATGATGATCCAATAGAATGATGCCAAGTAAGCAAGGCATTGTCACAATAATGTCTTACACTCTCTCAAGCACTTAAAAGGAAACTTTCAAGAGGGAAGAGAGGCTCAAGGGGGACGGCTGCCACAAATTAAAAAGAGAAGAGGAGAGCAAACAAAAACAAGAACAAGAATTGCATTCCAAAGTGATCAAATTGCCAAGCTCTTCTTCTCCTACATCTTCTTTCTTTCTCTTTTCTTGTAAAAAGCCTATTGTTCTTTACATCTTTCAATCTTGAATAGGCTCCATATAAACCACCATTCATTCATCTTTGTAAAAGATTGATCAAGGTGTGATCAATCTTCATTCTAGCAAGGTGGTGGTGTTCGTGCAAATTGTACTAGCAATACAAGGTTTGTAAAGGGTTGGAGTTAAGGTGTAACTCTATCAACCCTGTGGTAAGGTGTGTTGTGTGTGTGAATAGTGTGAACCAAGGAAGGCGTTCCTTGAAGACTAGAGTAGGTTGTTTATAACCGAACCAGTATAAAAATCTCGGTGCAATTTACTTTCAGCATTTACTTTTCAGTTTCTGCACTGTTTATACGTTTTGTTTACGTTCGTAAAAATAGTAAACGAATTTCAAAAATTACAAAAATTTCCAGAAACATACCTACATGTTCTAGGGTTAATTTGGAACAAGTTTCAACCCTTTTGGACAAGTATAAGTCAATCAAACATCAAAAGTTCTGAGACTAGTGCAGTCTGATTCTCAGACTTGCAAAGGTTGAGACTTTGATTGTATTTGACCTACTTTCGAAAAGAATTTTCCAAAACTGTTTCAACCCATTAAAATATAGTATATAAAAAGTTAGTGGTCAAATTTTCAGATCATTTGGACGTTCACACAAATAGGAATTAATTTTTCAAAACCATCTACCGTTTCTGGCAGATTTGCACAATCTGAGTACCAACGGTTTTTGAAGGGGTTAAAGGTTGAATTTTAATTTGAAATTTTTAGGGGACCCTCATAACATCTGAGGCTAAGTGCTCTCAAAAATTCATAATTTTTGGAGACCTCTAACCTAGTTTTAAAAACGTTTTAAAACTGGTCCTGAAAACAGAATCTGTTTTCAGAACTTGAATTGGTTAGGTTTAAAGAAATTTTAAAAACCATATTTTCCGCACCATCTATTCAACCCCCCCTTCTAGTGGTGCCTTGCAGATCCTACAAGTGGTATCAGAGCGCAGGAATACTCACTTCAAGGAATCCAACGATTCAGTGAGATGGCATCCACAAATCTCAAAACCGAGCAAGAAGGTATGTCGAGCCAAAGACCTCCACTTTTTGACGGTGAGTCGTTTATTCAGTGGAAACTTAGGATGAAGCTTTTTCTTATGGCTATAGATATAGACCTTTGGTCAATCATTGAAGATGGTCCTTATGTCCCATCTAATGTATCCACTGTAGACGGAGTTACTTTAGAAGTTATTAAAACTAGACAAGAATATACGAGTGATGATAAAAAGAAACTTAGTATGAATGCTAGGGCTATGCAATTGCTTTTAAACGGATTAAGTAAAAGTGAGTCTAGTTATGTGTCAAACTGTTCGAGTGCACAAGAAATGTGGAGGATACTAGAAATGAAACACGAAGGCACGAGTCAAGTAAAAGAGTCAAAAATTAATATGCTTATGTCCACTCTCGAGTCCTTTAAATTGTTGCCTAATGAGTCTATTGTAGATATGGATCTTCGTTTGACTAACATCTACAACTCTCTTGAGTCTCTTGGTAAGGCTTTTACTACGCAGGAAAAGGTA
This sequence comes from Eustoma russellianum, assembly GCA_036186865.1. Lineage (NCBI taxonomy): Eukaryota > Viridiplantae > Streptophyta > Magnoliopsida > Gentianales > Gentianaceae > Eustoma > Eustoma russellianum. The sequence goes on along the minus strand of AP025043.1, from coordinate 21,194,842 downwards.
CAGAAAGTCCTACAAAGCCTCTCTTCTGAATGGGATCCTAAAGTGACTGCGATAGAGGAAAGCAAGGAGACTAAATCAATAAAGATGGAAGAACTAATTGGCTCACTCAAAGTCTATGAAAACAAACTTACTATTCGGAAATCGGAATCATCTAAACAAGGTAAAACCATTGCTTTTAAATCAAATGAATACGTCTCCCCTCCCTCCGATCACGTAGATGATAGTGATTCCGAATCGGATAATGATGACTTAATCCTATTGGCTAAAGGACTAAGAAGATTCATGAGAAAGTCATTTAGAAATAAAAACAAGGGCACTACATCTAAGAGAAATAAAAACAAATCAAATGATAAAGACACTAAATGTTATGAATGCGGCAAACTCGGACACTTATCATATGACTGCCCAAACAAAGAAAAGCAAACTAATAAGTACCCTGACAAGGAGCGGAACAAAAATAGACTCGTCTCAGATCCTAAACAAAGGAAACGTGCACTAAAGGCCTCCACCTGGAGTGACTCATCAGATTCGGAAACTGAGACCGAAGAGGAGACCGCTCAAGTTTGCTTTGCTTCAAAGGCATCTAATGAGGTATCATCTGATTCTGACTCTGACTCTGAACCTTCTTATGATAATCTTTTTAGTCAATATCTTGAATTGCATAAATTTACTAAGACTCTCGCTAAAGAAAAGAAACGTTTAATTGAAGATAAGAAACTGTTAGAATCTTCTAACGAGAATCTTGTCGCTCAATTAAGCGATTCAAAGAAAGAGTCTTCATGTGTCATCACTGCATTGAAAACCGAGATCTCATCATTAACCTCTCAAAATAATGAAATGAAATCCGAGATTTCAAATTTGAAATCAAGGAATAGCGATTTAGAGAAAATGATGAAACAATTTGATACAGGGTCAAACATGCTGCATCGCATCATATTATCACAAAAGCATGACAGTGACAAAACTGGATTGGGATACGTTGATACTAACGAAGTATCAACCAAACCAACCAAGTTTGTTGTGTCTAAGAAAGTGGACACTCCTAAGCCGCAAGTGGCGTCTAAGATGACGCAAAAAGTGCCCCCTTCCTCACGCCCCACTCCATCATATCATGTGAAATATAACGTTGTACCATATAGATATGAAAAGAGAAGAACAATGCATACACGAAATACATATCATCCACGCACTACGCACACACACACACAAGGACATATCAAAAGCGTCCTTCATTCGACGAGTATAGAGGAGTCCTTGGGCAAAGACCCAAAGTGCATGCACCACATGTCTATTACATTGCACCTTCATCTACATTCTTGCCATTTGATAGACCGAAAAGGATCACCCAAGTATAGGTACCGAAAGGTACCTTTACCAAAAGGTGATTAACTAACTCGAAAGGACCCAAAACTAAAAGGGTACCTAAATCACTTTTCCACATTGCAGGGAGACCACACATCGAAAGATACATCAATAAAGTGGTTCCTTGACAGTGGTTGCTCGAGGCACATGACGGGTGACCCGAGCCTGTTCTCCAAATTAAAGAAGGTCACAAAAGGCGGATCCGTGACCTTTGGAGACAACAATGAGGGCAAGATCATTGGAAAAGGCACGATTGGAAATCCGAACACACTCCAAATCTCCAACGTATTTTTGGTAAGCAACTTATCTTACAATCTTCTTAGTATTTCTCAATTTGTTGACAATGGTTTCAATGTGTGCTTTGCTCATCCTTATTGCAACATAATAGATAAAAATGGAGAAACCGTTTTAAAAGGAAAACGAGAAGGCAATATTTTTACGCTATCTATGGATGATGTAGTAGACGCTAAAGTTAAGTGTTTTATGTCAAATGAACCCAATGTGAATTTATGGCATAGACGTTTAGGACACATAGGTATTTCCACACTAGTAAAATTGCAACGAAAGAACCTAGTACGGGGATTGCCTACGCTTGATTTAGACAGCTTTCAGTTGTGTGAATCTTGCATAAAAGGCAAACAAACACGTGAGTCACTTAAGCCGAAAAATGAAATAAGCACGACTAGAATACTAGAACTATTGCATATCGATTTGTTTGGTCCTAGTCGTACTACAAGCCTTGGTGGGCGTCACTATGCATGCGTAATTGTTGATGACTTTTCTCGTTATACTTGGACTTTATTTCTTGCACATAAGGATGATAGCGCCGTAGAGATTGCTAAATTAATTAAACAACTCGAAAATCAATACGGTGTAAATGTGAAAAGAATAAGAAGCGATAGAGGCGGTGAGTTTAAAAATAAAGAGATGATTTCGTTTTGTGAAGAAAAATGAATTAAACATGAGTTTTCGCCACCTAGAACTCCACAATTAAATGGAGTAGTAGAAAGAAAGAATCGCACACTACAAGAAATCGCTAGAACCATGCTTTGCGAAAATAAATTGCCTAGATTTCTGTGGGCGGAAGCCGTAAATTGTGCATGCTATATTGTAAATCGCCTATCTATAAGAAAGAAAATAAACAAGACGCCTTACGAAATTTTGAATGATCGCATGCCTAAGATTGATTATTTTCGTGTGTTTGGATGCAAATGCTTTGTCTTGAATACAAAAGATAATTTAGATAAATTTGAATCCAAATCAATTGAATGCATTTTTGTTGGGTATTCCATAAATTCAAAAGCATATAGATGTTATGATCCTCTCACTAGACAAATCATAGAATCTATTCATGTTAAATTCAATGAATTTGGTGAGATTGATAAAGATAAGGAATATGACGATGATTTTGAATTGAAACCCGTTTTGAATGAAGATAATGATTCTTTTGATATGCATGATATGAATGAGACACTAGAAATGCATGATCATATAGAAATGCATGATAACTTAGAGAATAATCAACCAAGATGGCATAGAGATCACCCACATGATCTCATCATAGGCGACATCACTCACGGTGTGCGACCACGTAGAAGAATCACTTCGGATGAAATAAATGAATTTCATGCTATGATTTCTGAAATTGAGCCTAAAAATGTGCATGATGCTTTGAGTGATTCATCTTGGATTGATGCTATGCATGACGAAATTAATCAATTCGTTAGAAATGATGTATGGGATTTAGTGCCACGACCACAAGATAAGACTATAATAGGCACAAAGTGGGTATTTAGGAATAAAATGAATGAAGAAGGAAAGGTCGTTAGAAATAAAGCAAGACTCGTAGCTCAAGGATATAATCAAGAAGAAGGAATAGACTACGATGAAACATTTGCACCCGTAGCACGTTTAGAAGCTATACGACTCTTACTTGCTATTGCTTGCATGAAAGATTTTAAATTGTATCAAATGGACGTCAAAAGTGCTTTTCTAAACGGATTCATACAAGAAGAAGTATACGTGAAGCAACCACCCGGTTTTGAAGATTTGAAACATCCAGATCACGTGTACAAACTAAAGAAGGCACTATATGGCCTAAAGCAAGCGCCAAGAGCATGGTATGATCGTTTTGCTACTTTCCTTTTAGAAAATAATTTTAAACGCGGTACTATAGATAGTACACTATTTTTGAAACAAGAAAAATCAGATTTACTTATTATTCAAATCTACGTAGATGACATTATTTTCGGTTCTACCTCACATAGACTCGTTAAAAATTTTGAAAATTGTATGAAAGCTGAATTTGAAATGTCTATGGTTGGTGAACTCAATTATTTTCTTGGCTTGCAGATTAAGCAAACGAGTAAAGGAATTCATATAAGCCAAGCTAAGTATGTAAATGACATGATCAAAAAGTTCAATTTTGAAAATTTGAAACCATCCCCCACGCCTATGAGTGTAACTACTAAATTAGACAAAGACGAACATGGTAAAGACGTTGATAATGGATTATATCGATCTATGATAGGTTCTTTACTATATTTAACTGCTAGTAGGCCTGACATCATGTTTAGTGTATGCATGTGTGCTCGTTTTCAAAGTCAACCTAAGGTATCACACTTAAATGCGGTAAAAAGAATATTTCGTTATATTAAGCACACGCCCACCTTAGGTATTTGGTATGATAAGGATTCTACATTTGACTTACATGCTTACACTGATGCAAATTATGGTGGCTGCAAAATAGATAGAAAAAGCACGAGCGGAACTTGTCAATTTATAGGAAATTCTCTTATTTCATGGTTTTCCAAAAAGCAAGCAAGTGTTGCTTTGTCCACTACTGAGGCTGAGTATATGGCTCTTAGCCTCTGTTGCACACAGTTGTTGTGGATAAAACAACAACTTTCAGACTTTGGAATTACCGTAAATAAAATTCCTATCTATTGTGATAGTATGAGTGCAATAAATTTGTCTAAGAACCCCGTGTTACACTCTAAGGCTAAGCATATAGAAGTTCGCTATCACTTTCTTCGTGATCACGTTAACAATGGTAATATTGTCATAGATCACGTACGCACAGAATCACAAGTAGCGGATATATTCACAAAGGCCTTAAATCAAGCCACATATGAATCTCTTCGTTCTAAATTAGGCATGATTCCCGTTGATGTGATTTGATGTGATATTATTTGCTTTACTTTCCTTTTTGACAGGAATCTTTTGATTAACTTTCCAAAATAAAGGGGGAGAGAGAAGCATGATTTAAGGGGGAGAGAGACACTGATTGATCTTAATTGATCTTAATTGCACAAATCAAGGGGGAGCCGGATTTGAAATTCGAAATTCAAATTTCAAATCTGTGCATAGTTCAAGGGGGAGAGATAGCATTTAAATCATGTATACAAGTTATTTTGAAAATCATCAAAAGGGGGAGATTGTAGAAATAAGAGGGTTTGAGTGATTTCAAAATAAGAAATTTGAATGCATATATATATATATAAACGTGCATAAATGTGTACATGTGTGCATGATAACTTGCCATTACTTGCCTTATTTAGCTTATATATTATGTTGCCGTACTAACGAGCCATGAAGCATTAAAGCTTACGTCATATGGCAAACATTTGTTGTGTTTATACTATTTTCAGGTGCCACCATTAATGAACTAAATTAGTTCATTAAGTGAAGTACTTAGTTTGATAAACTAAGTAGTTCATTAAAGGAAGATTCATTTGGAAAAGGCACAAAGGCAACAAGGCCAAGGAAGGAAAGTTCTCTCCTCCTCCCCATCTTCATTAAACACGCCACATATACATATATTATACATATTTTCAGATTTTTTAAATAAAGGCACATACACATGTATTCCAACGTACTACCGACACGTTATATATTTTTCGTACGTATGTTAACGTCACACTACTATACTTAACTCATATTTATGAGTATATTCAGGTCTTATATCATATGATATAAGATATGGTGATGACAAATTAAATACGACACGATAAAAGGTTCTAAACCGAAATTTGTCGTATCGGACGAATACCGAAACTTCGCCAACGTGTCACGTACTTGCCATAAATAAATGGCCAGCCCATATACATCAAAATATGATGTAAATTTCGTGCTACACATGACATATTCAGCCAAAAATACTTTCCATGTTGGCACACACAAATTACTCCACATTAAGGCCAAAATGTGAAGATTCCAAGTTTAATTTTGTCACATGTTAATGGTACCACTTTAAACCAGCCAAGTGCTGAGATTTAAAGTATATATTATATATATTATGTATAACATAATATATATAACATGTGCAAAAGTTGGAATTTAAATTAGAGAAAAATCGGGTAATCGATAAATATCGAAAATTCGGTTTTCTACGCACATAACATGGAACGTTTTTCTTGTACATCATGTGACACGTATCTAGACACTTTTTACATATGATATACATCTTAAAGTGTTCTACAAAATTAAATTAAGGGCTGATTGGAATATTACATGTGTGTATTATTAAATGTGCACTATTTTACAAAGTTAGCAAAAATGAAATTCAGCACATGCATATACATGTATACACGCCCCTACAGCTGAGATGGAGCATATGTGGAGCCTTGTTGGCATATTGATTGGTCAAGAATCAATCATACATTATTGGTGACATAAAGGAAGGAGCTACACAAGGTAATACTTCAAAATCTTGTCACAATTGTGACACATGCTGAAAATTCAGCATGTGTGCTAATGGGTGGCGTTTTTAAGGTCATTATGAGACATATTTTACTTCTTGATTAAGGTGGATTGATTGGAAGAGGATATGGTAAGGTTTTGAATAATATTTAAAATAAATAAATGGTGATATTTAGCATATCACACATGCTGAAAATTTTTCAGCATGTGTACATGGTGTGGCCGAATTCTCGAGTATAATTGTGTCCATATTCATTTCTCATGTGGTAGAAATACTTACCATATATTGTTGATTCATTTTTATGATAAAAATTCAAAGAAAAATGGTAATGATTTAGACTTTATTCCCTTGATGCACATGCTGAAAATTCAGCATGGCAAGACACCTTAATGGCCGATTTTCTCAATGGATATGGAAGAATTTTATTGTCTTGCAATTTATGGTGTATCTCTTGACTTATGGTATGATTTCATGTTTGATATTGGCACATGTTTAAAGTGTTGATCTCAGATTTTTTCCATGTCATCATGTTGACAACATTGAGCCAATAAAGAGGTGCCAAGTAAGCGAAGACTAAATGATGATCCAATAGAATGATGCCAAGTAAGCAAGGCATTGTCACAATAATGTCTTACACTATCTCAAGCACTTAAAAGGAAACTTTCAAGAGGGAAGAGAGGCTCAAGGGGGACGGCTGCCACAAATTAAAAAGAGAAGAGGAGAGCAAACAAAAACAAGAACAAGAATTGCATTCCAAAGTGATCAAATTGCCAAGCTCTTCTTCTCCTACATCTTCTTTCTTTCTCTTTTCTTGTAAAAAGCCTATTGTTCTTTACATCTTTCAATCTTGAATAGGCTTCATATAAACCACCATTCATTCATCTTTGCAAAAGATTGATCAAGGTGTGATCAATCTTTATTCTAGCAAGGTGGTGGTGTTCGTGCAAATTGTACTAGCAATACAAGGTTTTTAAAGGGTTGGAGTTAAGGTATAACTCTATCAACCCTGTGGTAAGGTGTGTTGTGTGTGTGAATAGTGTGAACCAAGGAAGGTGTTCCTTGAAGACTGGAGTAGGTTGTTTATAACCGAACCAGTATAAAAATCTCGGTGCAATTTACTTTCAGCATTTACTTTTCAGTTTCTGCACTATTTATACGTTTTGTTCACGTTCGTAAAAATAGTAAACGAATTTCAAAAATTACAAAAATTTCCAGAAACATACCTACACGTTCTAGGGTTAATTTGGCACAAGTTTCAACCCTTTTGGACAAGTATAAGTCAATCAAACATCAAAAGTTCTGAGACTAGTGCAGTCTGATTCTCAGACTTGCAAAGGTTGAGACTTTGATTGTATTTGACCTACTTCCCAAAAGAATTTTCCAAAACTGTTTCAACCCATTAAAATATAGTATATAAAGAGTTAGTGGTCAAATTTTCAGATTATTTGGACGTTCACACAAATAGGAATTAATTTTTCAAAACCATCTACCGTTTCTGGCAGATTTGCACAATCTGAGTACCAACGGTTTTTGAAGGGGTTAAAGGTTGAATTTTAATTTGAAATTTTTAGGGGACCCTCATAACATCTGAGGCTAAGTTCTCTCAAAATTTCATAATTTTTGGAGACCTCTAACCTAGTTTTAAAAACGTTTTAAAACGGGTCCTGAAAACAGAATCTGTTTTCAGAACTTGAATTGGTTAGGTTTAAAGAAATTTTAAAAACCATATTTTCCGCACCATCTATTCAACCCTCCCTTCTAGTGGTGCCTTGCAGATCCTACAACAGCCACATCTGGTGATATTCATGCACGTGCAGATTTTCTTCAACAAATGACAACAACATCCACTCTCTTTAGTAAACTCCTTGCATCGAATACCTCTACATTTGATGCTGAAAGCCTGCTAAGTGCTCTAGATGACCCTTGTATACCAGATTCACATGGGTTTCTACCAGCGGCATCTCGACGGCGCCGACGAATGCGTAACGAACTTCCTCCGCGTCCCCTCTTATATGATAACACGAAGTGCAACTCGTAGTGGTCAGTTTCCTCATCTTTCTCTATCAACATCTCAATTAATGCAATCACATGGAATGTTGGAGGGCTACGCACTTCCTTACCCACACTTTTAACTATGTTGCGTAAATCTTCATGTTGATATAATGGTACTTATCGAGCCTAAGCAACAACCTGCTAGGATCACATATTTTCGTCTTAAATTCGGTTTCAGTCATGCTCAGGATACATGTGAAGGAAATATTTGGGTGTTTTGGCAGACTGCATCTTTACAATTTCATGCCGTAGATCATAGTACGCAAGCATCTACTTTTCGGTTTACATGGAGACAAATGCAGCAATCATATCATTGGACAGTGGTATATGGTAGACATACTATTTCGGAACGCAAGTTGCTTAGGGACACCTTGATATCTACTTTTCAGAATATTACTGGTCCGTGGGTTATTGGTAAGGACTTTAATACTTTCTTGCGTCTCAGTGAACATTGAGGTCGCACTACACCAACACTTCATTCCTAGGCAGATTTCAATACGTGTCTCCATCATTGTCAACCGCAAGAAATTCCTACACTGGGATCTTCATTACGTGGGCAAGGGGTAGTGGTTTGAACATGTGCTGCGTCGATTGGATCGCATGCTATGTAATACATCTTTCAATGATCTATTTGCGGATGTGACAGTAAAACATCTTCTTTGAGTTTCCACTGATCACTCTCCTTTACTATTAAATTGCAAGCTGATGTTGGACAAACCGCATGTCCCATTTTGATGACTATACATGCTGATTTCTATAAATTTGTTGAGGCAACCTGGGCTTAATATCTCATGGTCAGAGGCATGCGAGGCTTATATACTAAACTGCGTTTATTGAAGCATGAACTTAGACGCTGGAATAAGGAAATTTTTGGCAACGTATTTAGCAGGGCAACTGAGGCGGAGAAAGAATATTCTCATATGGAGGCTGCTTATGATCAGAACCTCACTTCCGAGAATAGAGAGGCCTATTCTCTTGCTCAAGCGCAGTTGTTATGTGGAAATAACGAACAGGTCTCTTTTTGGGAGCAAAAATCCAGAATTCGTTGGGCTGCGGAAGGTGAAGCGAATACTGCCTACTTTCATGTAATGGTAAAAGATAGGTATCGACATCAATGTATTCGCCAGTTGAAGGATTCAGCCAGAAATATCCTAGAGGATACTGAAGACCTTGGCAACACTGCAGTGGACTATTTTACACACTTATTTACAAATGAGGCAGTGGAGGATATGGAAGCCATTCTTCAATATATTCAAACAATTGTGACATCTGCTGACAATGACAGGTTGTTGGGCATTTCTGATATGAATAAGATTAAGGACGCAGTGTGGAGTTTAAATCCCAAAAGTGCAGTAGGCCCCGATGGTTATAATTGTCATTTCTTCAAGACATGTTGGGATATACTTAAGTTGGATGATATGTGCGTAGTCCAGGAATTCTTTCTCGGTATACCACCGCCGCAGGCAATGCTGTCTTCTGTGACTACATTACTGCCCAAAGAATAGCAACCGAATACCTATGCAGACTTTCTTCCTATTTGTCTCTCCAACTTCATAGGCAAAGTCACAACTCGGGTGCTAGCCACTCGCTTGTCTGCATTGCTGCCTTCTATTATCTCAGCGGAATAAATTGGCTTTCTTAAAGGCCACGACATCAGTGAGCACGTGTTAATGGCTAATGAAATGGTCCATCTAATTGACAAAAAAACACGTGGTTCGAATGTGATGATAAAGTTAGACATGGCTAAGGCCTTTGATCGTGCCAATTGGTTCTATTTAGAAACCATTCTTCGGAAATTTGGCTTTCATGATCGTTTCATTAATCTTATTCTGAACAACATGCGGTTCTCAAAATTATCAGTTGTTGTGAATGGTAAAAGCTACGGTTTCTTTTCACCAGCATGTGGGGAGAAACAAGGCGACCCTCTTTCTCCATTATTATTCATACTTGGATCCAAAGGCTTTAGCAGGGGCCTTAATCATCTCTTTACATCAGGTGCAATTATCGGATTTAATACGGGTCGGGCCACAGGGATATCTCACATAGCATATACAGATGATTTACTGGTATTCTTAAATGGCTCTACGCACAACTTGCGTCTTTTTCATTCTTTCATCCGTTCTTATCAAAGCGTATCCGGCCAATTGGTTAATTACTCGAAAAGTCAGTTTGTTGCCAGCTCTTATGTTTCACAGCACACATTGACTGCCATGGGGGGCATTCTAAATATGCAAGCTTCATCTTTACCTATTAAATATCTGAGTTCTTATTTAATAGACGGGTTAATCATGCAACATATTGCCAATCGCTTTTACAACATTTTGATACAAAACTATCAGGCTGGACACGTCATCTGCCCACGCCAGGTGGTAGGATTGTTTTACTCAAATCAGTCCTTACATCACTCCCATTGCATTTAATGGCTGCTGCTCGCTTACCCAAGAGTGTCATAAACTCCATCCATCAGAAGATGGCGGAATTCATCTGGGGTCATCGTTATCATTGGGTCTCTTGGCAAACAGTTTTTGCCCCAAAGTATGAAGGCAGTTTGGGCATTCGTAATCTTCATAGCATACATCTTGCATATGATTGTAAAATCTGATGGAATTTTCATACGCAACCTACACTTTGGGCACGCTATATGCGGCAAAGGTACGAAACTCGATTGGACTTCATTCCTCGCATATATGATTCTCCAGGTTGGAAGCGAATATGCTCAATTAATTCGTTATGCTTAAATTACACTACACAAGATACTACTATTAAATAGATCACCGCTCCATCTAGACAATTCTTTAAAGCAAGCATATGCAGATATACGTCCGGCCTGAATTTCTCTTTATTCTAACAAATTTATTTGTTGGAAAACGCTTCCCAAATCGGCAAGTGTTTTTATGTGGAAAATCTTTCATCACGCGCTTCCTCTAGAAGATAATTTGTGCCGCTTTACACAAGCTCGGCCCACCGTTTTTCCGTTTTGCAAGACTACGTCGGCCACAGTAGATTACATTCTTCTACAATGTTCCTATGTACGTGATGTCTAGACACGATTTGCCCTCCATTTGGATGACCCCCTTCCTCGTTTTCTATCACTACGATCACATCTATTAGAGTGGTGGTTATCATCGACAACCCATTCCCTCTTGGGTCATTATTGGATAATATTACTATCTTTGCTTTTCTGGACAGTTTGGAAATGATATACAAATGCAGTTTTTTGGCTCTTCAGACGTTTCACTGCAATGCTTATATGATAGGGTTTGCCAATCATATTATGTTTGGGCCACCATATTATCAGGCACCAAGTTAGCAGCATCACCATCACTGTGAGTTCAAAAGGTTAGATTGTTGAAGTGGCAACTGCCTCCCATAGGAAAATCAAAGTTGAATGTGGATGCGTCTGCTGGGATAATATTGGCTTCAGCCGGGGCAATACTTCGAGATCATCATGGCCACATGGTGGGAGCTATTGCTTTTCTTCTACCATGCCTTCCACCTTTACAAGCAGAGCTGCAGACAATATTATATAGTCTCATTTGTTTCGGACGGTTTCACCATCATTTGATAGTGGAAACAGATTGTTCACAGATAACCCAATTGGGAGATTCGTTGGTCTCCAGATTGACATAATAAAAGTGGTTGGAGGCATTTCTACAAATAACAGAAATCACATTGCATTATGTACCTCAAGAAATTAATATGGCAGCACATCATCTAGCGCAGCATGTGAGATTTATTTCCAAAACTATCACGTTTACATCACTTCATTTCTCCCACATACTGCCCGAAGATATTATTTTACAGATGTTACAACACCTACGATGCGCACTTCGGATTGAGCACTGCTCTAGGATTGGATTAAAATGTTGTTTCCTGTATCCCTTTGATACAGGCAACTTTGGTATGTCATCCTTTCTTTGTCTCTTTATTTTTCAGTGTGCATATCATATCCTTACCACTTGTTTAATATGCCATGTCTGCGAGCTTATTCTTGCTGATGCAGAAGAGAGCCTTTTCACCCTGCAACATGGCGATCAGAGGATTGCTCAGAAGTTTTTTGGTTGCCTATATCTCAAAGATATGGGCAACGACGGTATGCTTCTTTTTTATCATACTGTTTTTGCATTTGCATTTGGAACCGGTTCAATGATCAATTGTTTCTTTATCTTGGCTGAGGGTTGTTCATGCCAAACCTGCAAACATACACACATGAACCACAGATGATGACAGCTTTTCAACTTAAGCCTCCTGTGTTCGAAAAGAATACACGTGCACTTGGTATGGTTTATTTCACTTCATATTCATCCACTGCTTATTTATTTCTTGGTATATACTAATCAAACATCTCTCATATTCACGTTGTTGACTTCTTCTGCTTATATGAGCCACATGATCGTGCAACGTCAGACTCCAGCTTCAATAGTTACAACACCATATACAACACCAGATGTCAAATTAGCTTGTTAGTTTTATGATTCAAATGTAATTACGCTACATTGTCATACATTTTATGAGAGTCTCCCGTAGCTTCTAGGAATGATGTGTAACCACGGTATTCCTCCGCTATAAATAAGGGCCTTATTATTAATAAACTAACGGGCGATACCGCCCGTGCTTCAACTGAAAAATGTATATATGTGAGCATGTATATCTCTCTCTATGTTCTATATATATATATGTATGTATATTTTTGTGTGTGTGTGTGTATATATATGCAAACACAAACACCCACACCCACACCCACACACACACACACACACATATATATATGTACACATAAATATATACACACACACATAATATATATACACACACACAAATATATACACACACATATATATATGCATATATGTAGACGTACATATATATGGTGTGTATATATGTGTGTGTGTTCAGCAATAACTAAGAGTATTTGATACTTAAATTTGTAAAGAAGCGTGAAATATAGAAACTAACTAAAGAGTAACGACCGGCATGTTGGTATACGATCTCGTTGTAGATGGTAATAAATCCAATTTGGTGGATATCCAGGTGCGTATTTTCATATTTGGTGCAAGTATGAATGCTAAAAATCAAACTCATAATAGCACAGGACAAGTTTAAATTGCTGGGAAAAATGCTGATGAAAACCATCAAGGATTGATTAAGCATCAAATATTTATAGTATTTAAATGCCTTTAAGCTCATGTATGTGAAGACTTGTAAGCAAAATTAGTTTTCATATGTGTTAATGTGACTATGGTATTTATAGGCCTCTGCAAAGAAACCCTCATGATCTTGAAAATAAAGTTACAACCACATAATCTATATATAACAATGAGATACGATACAAGATATGAAGATGGAATTGGTGTTTGAGGTATGATACAAGATATGAAGTTGGGATGAGGGGTCGGGATATGATATGATTCTAATACTCTCCCTTAAATTGGAGCATTTAATGTTTATGATGCCCAACTTGCGCATGTATTGATGAAAATGCTCTGGACCAATATCTTTGGTGAAGACATCGGTGAATTGCTGCTCTGAAGGAACTTTGCATGGAGACAAGATTTGGGATTGATAATGCTGCCATACAAAATGACAATCGATCTCAATATATTTGGGTCGCTCATGAAAAACTAGATTGGCAATAATAAGCAAAGATGCTTGATTATCACAAAAAAGCAGGACATGGGTTGATGAGGGTATGTACAAATTAATGAGGAGCCAAGGAAGCTAAACAATTTCACTCACAACATAAACCATCGCCCAATATTCTGGTTCTGTGGAGGAGGGAAAAACAACGTGTTGTTTCTTAGAGCGCCAGGAAATGAGAGAAGAACCAAGAAAGACCACATAAGTGGAACGACGAGTAGTGGGGCAGCCGACCCAATCGGCATCACAATAAGGCACAAGATGCAAAGAAGTGTCTGCAGGAAAAAATAAACCTTAACTAGTGCACATTTAAGATATCGAGTAAGTGGAAAACAACATTGAGATGGCATTGAAAGTGAAGCAAATATCTGGGCGTGTAACCGTCGGTACAAAAGGCATCCAACAATACGTCGATAGAACACATGATCATCAAGTAGTAGAGTGCCGTCAGAAAATCATGCCTTTTGATCCATAGGAATAAGCTCAGGACGACATCCAAGAAGCCCACATTTCATTGGAATATCAAAAAAATATACTTACGCTGATTTAGAGAAATATTAGAGAAAGATCGAGCAACCCAAGGCCCAAAAAATACTTGAGCTTGCTGAGAGTTTTAATGCAAAATTGATCATCTAAATAAATAAGTTTTCGAAGAAGAAATGCAGGCCGAGTCATTACCTGCAGCAATCACATCGTCAACATAAACAAGCACCACCACGAAAAAAGACAGAGCAAAAAATATAAATAACGAAGGATCAGCAATTGATTGACAGTATCCAAGCCTGAGAAGATCTGTGGTGAATTTTGAATGCAAATTGCAAGAGGCTTGACGCAAACTATACAAGGACTTGCTTAATTTAAAAACTCGATTCTCTCCCTGTCTTACAAAACCCTGGGGAATGCGTATATAAACTTCCTCTTCAAGAACACCATGTAAAAAAGCATTATTGACATCTAATTGATGCAAATGCTAATTTTTAACAGTAGACACAGCAAAAAGTTAGCGAACGGTGACTAGCTTCACTACAGGAGCAAACGTCTCATGGAAATCAACACCTTCAACCTGCGTATAACCACGTGCAACCAAGTGGGCTTTATATCGTTCGATGGTACCATCAGGGTTGTACTTAATTTTGTAAATCCATTTAGAGTCAATGGCATTGTTTTGGGTGATGAAGTGGTAATAGACCAAGTATTATTAGCTTTTAGCGTGGCAATCTCACTTGCATACGTCGCGCCAATGTTCATGTTGAGCTGCATGTCTAAAGCGTAGGACCTGTATAGCACCACTAGAAAGAAGGTTGAATAGTGAGTGCGGAAAAATTGGTTTTTAAAATTTTTAGTTACCAATTACTCACTTCTGAAAACAAATTCTGTTTTCAGATCCCGTTTTTGATTAACTGAATGGTCAGGTTCTAGACATCCAAAAATCATAAAATTAGGTGACATTGTACTATCAGATGTTATTAATGTACCATAAAAATTTTAGATTAAAATTCAAAGTGTATGACCCTGAACCAACGTTTTTACTTAGACTCTGTCAATCTACCAGAAACTTTTCCTTAAAATAAAAAATTAATTTCTATTTAGTGACAACTCTAAATGCTCTAAAATTTTATGAAATGACCCTTAAGATATATACTTTAAAGGGTTGAAACTTTTTTTCAAAATTCCTTTTGACAAGTATATCAACCACATTGATGTTCTCAACCTTTGCATATTTGAAAATAATATTGCAATAGTCTCAGAACTATGAATATTTGGATGACTTATACAAATTCAATGAAACTTGTCTCAAATGAACCTAAGACTTATATGTTTCTGCGAAGTTTGATGATTTTTGAAAAACGTTTGCTATTTTTTCTATGGCTATGAACACGATGCAAGAACAGAAACTGAAAGTAAAATGCTGAAAGTAAGAACACCAAGATTTTTATATTGGTTCAGTCAAAACGACCTACTCCAGTTTTCGAGGACACCTTCCTTGGTATCAAATAATCATCAAAAACATATTAGGACAAGGGTGGTTGGAGTTACACACCAACTTCTTTAATATCCTCCCTTCAATGAACAACACAAACAACCAACAAAAACACCACCACCTCACTAATGAAGGTTTGATCATACCTTGATCAACCTTGTACAAGAATGGGACATGTATGGATGGTAAAACAAAGCATATACAAATTATGGAATGTAAGTATAATAGGCTTAATGTTGAGAAATATGTTTGGATAATTTTCAAGGTAATGATTTTAAGTGGTGGATACTTAAAAATGTCACATATAATGTTACAAATGATAAAAAGTTTAAAAAGTGAAGAAAAATGACATTGATCTCTCAGGTTATTGCACTTCGATGGATTAATGTACATCAAACCCTTACATCGATCGATCTATGTAAGGTAGAAGAAAGACCAAGACCCTTACTGTGAGACATCGATCTCTAAACTGAGACACATCGATCAATTGATGTACACATCGAACCCTCACTTCGATCGATCAATGTAGGTCAGAGACAAACTCTGAAACTCACTGTGAGACATCGATCTCTGAAGCTGAGGCACTTCGATTGATCGATGCCTAGAGTTGTTATAAATATTTTTCTAAAATATGATAAAATGGTTGTTTTTATTTGTACATGATTTATATACGTTCATTATGTGGTTATTATATGATTTTGATAAATATTATATATTGTGACTAACATGCCTTGGAAGTTCTACAACTTACCAAAAAGGGCAAAATTGGTATTTTGAGTTTTTGTAAGTACATGACATGGTGGAAATATTTCAAGGACACATTCATATCTTATTTGTCATCACAAAGGTGTTATTATATTTATTTCTTACCATCGGGGTCATTTCTGGAGTCTCTCTCACTAGGGAATGTGGTCATTTTATATTCGAGGGGCGGGTTTCAGTATTTTTACTCAAGGAATCTATTGCGTATATTATTATTTTCGTTATGAAGCTCATTTATGATTATCTTGAAGATTATTTGGTGGTTTTCTATTATTTCTCTCATTTGATGATATTATTGACAGTAGCAGGATATGTGACAGGTTATGATGTCACATTCTATTTTCTTTTTGAAGGCCTTCTTATATATGTTATTGGAGTGTCTCGATCATCATTTTACAAGAGAATTTGAAGGTGTTCTTGATGTGGAATTCATCACAACATATGAGGAGAAATTGTGAGAATTTTGATATTGTATGTGACATAATCTTGTCAACTATTATTGTTCATTTTTTCTTCAAAAATCTGAGTTGATATTCCTATGTACAAGCCTTCAAACGTTGTATTTATAGCTATAAATGATGGTGTATTCATTTTATGATTTTTATCTAAGTGGGACCAACCAAAAAGAAGCTAGTTACCAAAATTGCCAACTTGAAAAATTCAAAAGGTGGCAAAACGGCTACATGGCTATTTTTGGCAGATTTTTTGAGTCAAATTCAGCCTCACATGCCCCCTATTATCTTTCCAAGAGCTGAGGGTTTCTTGGTGGTATATATCCCTTGGTATTATCTTCATTTTTCAAAGCAATTCTAAGTCATTTTTAAAGACTAAAAATTCGGCCATTACAAGTGCAAAGATGGACCAATTGTATTGTTTCATTTTACCAAGTGTACATCTGGCCAACCAATGATGTGAAGACACTTAAGCATTGATGATGAAGACATTGAAACATTGGAGTTCTTATCTTCAAGACTCAACTCACACTATTAGGAGTCTAAGGTGAAAGAAAAGAACCACACTTGAAACAAAAGTTGAAACTCATTGTCTTGCTATCTTCTTCGCTCCATTCTCATTTCATTCTTTGTGTAAAAAATGTGTTTTGTGATATTTGTTATATAGCAACAAGCCTCTTGTGTCTCATTTGTAAGATTGATTAGTCAAATCTATAAGACTACATCAATAGGTGATAGAGGTGTTGCAACCAAGAGTTGCATAGAGGTGTTCATCCAAGTCTTAAATAGGGTTGGTGTTTAACCCAAGGATCAAGCTTGGTTCTTACTTTAATTGTGTTCATACCATAGTGAAATTCAAGAAAAGATGTTCCTTGGGACTGGAGTAGGTCACATTGACCAAACCAAAGTGTTCTTGTCTTCTTTACACTTTTCTGTTTTTCTACCCGTTTTCACTACACATTTCACATGATTTCTCACATGTTAAAAAAATAGGAAAACAGTTTTAAAATTTATGATTTTTGGTGGAGTTATACTTCAGACTGTTTGCTTTCATTTGCAACAAGAATCATTTGATTTGACAAATGAAAGTTAGCCATTCGGTCATTGCAAGATAACTGCTCCAATCTGGATGCAATCTAACCAGTTTCAAGAAAACTGGAATTATGTTTTCATCAAGAATTATTTAAGGTCAGGGCCATTTGAAAATATAAACTAGACATCCTAAGGAGTGTTTTGACACAAAGATCAACCTTTTTGGTTGAGTAATTAAAGAGAAACACGTTTGCAAAGTTCAACATTATTCTGTCCAATTCTGTCCAGATTGACCATCTGAATCTTTTTATTTGTTTGAAGGGTCAAACGATCTTATTTTTATCTGCTTTTTGGACAGAGTCTAGAAAGGCATCGAAGTTCATTTCTGCAAGGTTTCATAATTTTTGTAGTTGTGTACACTAATTTTTGAATTTTTCAAATACGGGTTCTGAATCTGAGGTGGTCTCAGATTCTGTTTTCAAAGGGGATTTTAACCAAGGGTAGTAGTGTAATTTTTGCTAATTACGATTTACCCCTCCCCTCTAGTGGTGCTTACAGCAGGTGCACGGTCCAACAATTGATATCAGAGCGAGGCCAACACCACTCTAGGAAGCAAGATTCAACACCATACGAACAAGACAAGGTCAAGAAGTAGCCTGCACATCTCAAATCAAAGGTACATACAATGGCTATAGTTTCTCACAAAGGTGAGTTGGAAGGTATGTCTACACAACATTCTCCTCTTTCGATGGTAATAATTTCGTTCATTGGAAACTTAGGATGAGGCTATTCTTAATGGCTATAGACATTAATTTATAGTCTATAGTTGAAGGTGGGCCGCACATTCCAATTAAAATTGTACAAGTTAGTGGAATCACACAAGAAGTGGAAAAATATAAAAGTGAATGGTCTTCCGAAGATGAAAAGAAAATGTCCATGAATGCTAAGCTATGCAATTACTATTAAACGGACTAACGACTTCTAAAGCAGGATATGTGTCAAATTGCACAGGTGCACATGACATGTGGAAATCATTAGAATTAAAACATGAAGGTACTACGTTGTAAAAGAGTCAAAAATAAACATGCTTATGACTGAACTTGAATCTTTCAAAATGTTGCCAAATGAATCCATAACATCTATGGATTTGAGGATTACTAATATTTTCAATGCACTTGAAGCTTTAGGTAAATCTTTTACCAGCAACGAAAATGTTCAAAAAGTACTACGGATCTTCCTGCTGAATGTGATCCGAAGGTCACGACAATTGAAGAAACAAAATTAATCACAAAAAGACGAATTGATAGGCTCACTTAGAGTATACGAGGTAAAACTAAACCAACGGAAGTCTGAGTCATCAAAATCTACCGTAAGTCTTTGCTCTCAAAACAACTGAGACACATAATAAGTAGTGAAAGTAATAGCGATAGTGAATTAGATGATGACTTATCTTAGTAGCTAGAAAACTTAAAAGTTTTTGAAACGGCCTAATAGGAATAGACAACAGTCTTCTTCTTCTTTTCTCTTCTCAATCTAAGAAAAATAACTCAAATAACAACAAGTGGTATAATAAGGAATTAAAGTGCTAGAATGTGGGCAAAAAGGACATATCTCTTATGATTGTCAACAAAGAAAAATAACAACAACAAGAATAATAATAACAATAAACAAGACAAGGAGGCACAAAAGCCTAAGGCAAAGGAGTCCAAGTAAGAAGAGGCAAACAAGCAATGAAGGCTAGCACGTGGAGCGACTCGTCCGACTCAGATCTGACATGAGGAAGCTAAATCTGCTTCGTATCCAACGAGGTAAGTTCTTCTCTGATGTAGATTCTGATAATGAAATGTCGTTTGATGAGATGTACGAAGAATTTCTAAAATGCATGCTCACTGTAAACTGATCTAAAGAAAAGAAAAGAAACTATTGAAGAAATGCAAGTTGAAGACGTCCAATTGGAATTTTCCGATCAATTAGAATCTTTTAAACAAGAGTCTACTAATACTCTTGATTCTTTAGAAATTAAAATGAATCATATCGGAAAAATAAACATGCATTAAAACTGAAAATAGCTTGTTAAAATCTAAGTTAGAAAGTTGTGAAAATGAAATATCACAACTTAAAGCATCAAAACAAGACGTAGAAAAAATGTTAGAACAATTTAAGTCTGGAAACAACATGCTAGATACACTTATATCGTCACAAAAATATGGAAACAACAAATTCGGGCTAAAATATAAAGAAGAAAATGGCAAAATAGATAAAAATACTAAGTTTGTTTCATCGAGTACTAGACAACCTTATAAAGCAAAAAAATAAAATCAACTTTTCCTGCTACACCTTCTTCTACTCCTTTTTTGTATTCCAAGGTAAAAATGCAACATGCACCCACAAAAGCACACACAAATAAACGTGCAACTAGGCAAAACTTGCATCTAGACTGCCTAGAAATTATGCTTATATGTATACAAATGTATCTTGGCAAAATCAAATGCATCAACTTATTATGAACCTAAATATAGGTAACTTTCATATAAGACTCATAGAAATGCATATGAACACTCATACACAGCGCCATTCAAGAAACAAAATCATGTGCCTTTCACTAGCTATCAAAATCGACCACAACATAGTACTTATAAACCAAGATATAACAATTATATGCATACACCTTCATTTAATTGGAATGGCCAAGTACATGTAAATCCTCTTTATTCTTTCAACTATAAAAATGCCAAATATGTGCCCAAAAGGTACATCCAAGTTTGGATACCTAAGATATTTAAACAAGGATGGTGCCCCTAACAATCAAGGACCCAATAAAGGGTACCTAAAACTTTGTTCCATTGTAGGAAATCGCAAGGAATGCAAAAAGGAGGCAAATTCCAAGAATCTAAAAATCAAGTGGTTTTTAGACAGTGGATGTTCAAGGCATATGACGGGTAACCCCAAACTATTCATCGAATTTGAACATGTTAAAAATGGAGGAAAAGTAACATTCGGTGACAACAACAAATGAAAGGTTATTGGAAGAGGAACAATTGGGGACCCTAACACATTTCAAATACAAAATGTGTTGTTATAAGCAATCTTTCATATAATTTACTTGTATTTCACAACTTATAGATTGTGAATACAATGCTTCTTTTCCCAATTCTTATGATATAAATGCTAAGGGAGAAACGGTATTAAAAGGAAATAGGGATGATAATATTTATACCCTTTCTCTAGATAACATGCTAGATGTTAAGGTTGAGTGTTTAATATCACATGACTTAGATGTAAATTTATGGCATAGACGACTAGGCCATATAGGAATTTCAACTATTGAAAAGTTATCTAAGAAGAATTTAATTAGAGGCATGCCTAAGTTAGACTTAGATAATTTTCAAATATGTGAAACATGTATTAAAGGAAAACATATTAAAGAAACATTAAAACCAAAACATGAAGTGAGTACTAGTCATGTATTAGAATTGCTTCACTTAGACTTATTTGGTCCAAGTAGACAAGAAGCCTAGGTGGACACTACTATGTGTGTGTCATAGTAGATGATTACTCACGATACACATGGACATTGTTCTTAACACACAAAGACGATGCTCCATTGGCAATCGAAACTCTTATCAAGCAACTGAGAATCTCTACAAAGAAAATGTTAAACGAATTAGATGTGGTAGAGGTGGAGAATTTAAAAACAAAGATGTAATCAAGTTTTGTGAATTATACAGAATAAAACATGAATTCTCACCACCTAGAATACCACAACTCAATGGAGCTACTGAACGTAAAAATAGAAGAATTCAAGAAATTGCTAGAACAATGTTATGTGAAAATAAAATGCCAAAATATTTATAGGCTAAAGCTGTTAGTTGTGCATGTTATAAATAGGCTTTCGATTAGAAAGAAATTGAATAAAACACCTTACGAATTGTTAAACAATAGACAACCGAAAGTAGATTATCTTAAAGTTTTTGGTTGTAAGTGTTTTGTGTTGAACACTAACGATAATCTTGACAAGTTTGAACAAAAGTGTATTGAATGCATATTTGTTGGTTATTCAATTAATCCAAGAGCATATAGGTGCTATAATCCTGCATATAGAAAAATAATTGAATCCATTCATGTTAAATTCAACGAGAACGCATATTTTGAAGTTAGTGATAAAACTCAACATAAACAAGAAAATAATGTTGAAAATATGCATGAACCCTTATATGAAATAAATGAAGAAATTTTACAATTGGAAGATAATACAACTAACTTGCAAGATGATCCAATTGTATACGATAATGTTCACACTAATGAAACACTTGAACAAGATTAGGGTGAACCTAGTCAACCTAGGAATTGGTGGCTTATAAAAGATAAGCATAAACACCCTGAAGAGTTAATCATTGGGGATCCAAGTATTGGGGTTAGAACACGTAGAAACATAAGTGAAGCTAAAGGACACAGCTTAATCTCACACTTAGAACCTAAGAATGTCAAGGAAGCCTTATGTGATATATCATGGATAGATGTCATGCATGAGGAGTTAAGGACTTCGAAGAAAGGATAATGTTTTATTAATAGTTCAAATATATGTAGATGATATTATCTTTGGCTCAACTAATCCTACCTTAGTTAAGGACTTCGAAGAGTGTATGAAGTCTGAATTCGAGATGTCAATGATAGGAGAGTTGAACTACTTCTTAGGGCTTCGAATCAGACAAACTCCTCAAGAAATCCACATTAGCCAACTTAAGTATGTCAATGATATGATTAAGAAGTTTGGCTTTGAAGAATTGAAACCAACACCTACCCTTATGAGCGTTAGTACCAAACTAGACAAAGATAAAAATGGTAAACCTTTTGATGATACACAATATAGGTCTATGATTAGATCATTATTATACTTAACCGCGTCAAGACCTGATATCATGTTTAGTGTGTGTATGTGTGATAGGTTTCAATCTTGTCCTGAAGTCTCACATTACAATGTGGTGAAAAAGATATTTAGATATCTTAAACACACACCTCACTTCGGACTTTGGTGTGACAGAAACGCTAAGTTGGAACTGTATGCTTATAGTCATGCTGACTATGGTGGTTGCAAAATAGATAGAAAATCCACTAGCTGTACATGTCAATTTATAAGAACCAACTTGATCTCTTGGTTTTCTAAAAAGCAAACTAGTGTAGCACTCTCTATCATTGAAGCCGAGCATATAGCCTTAAGTTTATGCACTACTCAAATACTTTGGCTTAAACAACAACTTAGTAATTTTGGCATTAAAATGAATAAGATTCTAATTTTCTGCGATAACACAAGTGCGGTCAATCTTTGTCGGAATCCGGTACTTCATTCTAAGGCCAAACACATTGAGGTAAGATATCATTTTCTCCGTGATAATACAAAATGAGGATATAGCCATAAACTATATAAGAAATGATCATCAAGTAGCTGTCATCTTTACCAAACCCCTAAATCAAGCCATTTTTGAAAGCTTACGATCCAAGTTAGGTATGATAATGTACGATACAATTGCATAATTCTATCTTTTGCATGATTTACAAAATAAAGGGGGAGATAGAATAAAAACATGATTTTAGTTGTTAAGTCGTGATTTGAGTTGAATAATATGATAAGTTCAATTGGTATAAGTTTTAATAAGTGTTAAATTGGCTTGAAGCATAGGTTAAAGGGGAGAGTATAAGTTGAAAGGGAGCACGGAGCACATGAGCACATATGTTGAAAACATGAGTTTTGAAAGTTTGAAAACAATTGGTACAGAATTGGTGAGGTTTTTCAAAACAATTCAATTGGGATAAAATTTGTAGATATGCGATAAACAATTGATTAAGAGGTGTGACATTAAAATCATGTTAAGTTATTTTGAAAATCATCCAAAAGAGGGAGAAAGTTGAGAAATATGTTTGGATAATTTTCAAGGTCATGATTTTAAGTGGTGGATATAGGCTCGCCATCTTTGTATGATAAGTACGTGACATGTCGGTGTCGGTTCGGTAGTCATTCGATGTGGCAATTTTTGGTTTACGGACTTGTGACATGTCGGTATAATTTTTGTAACTTGATGACATGTAAAGTATGACTTAGAACCTGTATATACTCAAAAATATAATGTGTATATGGTAGCTTGATGTTGACGTACATTTATGATTTATCGGTGCAACGTCCGAATAGAAATATATAGCTCGTTGTTGAAAAAATATGTATATATATACATAATATATGGTCGTGTGTGTGTAGTGTGGAGAGGAACTTTACATTACGAATTTGTTGCCAAATGGTTATCTTCAAATATATCTCTTTAAGTACTTCATTTAATGAACTAGTTTGGTTCATCTCCTTAAGCATTTCACTAAATGAACTAGTTTAATTCAGTTAACATGGCACCTGAAAATAGTATAAACACAACAAATTTTTTCCATATGGTTTAAGCCTTCAACGCTTCATGGCACGTTAGTACAACAATAATATATATATAAGCATATATAGCATATTTATCATGTACGCATGTCATGTAACACTTAAATCATGCATTTCGAAAACACGTAACATTTAAATCATGCATTTTTAAATCATTCAAACCTTGGTTTCTCAACAATCTCCTCCTTTTGATGATTTTCAAAATAACCTCTAGTCGTGATTTAAATGTGTCATAATCGCTCCCCCTACAATCATTCATAAGTTGTATTTCAAAATTTGAATTTCAAAACTCCCTCTTAAGTCGTGCTCCCCCTTAAGTCAATCTCTTCCCTTTAAATCATGCTTTTCTACCCCTTTATTTTGTAAATCACATACAAAAACACAATTAGAAGCAAAAGCAATAAAGATCAATTTATATAAAGAATCATGTATTTCTAGTGTGTCATGCTCATCATGTATTTGTAGTGTGTCCTTAAGGGTTATTGTTCAACCCTTTGCAAGAGTACCTTTTGGTACCCAAATTTGGGTGACCTTTCTTGGTCTTACAAAAGGTGAGAAAAAAGACAAAGAAGCCATATAATATATGTTAGGATCATTTCTATTTGGCCTATGGCCGAATCTATAATGGTGAACATAAGATGGTTTTTCGATTTTGATATGCATTTCTGTTTGTATGCATGGTGCATGATCTAAACGCATTGGTAAACTATGGTATAAATGTCGCATATACATCAAAGGTTTTCTTTCATATTTATATGGTACATGATTATATTTTGCATGTGATGAAAAAGAAGGAGTGCGATAAAGATGTAGTAAGTGGAACGCCAGTTTGTGTTGTCGCCTTCTTAGGCTGTACAATTGTCTTAAATACATGTTGTTGCTTAGATGAAGATAGAACGACGTTTGTAGACTTGTTTTGTACTGATTACCTTCAATATACCTTAATCTATTTTGGTCAATTTCATGCTTTTGAGAGGAGATAAGACGATCTAGCATGCATGTTCCTGTATCGAATTATTTTACTGTCTTTTCTTGGTCTGTGTTTCTTGATCTCAAATCTGAGATCTTGGCTTTCATTACAGTATTCTCGGATGTCAAAGTTGCAATTTCAGACTTTAATGAATTAATCATGCTAGACGACTCCTCTTTTGAATCGTTTAATTGAGATACAAGATTTGTATTAGAAGATTCTAACAATTTCTTGTCTTCAATTAACATTTCCTTTCTCTTGCAAGAGTCTTAGTGAATTTATGCAACTTAAGATATTGACTAAAAATCATCATAAGAAGGTTCAGAATCAGAATCGGAGTCAAAATGTACCTCAGTAGATGCTTTGGAAGCAAAGCATACTTGAGCCGTTTCCTCTTCGGTTTCTTCACTCTCAGAATCGGATGAATCACTCCATGTGGAGGCTTTTAGAGCTCTTCTTATACTCCTTTGCTTAGGTTCTAAGACGGGTCTAGTTTTTGTCCAATCCTTGTCATGGTTTCTGTTTATTGTTCTGTCCTTGTTCGGGCAGTCGTAGGATATATGTCCAAGTCTTCCACAGTCATAACATTTGATATCTTTATCATTATTCTTATTTTTATTTTTCTTAGTTGAAGTAGCCTTAGGTTTTTTCTAAACGACTTTCTTAAACTTTCTTTAGCCTTTAGCCAATCATATTAGATCTTCATTATCCAAACCAGTGCAACTATCCTCTACGTGATCAAAAGAAGTAGAGACGTATTCATCTGATTTAAACGTTATAGTCTTATCTCGTTTTAAAGTTGATTCCGATTTCCTTATAGTAAGTTTGTTTTCATATACCTTTAGTTATAGTAAGTTTGTTTTCATATACCTTTAGTGATCCGATCAATTCCTCCAAATTTATTAACTTTGTTTCCTTACTTTCTTCAATTTTGGTCACTTTTGGATCTCATTCGGATGGGAGGCTTCTCAATACCTTTTGTACCTTTCCCTGTGAAGAAAATACCTTGCCAAGAGACTCAAGAGAATTGTAGATGTTAGTCAATCTTAAATTCATATCAATAATAGATTCATTCGGTAATAATTTAAAGGATTCAAGAGTAGACATAAGCAGATTTATCTTGGACTCTTTAACTTGACTAGTACCTTCATGTTTCATTTCTAGACACCTCCACATTTCTTGAGCACTAGAGCAATTTGATACATAACTCGATTCACTTTTACTCAAATCATTTAAAACAAGTTGCATGACTTAGCATTCATACTTAATTTCTTTTTGTCATCACTAGTATATCTTGCTTCGGTTTTATGAGTTCTAAAGTAACACCATCAACCATGGATATCTTAGATGGAACAAATGGACCATAATCTATATAAATAGCCATAAGAAAAGTTTCATGCGAAGTTTCCGTCGAATAAATGACTCACCATCGAAAAGGAGAGGCCTTTGGCTTGACATTCCTTCTTGCTCGGTTTTTGTGACTAGTGGATGCCATCTCACAAAGATTGTTACATCTTCTTGTAGTGAGTTTATCTCGCTCTGATACCACTTGTGGGACCTATATAGCACCACTAGAAGGGGAGGGATTGAATAGTGAGTGTGGAAAATTGTTTTTTTTAAACTTTTAGTTGCGAATTACTCACTTCTGAAAACAGATTTTGCTTTCATATCCTGTTTTTGATTAACTGAATGATCAGGTCCTAGACCTCCAAACATTGTGAAATTTGGTGACAATATACTCTTAGATGTTATCTATGTATGATAAAAATTTCAGATCAAAATTCAAAGTGTAAGGCCTTAAAAAAACGTTTTCACTTGGACTCTGTCAATTTGCCAGAAACTTTTCCTTAAAATGAAAATTTAATTTCTATTTAATGATAGCTCTAAATGCTTTGAAACTTTAATGAAATGACCCTTAATATGTATACTTTAAAGGGTTGAAATAGTTTTTCAAAATTCCTTTGGCAAGTATATTAACCACGTAGATGTTCTCCACCTTTGCATATCTGAAAATCAAACTGCACTAGTCTCAGAACTATGAATGTTTGGATGACTTATACCTATCCAAATCCAATGAAATTTGTCTCAAATTAAACCTAAGACCTTTATCTATGTTTCTGCAAAGTTTGATGATTTTTGAAAAGCGTTTGCTATTTTTTTTGTGGCTATACAAAACGACGCAAGAACATGAACTGAAAGTAAAAATGCTGAAAGTAAGAACACCAAGATTTTTATATTGGTTCGGTCAAAAAAACCTACTCCAGTCTTAGAGACACCTATTCACTAATCACCAAAAACACCTTAGGACAAGGGTGGCTGGAGTTATACACCAACTCCTTTAATATCCACCCTTCTTACAATGAACAACATAAACAACCAACAAAAACATCACCACCTCACTAATGATGGTTTGATCACACCTTGATCAACATTATACAAGAATGGGAAGTGTATGAATGATAAAAAAAAGTCTATACAAATTATGGAATGTAAGTATAATAGGCTTAAGGCTATGTGCAAGAGAAGAAGATAGGAGAAGAAGAGGAGTCTTGCTTTGCACTTGCTTGGTGGTAAAAACAAAGCCTATACAGATTATGAAATGTAAGTATAATAGGCTTAAGGCTATGTGCAAGAGAAGAAGATAGGAGAAGAAAAGAAGTCTTGTTTTGCACTTGCTTGGATATGAAAATGAGTCTTGCATTGTTTGATCATCTTCCTCCCTTTTTATAGATGGTGTGGCCGCCTCTATGGCTGAGTTCTTCCTTGAAGAATGTTTTGAATACCCTTGGAAGATGCCTTGTATTGCTTTGTGACATACCTTTGCTTATTTGGAAAAATGTGATTGGACAAACGATGTGTCTTCGCCTTGTTGTCACTCTATGATAGGGTCTTCATTTTTCCACCTTGGCACAAAGAATATGACCTAGAATTTAACCCTAAAAATAAAGACATTTTGAAATTCAAATGTGTTAATTTTCAATCAATCATTAGTTGATTTCCCCTCATTTTTGGAATAAATTTTGAAGATTAACATGTGCAAAAATTGGTCACAATGTACATGTGCTGAAAACTTTAGCATGTGTTTGAATTTTGAATCCTTTCCTTTTGTGTCTTGGTCTTCACCAATGCCATCATTCATTTGTGGATCATTCTCCACCAATCAAAGTTCCAAACAAGCTCCACCTAGGCTCCACATAAGCTCAAATAGGCATCCATACCTCAACTGCCATGTGCTGAAAATCAATTTTTGAATTTTGGCAAACAATGGTATAGTATCTTCACATATATGGTAAATTTCAATCATCACTTAAAATGTTTTCTAGAATATCCCAGTATTTCTTAGATGTGTAAGACATGTCTAGATACATATCACAACATATAGAAAAAATTCCTCCCAAGACATGTAGAAAAATGAATTTTCGACTTCCGTCGATTACGCGATTTTTCACCAATTAATCTCAAACCCCTTAGACATGTAAAATGTGTTATGTACCATATAATATACATAATATAATGTGTTATTTCAGTTCCATAAGCTGAGGAAACATCAGGCCATGTGATGCTTTAATTTGAATGTGAGTTTCCAACAAATCAAGGCAAATGATAGGTTATTGATATGTGTAATTATGGTATAACTTTGGGGCTGTATTGGACATATGGTGCACGAAATGTTTTAGTATTTGGAGTGTATATAGGCTGGCCATCTTTGTATGGTAAATACGTGACATGTCGGTGATAGTTCAGTAGTCATTCAATGTGGCAATTTTCGGTTTACGGACTTTTGACATGTCGGTATAATTTTTGTAACTTGATGACATGTAAAGTATGACTTGGCGCCTGTATATACTCAAAAATATGATGTGTATATGGTAGCTTGATGTTGACATATGTTTATGATTTATCGGTGAAACATCGGAATAGAATTATATAGCTCGTCATTAAAAAAATATGTGTATATATATAATTATATATATATACATATATATAATATATATATATATACACACATACATACACATATTAAACACATACATATATATATATATACACACATGTATATTTAATAAAAAAATTTTATATAAAAAATATATATATACACATGTGTGTGTGTATATATATATATATATATATATATATATTATATATATATATGGTCGTATGTGTGTGTAGTGTGGAGAGGAACTTTCCATTCTGAATTTGTTGCCAAATATGTATCTTCAAATATATCTTTAGTACTTAATTTAATGAACTAGTTTATTTTATCTCCTTAAGCACTCATTAAATGAACTAGTTTAGTTCATTTAACATGACACCTGAAAATAGTATAAGCACAACAAATTTTTGCCATATGATTTAAGCCTTAACGCTTTATGGCACGTTAGTGCAACAATAATATATATAAGCATATAAAGCATATTTATCATGTACGCATGTCATGTAACACTTAAATCATGGATTTCGAAAACACATAACATTTAAATCATGCATTTTCAAATCATTCAAACCTTGATTTCTCAATATAAAGGAAGCAAGATTGTCTGTGGTCGTGATGGCTGCCAAAAAAACATGATGAACAGGTGAGATCTTGGAATAAGAAAGAAATCGAGACAAGGGAAGTACCGCTGGGTGAGCCATAGGAGGGATAGGTGAAGCAGATGGCATAAGAGAGGCGGCAAAGCGACTTCAAACTCCATGAGATGATGAGGAATCTGATGCACCCGAGGGCTACAAGCGGGAGGAGATACCGTTGTGGAGTTGGGCTGTTGTACGACTGTAGAGTCTATCCCTGGGGAACAAGCTCCACAAAATCGTCCCAACAAGGTTCAAGGACAGTTGAGACGTGGAGTAGTGTTGGCAGAAGCAAGAAGAGAGAAATTTGCAAAATGAAATACATTATTATGAAACTCGACGTCTTGCGTAACATAAACTTTGTTTAACGACAAATCAAACACTTTATAACCTTTCTGTGCATGAGGATATCCAAGAAAAATCCCTAGAGAAGAGCATGCATCAAACTTATCACTGGTACCATGATAAGTATAACCATAACACAAGCATCCAAAAACTTGTAAATGATCATATGATGGCAAATGGCCCCTTAACATTCCATATGTGCAAGAATGGAAAGGGGCGTACGGTTGATAAGGTAGGCAACTGTAAGTACACACTCACCCTAAAATTTGACAGGCAAACTAGCTTGAAAACGAAGGGCATAATACATGGAGATAGGACTTCTATCTTGTCCAAGTGTAGTAATTGCAAGTCGTAGTTCGTAAACTCAGGCATCTACTCCTTGAGTGAAACGCTCCTCAAGGTCAACCCAAACTTTATGTGTTGTCTCCGCTTGGGCGGCACCCTACACCTCTTTGGCCAAGGCATTGATATCCATGCCAGCACAGTGGCATTACGTTGCTGCCAGACTGTGTAGTTGATAGAGTTGATTTCCGAGCGTCCGATGACCCATCGAGAAAACCCTTTTTGTTTTTCGATTGAGTGCATTCTAAAATGCCTTTCTCTATGCAAAATTATTCTCTCCATTCTCATTCAATGGTTGAGTGACAAATATGAGACGGGGGTGATCAAAAAAGTGTCGGTAAAACAAGGATTTCTGGTCTAGTAGTTTTTGAACGACGGAAAGTTGCTCAGCCATATTTGTTGATATATGATAGGAAGGGATAGAAGAGAAGTCTAACAGCTTGCTGGACAAAAAAGGGGCTGGGCAAAAGAGGAAGAATTAGGATTGGTTTATTGCTCTAATAACACGTTGAAACTTAGGCTTACATGAGGAGAAGGCTATATACGCTCAAAATCTTAAGACAGTTGATGGTGGTACCTCATTCTCATATAACCCATATATTTTTGTCAAAGTGGACGATGAGGGACAATACTCTCAATATCCGTCCTCACGTGGTAACGTGGTTTGACATACACATGCGGCTTAGAATCTGCCATTAATCACAAACCACAAGGCAGGCATGAACGTTTGTACTTGGTGAGGAGAGACAATAAATGGCCAACCATATGTCAGGCAAGGTATGAGCCCACATCTTAAACCTGCTCTGATACCATGAAGATTTTTGAGCGAAATTGGTTTTCCTACATATGTTAATGTGGCTATACAAGATGGTATTTATAGGCCTCTACAAACAAACTCCTATGACCTTAAAAATGAAGTTACAGCCACCTAATCTATATTAACAATGAGATATGATACAAGATATGAAGTCGGGATTGAGACTTGAGATATGATACAAGATCTGAAGTTGGAATACGGGGTTGGGATATGATATGATTCTAATAGTATAGATGTTTGAAAGAATAATGCGAAACGTTTGACAAGACTTTCAAAGCTTTGCTACATAATTGTAAATTATTTCAAGTTTACTAATAATATATCGAAAGGCGTGAGTAATCGAAGCTTTAAAAAAGATATCAAGCCTTTGAAGACATGTAAAGTAAGCTTCTTAATGTTTGAGTTCATGAGTTAGACCAGAAATAGCTTATTTAAGATTTTTAGGTCTTGCATGGTCGTTTCCGCATTTAGATTTGTCAATAGCTAATTAAAAGCCAACTCCTCCTGCCTCAGCACATCTAAAGGTTAGGGAAGGGAGACACATAATAGAATTAAACCCCTCCCCCCTCTCCCCGCAGCCCAAAAGAAAAAGGAAGAGAAGCATAGGCATAGACCCAATGCTCGGATAATTTTAGTGACGGGAAATATAAGAAAGCGACATAATCCGCGAGAATGACTATTAAATGATGCATATTTTTTGTGTTTGTCTGAAAGGTACGGTAATCTATGAGTTTTAATTGGGTATCAAACTCATAGATTGGTACCAGGTATCAAAACTCATTCCTCCATTTCGGTGTGCCACAGCGTGTTGCCACCGTGCCATCTTGTGCCGTCACCATGCCATCTTGTGCCGTCACCGTGCCATCTTGCACCGCCACCATGCCACCATCCCCCCACCTCGTCGCCGCCACCGTGACCGTGTCGCCACCACCCTGCGTGTGTGCGTGCTTTAATTTCTAACCCCATTCAAACATGTTCCAAATAGCATATATTGTAATGATACCAATACCAAACATATATGGATTTATAGCTCAGACCCATTTTGATTTCAGCATCTATCATTCTGATTTTGATATCGATGCTCAAGTTCAAACCAAACGCCTCCTAAGTATCTGGCCGACCTGAATTCTTTAAAGCTGGATTAGGTTTTTTTGTTTTCATTTCTAGCTTAAGTTATGTTTTGTGCCTATATATAGGACACGTAATGTGAACATTTTTAAAATAATTTTCATGAATAAAACAAATATTCACATAAATTATGAGTTGCAAGAATTGTCGTTATGTTTTAATCTTTGATCAAATAGATTCTTCCTCAACATCGAGAGCGGGTGTTATGGTATCAAATAGCTCCTAAGAGGATTGCTAATTTACGTCTAGGGTTCTTGTAAAAGGGTTTTGGGATCACGCCAAATTCAGGAACCTTTGATGGTTTTAACTCAACAACCAAAAGAAAATTGCGCATGCTCAAGGATTTGGAAGATCTTGATTAACGTCCACAACCAAAGAAAGTTTAGCACTGAAGTAGAGTAACGATCATTTCGTGCATGCCTTAAGCACGCATCAGTTTGGTATCAGAGAATCAGGTTTCCTTTTGTCGATCACTATCCTTCTAATTTTATTCTTGTTGGATCTTTTGAGCCACCAGTCGTTCCTAGTTTCAAAACAAAAAAGAGACTCCGTCGTTATTTGTCACAGTATGGGCTTAATTTCGTCCTGCTGTTTTTCTGGTTTGGTCTAGAATCATGTACAATCTTTTATCGAGTCATCATATAGCTTGTTCAAAATTAGAAACAATGATCAAGATAATAAGAAATTTGAGCTAGAAGGAAAATCTCTTGAAATTCTCTATCTCTCCATCTCACACGAGGAGCTAATGAAGGTTCAAGGCATTTTCTCTCTACACGAGACATGAAAGAAGCTTGAGAAGTTAGCAAGCAATGACCATCAATCAAACACAGATGAAGAGGATAATGATGAAAAAACAATATGCCTTATAACTTTGAAGATGACAAATAGGTATTTGTTTTAACTTTCTCACTTGATAAATTATGAGATGAATATATTTCTTAAATGAAGAATTTTAAAATCTTGCTCTAAAATATAAGCATGCAATTGCAATTAGATTATGTAAATTAGAAAAAGGAAATTTGCATGAATCTTTTGCTTTGCTTTATCTAGATCATTATTTCATCTTAGAGATATATAAATTTTTAGATTTAGAAAACATAGAGATTAAGAATAAATGTGATAAACGTAAACGACTTTATACAATTACCTCTGAGATGGTTATTCATAAAAATCCTCTTGGTAAGCAAAAAGTAGTTAATATAAATCAAAATTAGGATTTGAAGCTTCTAGTTCTCCAACCAATATGTTAATGCGTAAGATAAAAGAGGCATCTCTATATAATTCATCTAAAGCTAAGTCCTTACTTCAAGCAGATGTGCAAAAAGGTCAATAAGGTTTCTAAGTCTATAAAGGTAACTAAAATTCCAAGCCTGGATACACAAAATCACATCATGTACTTGTTTCTTTGTACAAAAAGGGTCATGAGGTACGTGTTTGTAGAGCTAAAAAAGTTCTAAGTGTTATTAGAGACCTAAAGACACGAGAACTAACCTAAATGGATGCAAAAATAAAAGTGCTCATATAAATAGAGATTTATCTTATGTTGTAGCTTAGAATTTGTGGAGAAGATAAAGACAAAGCAGAAAAAATCAAATAGCTCATGGAAATGAAATGTTCAATGCATATAGGAAGTAAGAAACCTTTTCTTACCAAGTTCAAGATCAAGATGGTGCAGTAAGTTCATTTTCGCAATGAAAAAGGCTAAACCCTTGAAACTAGAGGAGTTGGTAAACCTTATAACTTTATTTTTAGTCCTATAATGTGTATAGAAGAGACATGAGCCAATTTGATATCCATAGGTGTAATGATAATATTTAAACATTTTTTAAACTAATAAAATATTTGCGACAATAATAAAGATTTTATTATTTTTGAAAATAATAAAATATTTTCCAAAAGTTCATCTCTACAAAAAGCGTTGAAAACATCAACTCAGCGATTATGATTGGAGGTAACTATTATGTTTTCGCATTTTATTTTGTACTAAAAATTGGTATCAGACTCTGATTACATCGTTTGTATTTTAAAAAACAAACTTCCTTATGTAATAAAGGATAGTGGCAATACTAAAACTATGCGTACAACTAAATTTTTTAAAATTTTTAGTTTGATGCCGATATGGAATTGTTCACTGCCTACGATTAAAATTTGTGTACTGTTAAACAAAGTGTCCGGTTCTCCTCCTAGGGCGAAAACCCCTCCGAGTGATTTCCTAACCTCGCCCTCCGGCGGGGAAGACCCCTACCGGCTGCCCGTTCTGTGAATAACCAGTAATCCACATGGAGGATAATGACACCGTTAGAAGCGTGGAAGAGGAAGACCTTCTGGTCCGTTCGGTGAAGAAACACAAACGATTAGCTGTGGGAGAACCAGGTTCGTCCTGTGGTATAAACGACGAGATTAGGGCGGGATGGGCCGATTTATTCCATTCCAATGCGGATACTTCACAAGAATTGTACACCGGTGAAGGAGAAGAAGACGATACGCTGCTGGAGCTTTTGGAGGGCTATGACAATGCGACTATGGTGGAGTCCGATGGAAATACAGTGGGTAGGGTAACAATGGAAGTCCCGTTGGAAGAGTGCAAGAATCTTTGGACACCATGGCGCAGGGCTCTTGTAATTAAGGTACTGGGCCAAAATTTCTCCTTTCGAATTTTGGAAAAGAGGGTTACTGATTTATGGGGGTTGGGTAATGCTGTGAATATTGTGGATTTGAATAGGGGTTTCTTCGTTGTTCGCTTTTACTCGCGCTGCTCAATATCATCATGCTCTTGAGAATGGTCCCTGGATGATCCAGAGACACTACATTACAGTGTCTAAATGGAGACCCTTTTTTTCGACTAAAAGTGAAGTGGTGAGTAAAACGCTCACCTGGGTTCGCGTCCCGGACTTGCCGCTTGAGTTTTTCCACGAGAAAGTGTTGATGAGACTTGGAAACCTCCTAGGCAGGGCTGTTAAAGCGGACACTACGTCCTTGAAGGCGCAGCGTGGTAAATACGCTCGGGTCTGCGTAGAAGTCGATCTCAGCCAACAACTGGCTTCGAGAGTTCAAGTGAACGGCCAGTTGTTTGATGTAGAATATGAAGGCCTAAAATTAATTTGCTTTAAGTGTGGCGAGTATGGCCACCTGGTTGAGGATTGTGGCAAGAGTGGTGAAAATGGAGACTATGCTATACAGGAGGGTGACAATATAAAGGATGAGAATCGGAAATTTGAGGCATTTGGACCATGGATGATTGCGTCAAGCTACAGGAGGAATAGAGTGACTCAAGCACAGAGTAAGAGACAGGAAGGTCTTGTTCATGATACAAGAGGATTTCGATATCAAGATGACCATGGAGGTCAGGGGGGTACGGCAAGCGGCAAACCTAGAAGAAATGAGGGGTCCAGATTTTCCCCCTTGGAACCTGACTGGGCAGAGAACGAATCGGAGGAAGCCGAGGACGAAGTCCAGGAACAACTCGCAAACTTAATGGACAAGGGTCCTGATGTCTCATTTAAGGTGACAACAAAGGAGGCAGTAATAAAGAAGGATTTAATGAAGAAGAAGGGGGTACATATTAAGGAATCAAGTAAAGCACGGGTACACATAAAGCAACCAAAAATCCTGGAACAACCGGTGGAACAGGATGGCACAGCTCTACTGGGTGCTGGCAGAACAGATGGACGCAGCTCCTCTTATAGAGGACGGGGATCATTTAGTCGATCACGTGGAGGCGGTGAGGGTGGTAGGTAGGTAGAGGGGTGGTGGTGGTATAATATCCGAACACCTGCAAGACATACAAACAAGGAGAGATTGTTACATGTGGGGGAGATTCCATCGATCAAAAACGACTTGGAATGGCCGAGATTACCTCATCATCAAGCAGTGTCATTAACACAAATCGAATAGAGCATATCAAACATCCCCCTGACTGCGAGGGGGGAGGGAATTCCAATGGAGATTAGATTGCTTCTATCAATGGGGGGCAACAGGGAACTGACATGGCAATTGAATCCTTGTTGAGTAAGGATTGCAATGAAGCTAATATGAGTGATATGGTGGAGGCCGAAGGAGTGTCTGCTACCTCCGGTGGTCTTCAATGAAAATACTATCGTGGAACTGTAGGGGCGCAGCCTCCCCTGAATTTCGGGCTGAATTGGGTGATTTGATTCGGGCGAATGATCCGGATATTCTATTTCTGTGTGAGACACGTGTGCAGAGTACTTACGCAACGTGGATTCTCTCTCGTTTTCGTTTTACGCGCATGGCCGTGGTAGAAGCGAGAGGGTTTGCAGATGGACTGTGGTATTTCTGGAATGGTGCTGTGGCGGCTGTGAAGGTGCTGAACTGTACTGCCCAAATGATTAATTTGCGGGTTCGCAAGGAGGGCTATGAGAGCTGGATCTTGTCCTTGGTGTATGCCTCTCCAATTGTGGCAATTCGAGACATGTTTTGTGAATATGTCGAGCAAATGGTAAATATTATTAAAAGTCCTTGGTGTCTTTTGGGAGATTTCAACCAAGTGATTAATAAGGAGGACAAAGTTGGAGGCCGTCCAGTGGGAGGATATTCTTTGAGGAGGATGCAGAAGATGTTTGATATCTGTAGGATGCAGGAAGTCTCCTTCTCTGGACCCAGGTTCACCTGGTCTAATAAGCAGCTGGGGCAGTTTTTAATTCAACAACGTCTTGACCAGTGTTGGGTCAATGATCGGTGGTTGGATCTTGGTGAGGCTGCTGATGTTCAACACTTTCCTCGACTACACTCGGATCATAGTCCTTTATTACTCCATGTTGGGCCACCACGAAGACTGAGGGAAGTGGTCCCTTATTTTCGGTTTGAGGCGGCATGGATGGAGCATAGCGATTTTCATAATTTCATTACTTCGGCGTGGCAGGATTTCCCTCAGGATTTCGTTCGGACGTTGAGCGTGTTCAAAGAGAAAATGATGACTTGGAGAAAGAGGTCTAAGGAATGTGAGGCTGAAGAAGAATAGATGTCTGCGACAGATTGCGGGAGTCCAGCGCGAGCTGGCCTGTCGCCCCTCAAGATTTCTTACTAATCTTGAAAGGGAACTTACTGGGCAATGTACTGACTTGGTGAAAATGGAGAATTGTTATTGGCAACAAAGGTCCAAACTCCATTGGATTACCCAAGGTGAAGGCAACACCCGCCTCTTCCATAAGGCCATGTCGACCGTAAAAAAAACAATGTTATTCGTTGCCTGAAGAACACTGAGGGCACTTGGATAACTGAGCAGGATTGTCTGAGTCGGATGATTAGAGACTACTATGTGGAGTTGTATGCGGATGGCCCAACACACTTCAATGGCGCGACACCCTGGGCATTTACTCTAAACCATAATTTGCGTAGAAGCCTCAACCACCGACCAACGGAGAAGGAAATTGAATGTGCAGTCTTCCAAATGGGACCGTTTAAGGCAGCTGGTCCTGATGGATTGCCTCCTGTTTTCTATCAGCGGAACTAGGAAACTATTAAGGCCTCTGTGTTGGGGTTTGTCAATGAGGCGTTCCGTAGGAAGTGCTTTCCCCCTGAGATGAATTTGGCGCTGGTCTCTCTCATTCCAAAGGTGCCAGACCTGAGTCTGTTATGCAATTTAGGCCAATCGCTCTTACCAATGTCATACAAAGGTTATATCCAAAATTATTGCAAATAGGTTGAAATGTGTTATGCCTCAAATTATCATCCACTCAATGCGCGTTTACACCCGGCCGACAAGCAGCTGAGAATATTATTATTGCACAGGAACTTATACACACGATGAAAAACAAGACAGGGAAGAAGGGTATTATGGTCGTCAAAGTCGACTTGGAAAAAGCGTACGACCGTGTGTCGTGGCCATTCATGCGACGCGTCCTGGAAACCGTGGGATTTAATTCTTCAATGGTGGAGCTAGTGATGTTTATGATTTCATCCGCTAGAACTTCGATACTTTGGAACGGCCAACAGTTAATACCTTTCAAGCCTTCTAGAGGGATTCGACAAGGCGACCCGGTTGCACCTTATCTCTTCTATTATGTATGGATGTGCTCAGCCAGTTCATTTGTCGATCGGTACATGCGAAGCGCTGGAAACCGGTGAAAGCCTCTAGAAGGGGTCTGGCAATCTCCCATATATTTTTTGCAGATGCTTTACTACTTTTCGGCGAGGCCACGGGGCAACAGGCTACGGAAATGGAGACTGTTCTGGCCGAGTTTTGTAAGATTTCTGGACAGCGGGTGAGCCTCAAGAAATCCATGATTTATACATCAAGAAACACGACTCCTGATGTTATGGCAACCTTGAGCCGTGAGCTACGTATCGACACCACTGACAACCTAGGCTCATATTTGGGCATGCCTTTTTACATAGCCGTGTGTCACCTGCCACGTATAGCTTTCTCCTATCTAATATCCGCTCCAAGCTTTCGGCATGGAAGACTAAAGTGCTCTCCCAAGCGGCCAGGACTATCTTGATACGGTCGGTTTTGGCGACACTCCCTGCTTATGTTATGCAAACGGCTAAGATCTCGATGTCGGTTATTGAGGAAATGGAGAGGCACTTACGGGGTTTTTTTGGGATGAATTAGATGGTAAGAGACATCTTCATTATATCTCATGGGACAAGATTTTTCAGCCCAAGAGTTGCGGTGGTTTAGGCATTAGACGATTACACCAAATGAATGTGGCATTGCTTGCGAAGTTGGGTTGGAAAGTACTCACTGAAGAGGAACCCCTCTGGATTCGGGTGATCCTTGCGAAGTACGGATCACCATTGGACAGTTCGACCAGACAAAATATTTCAACCACCTGGAGGAGTATTAGGAGGTTATACATGCCTTTCGGGACCATATTGACATCGGGCAGGAGACTCGGCTGGTTGCAGGGGTCCAGATTCCGGTTTAAATGGCGTTTTGACCCCAATGGACGTTTCCGGTGGCAAGTATGTACAAGCTGCAGACCGCAATGACAAGGGACAATGAAAATAGAGCCTGGCATCGGATATGGAGTCTGAAAGGCCCTTTAAGAGATAACCTTTTTATATGGCGGACACGCCGGGACGTGTTGCCCACGACATCTTTTTTGGTTAAAAGACACTTGCGTCTGGAATCTCTGTGTGAAATTTGTGATTTGAATGGCCTTTCCCCGTTGCACGATCTCAGGGATTGTGATTGGGTTCTTGGAATTTGGAGAAGAGTGGTTTCCCCAAACAGGTGGGGGGAGTGCGAGTTTGCGCATTGAGTTCGATGGAAACTTGGGTCGATGCGAACTTGGGGCAGAATTTTGGGTGTGTGGGTGTGGCGACTCTATTTTGGGATGGACGTATGTTTTTCGCGAGATTGCGAGGGGAGTCTGGCATTGGCGAAACCAGTATTTGCACCAACGGGTCGACCGGCTTATTTCTCCGAGTATTTTGTGAAAGATGCCATAAGTAGGGTTAGGGAGTTACTGATAGCTCACATGGTAGACACGAACAGTTGATGTATAGATGGCTGTGGTAAAACACATATGCTGTAAACTTTTGATATTAATAGAATCGATCCGAATTTGTGCAAAAATTTGTGTACTGTTATTTTGTTCAGTGAATTGCGTACTGTTACTTTGTTTAGTGAAGACTTTAGTTGGCTAATTAAACAATTCCTGCAACATTAAGTTAGTCTTTTGTCTTTTAGAGAAAACTTCATCGGCACTGGAACCAGTAGTGGGATGGTCCTTTATCCTGTTTTATCGTTGAAATCACATAGTAAGAGCATTGGTACAAGATGCAGCCTTTTTTTCCTTTGTCAAAACTGGAGGATATTAATACTCTCAGATCTGAAAGTAATTATTGAGTATAATATTTCCTCCATCTGCCGATCAACGCCGGAGAATTTTCATCAAGAAAACAACTTTGATGCTGAAATAGTTTTGGTGTTTTGCGGGGACTACTTTTTCTTTGTCTTGCCTTCACCACTGCAGCTAAGAGAAGGCAGATATGGGTTTTTGGCTTAGGCTGTGATTTGGTTCCATATGGATAATTTCTCATACATCAAAATATTTTGGGTTAGATTTGTTAAGTTTTCTTGTTATTGTTCCTTTTTTGGGTTTCCAACTCGTCGCCGAAATAATTGCACAAGAAATTTTTTGGTAAAATAAATAAATAAATAAGTGGCAGGGGAATCAAGGCATATTACATGCGCCATGAAAGACAACGAATAGTCAAGTGACAGACGCGTCTAGTTCAGACTCTCTTAAGGAAATTTTAAAAAAAAAATTTAAAAAACTGTTACGGGGTTGGGCCTTGCCTATACGGATCGAATCCGGTTCATATCAGACCGCATGTAGGCTTACCTATTTAGAATAAACCTGGCCCAATATTGATTTTGATTGAGCCCGCATTCAGACCCGTTGACCGCTGATTCGTTGATCACTGACCGTTGAATCTTGACCATTGACCAAAATTTTTTTTGAATTGTTTGTATGCTGGTTGATATGATTTCCTTATCAACTATTTGCTTTAGATATTTTATGAATGACATATAAAGAATTATTTTTAATTTTTAGAATAGTCCAACATCTTAAAATTATACGGTATCAAGAAAATAAAAAGTCATCAAACAAATGATTTCAAGTAATATGATAATTACTCTACTCCACAAGAAAGTGGTTATTTTATTAATCAAAAAAATTAAACATGAACATTTCCTATACCGGCAGTACGGAAATATTTCTTGGTTTTTTAATTTTTCATGTTGTTCTGAGTGTATTCTATGTATGAGTGCAATATCTGTAGGACCTGTATAGCACCACTAGAAGGGGGGTTGAATAGTGGGTGCGAAAAAATTGGTTTTTATAACTTTTTGTTACCAATTACCCACTTCAGAAAATAGATTCTGTTTTCAGATCCAGTTTTTAATTAACTGAATGATTAAGTTGTAGACCTCTAAAAATCATGAAATTTGG
This sequence comes from Eustoma russellianum, assembly GCA_036186865.1. Taxonomy (NCBI): domain Eukaryota; kingdom Viridiplantae; phylum Streptophyta; class Magnoliopsida; order Gentianales; family Gentianaceae; genus Eustoma; species Eustoma russellianum. The sequence goes on along the minus strand of AP025043.1, from coordinate 21,153,334 downwards.
TGACAAAGTACTTTCAGATGTTATATATGTGTCATAAAAATTTCAGATTAAAATTCAAAGCATAAGACTTTAAAAAAAACGTTTTTACACAGATTGCGTCAATCTGCCAGAAACTGTGATCCGAAACGAAAAATTTATTCCTATTAATGTACAACTCCAAATGATCTGAAAACTTTATGATATGACCCTTAGGATATGTACTTTAAAGGATTGAAACAGTTTTCCAAAATTCCTTTGGCAAGTATGTCAAATACGTTGATCTTCTCAACCTTTGCAAGTCCAAAAATCAGATTGCACTAGTCTCAGAACTATTAACGTTTGATTGACTTGTACTTATCCAAATGAGGTGAAACTTATGCCAAATGAAAACTAGGATGTGTGTCTATGGTTCTAAAAATTCTATAATTTTTGAAAACCGTTTACTATTTTTACCGTTGCAATGAAATCGATGTAGAAAATTGGAAACTTAAAGTAAAGTGCTGAAAAGTAAGAAGACCAAGAATTTTATACTGGTTCAGTTAAAACAACATACTCTAGTTTTCGAAGACACCTTCCTCGGTTATCACACAAAACAAACACCTTACCACAAGGGTGACTGGAGTTAAACACTAACTCCACCCTTTCACAATCAAAACACTCGAGCAAATCAATCACGAACACCACCACCAATCGAATGAAGGTTTGATCATACCTTAATCAATCTTTTACAACAATTAAACGTGCATGGTGGTATATTCAGAGCGTATATAATATGTAGAATATATGAATAATAGGTTTGAGACTAAGAAGAAGAAGAAAGAAAGGAAGAAGAAGAGAGTAGTCTAGCTTTTTGCACTTGAGAGAATGTGAATTATAGCTTGGCCTTGTCTTGTACTATCTTCTCCTTTTTTTTCACTTTGCCCCACCCCAAGGGCTCTCTTCCTTCTTGAGAATTGTCTTTAATGTCCTTGGAAGATTTCCTTGTGTAGAAGATGACACAATCTTGCTTACATGGTGCAATATGATTGGAAGGATGACTTGACCTTGCTTAGTTGTCACTTGTTGATTGGTCCACCTTGGCACCTTTGTAATGAGCTGTAAATTTTAAAAAAACCTGAACACATGTGCTCAAATTCTAGTCAAATCATTACCATACAATCACACATTAATCTCCCTTCAATTTCGGAAGACAAATTGAAGTTCAATCAAGGGGAAAAAATCGCCCACTATAGTAGCATGTGATGATTTTCATCATGTGTCTCTTTTGAATTCTTTCCTTGTGTGGTGCCCTCTTCAATGTCATCAATCTTATCTGGCATATCATCCACCAATTGAAGTGTCAAATAAGATCCTAATTCAAAATATTTAAAAGACCTAGTTTTAGACCTCCAAAAATTATGAAATTTCATGAGAATGTGCTCTCAGATGTTATAAGAGACTTACGAAAATTTCAAATTAAAACTCCACTCCTAACCCCTTGAAAATATGTTTTTTGTCAGATTGCGAAAATCTGCATGAAACTGTACTCCAACTTGAAAATTTTATTCTTATTAATTGGTGACTCCAAATGGCCTGAAACTTTTATGACACGACCCTCAAGATATGTATTTTAGTTGATTGAAACAGTTTTTGAAAATGCCTTTGGGAAGTATGTCAACTACGTTTATGTTCTCAACCTTTGCAAATCTGAAAATCAGATTGCACTAGTCTCAGAACTATTCATGTTTGACTAACTTATACTTATCCAAATGAGTTGAAATTTGCGCCAAGTGAAAGCTAGGATATGTGGCTATATTTCTGAAAATTTTTATAATTTTTAAAAATCTTTTACTATTTTACTATTGTAACGAACTCAATGCAGAAGTAAAGTAAGAACACCAAAGATTTTATACAGGTTTGGTTAAAACAACATACTCAGTCTTCGAGGACACCTTCCTCGGTTATCACGAAACACAATAAACACCTTACCACAAGGGTGACTGGAGTTAAACACTAACTCCACCCTTTTACAATCAATACAATCGAGCAAATGAATCACGTACACCGTCACCGATCGAATGAAGGTCTGATCACATCTTGATCAACCTTTTGCAATGAACGTGTATGGGTAGTATATTCAAAGCCTATACAATGTAGAATATATGAACAATAGGCTTGAGAGAAGACGAAGAATAATAAAGAAAAGAGAGAAGAAGAAAGTAGTATAGCTTTTTGCACTTGAGAGAATGTGAGTTGTAGCTTGGCCTTATTTTGCACTAACTTCTCCCTTTTATTCACATTTGGCCGCCCCCTTCAGGTTTTCTCCCTTCTTGAGAATTGTCTTTAATGTCATTGGAAGATTGCCTTGTGTAGAAGATGACACAATCTTGCTTACTTGGCAATATGATTGGAAGGATGACTTGACATTGCTTACTTGTCACTTGTTGATTGGTCCACCTTGCACCCTTTAGTGAGCTGTAAATTCTACAAAAAAAACTCTCAAAATATGTGCTTAAAATCAATGCAAAAAATTATCATAACATCACATTTAATCTCTTGAATTTCGGGAAACAAATTGAGTAAGGGTGTAGAAATCGCCCACTATTGCAACATGTGCTGAATTTTCAACATGTGTTGTATTTTGAATATTTCCTTGTGTGGTGCCCTCTTCAATGTCACCAATCTTGTGTGGCTCGTCCTCCGCCAATTGAAATGCCAAATAAGCTCCACCTTGGCTCCAATAAGATGTAGTAGGCATGTGTATAGAGCTGCACATGTGCTGAAATTTTATTTTAGTAATCTTTGTCAAAATAATGCACAATATTTACACATATATGGTAAATAATAATCAACCCTATTTTGAATTTTCTAGAACACTTTAATATGTCTTGAATGTGTAAAACGTGTCTAGATACATGTTACACCTATGCCAAAAACGTTCCATGTGTGTATGTTCGTAGAAAACCGAATTTTCGACTTTCGTCGATTACGTTATTTTTATCCGATTAATTTCAAACTTCTAGAACATGTAATATATGTGACATAAATAGAATAAATTTTATATTCATCTCATATGGCTGATGTAAAAACGCCCATGTGCCCAAAATAAATTGCAACTTGAAATCTCCACAAATTTAGCCTAAATTGTGGGTGATTTGTGGTGTGCCAACATGGAATGATTTATTGGCTGTTTGTAACATGTGAGCCACAAAATTTTTGAGCATTTGTTATGTATATAGGCTGGCCATCTTTATATGGCAAGTACGTGACATGTCGGTGAAGTTTCGGTAGTCACCCGATACGACAATTTTCAGTTTATGACCTTGTAACATGTCGTTATAATTTTAACGTCACCATGACTTATATCATATGAATAAGACCTGAATATACTCATAAATATGAGGTGTATACAGTGGCGTGACGTCGACGTAAGTTTAAAATATATGTGACGTGTCTGTGGTACATCGAAATATATGTGTATTGTACCTTTTTTAAAAAATATGGATAATATATATATATATATTAGGTGTGTAAATGAAATGGGGAGAAGACTTTCCATTCTCAAATTTGTTGTCATAAAGCTTTCTCCAAATATGTCTTCATTTAATGAACTAGTTAGTTCATTAACTTAAGCATTCCACTTAATGAACTAGTTTAGTTCATAAATTGTGGCACCTTAAAATAGTATAAAGACAACAAATGTTTGCCATATGATGTAAGTTTTAACGCTTCATGGCTTGTAAGTACAGCAACAATATATAAGCATATAAAGCATGTTTATCACATAAACGTGTCAAGTAATAATTCATTCATGCACTTAGTAAACACATAGCATTTAAATCATGTATTTGTAAATCACTCAAACCCTTTTTCTCGAAAATCTCTCCCTTTTGATGATTTACAAATTAACATTGGTTCATGATTTAAATGTGATCGCTCCTCCTCCAATTATGCACAAATTTGAATTTTGAATTTTCGAATTCCATATCGTCTTGTGCTCCCCCTTAAATCATGTCTCTCCCCCCTTAAATCATGCTTTTCTCTCCCCCTTTATTTTGTAAATGGCATCAAAAGTACATGTAAGAATGGAAAGAAATAGAAATTTATACCAACAGAATTCATGCATTCTAGTGCATTCTTAAGGGTTATTTATTCAACCTTTTGCAAATGTACCTTTTGATACCCAAACTTGGGTGACTTTTCTCGGTCTTACAAAAGGTGAGAAAAGAGATGAAGAAGCAATATAATAGATGTTACGTGCAAATCCATTTGGTCTACGGCCGAGAATGCCATCATGCTCATGATAAACTTTTCGTTTTTGATATGCCTTTGTGTTAGTGTGCATGGTGTGTGATCTAGATGCATTTATGTAGTATGAATGTCGTGTATACATCAATGGTTTCCTTTCATATCTATACAGCACATGATTATATTTCGTATGAGATGAAAAAGAAGAAGTACGATGAGATATAATGGGTTGTGCTTTAGACACCTTCTTACGCTGCATAGTTGCATGCGGTTTCTTAGATGAAGATAAAATAAAATTTTTTGACTTGTTTTGTACTTTATTATTTTCAACATATCCTAATCTGGTTTTATCGCTTTCATGCTTTTGGAAGGAAATTAGACGATCTAGCGTGCTTGTATGCGAATCAAATTGTTTTACTGTCTTTTCTAAATCCGCGTTTCTTGATTTCAAATTTGAAATCTTGACTTTCATCTCCGTGTTCTCAGATTTTAAGGAGGAAATCTCAGATTTGAATGAATTTATCATGCAAGACGACTCTTCTTTTGAATCGTTTAACTGAGATACAAGATTCGTGTTAGAAGATTCTAACAATTTCTTGTCTTCAATTAACCGTTTCTTTTCTTTTGTAAGAGTCTTAGAAAACTTATGTAATTCAAGATATTGAACATACAAATCATGATACGATGGTTCAGAATCAGAATCAGAATCGGAATTTACCTCATTATCAAAAGGTGGAAGTCTTTGGCTTGACGTACCTTCTTGTTCAGTTTTCTGGCTAGTGGATCCTATCTCACAAAGATTGTTATATCTTCTAGTCATAAGTGTGCCTGCACTCTGATACCACTTGTAGGACTTGTATAGCACCACTAGAAGGGGGGAGGGTTGAATAGTGGGTGCGGAAAGATTGGTTTTTAAAACTTTTTGTTACCAATACCCACTTCTGAAAACAGATTCTGTTTTCAAACCTGGTTTAATTAACTGAATGATTAAGTTTTGTTTTAGACATTTAAAATCGTGAAATTTGGTGACAAAGTACTTTCAGATGTTATGTATGTGTCATAAAAATTTCATATTAAAATTCAAAGCATAAGACCTTAAAATAACGTTTTTGCACAGATTGCGTCAATCTGCCAGAAACTGTGATCCGAAATGAAAAATTTATTCCTCTTAGTTTACAACTCCAAATGATCTGAAAATTATATGATATGACCATTAGGATATGTACTTTAAAGGCTTCAAATACTTTTTCAAAATTCCTTTGGTAATTATGTCAAATACGTTGATGTTCTCAACCTTTGCAAGTCTGAAAATCAGATTGCACGAGTCTCAGAACTATTAACGTTTGATTGACTTATACTTATCCAAATGAAGTGAAACTTATTCCAAATGAAAACTAGGACAAGTGGATACGTTTCTGCAAAATTTTAAAATTTTTGAAAATATTTTACTATTTTTACCGTTGCAATGAAATCGATGCAGAAAACTGGAAACTGAAAGTAAAGTGTTGAAACGTAAGAACACCAAGAATTTTATACTGGTTTGGTTAAAACAACCTACTCCAGTCTTCGAGGACACCTTCCTCAGTTATCACTAAACACAACAAACATTTTACCACAATGTTGACTGGAGTTAAACACTAACTCCACCCTTTTACAATCAAAACACTCGAGTAAATCAATCACAGACACCACCACCAATCGAATGAAGGTTTAATCACACCTTGATCAACCTTTTACAACAATTGAACATGTATGGGTGTTATATTCAAAGCTTATATAATATGCAGAATATATGAACAATAGGTTTGAGACTAAGAAGAAGAAGAAGAAAAAACAAGAAGAAGAAGAGAGTAGTCTAGCTTTTTGCACTTGAGAGAATGCGAATTGTAGCTTGGCCTTGTCTGCACTATCTTCTCCTTTTTATTTCACTTTGGCTGCCCCTTTATGGCTCTCTTCCTTTTTTAGAATTGTCTTTAATGTCCTTGGAAGATTTTATTGTGTAGAAGATGACACAATCTTGCTTACATCGTGCAATATGATTGGAAGGATGACTTGACCTTGCTTAGTGGTCACTTGTTTATTGGTCCACATTGGCACCTTTGTAATGAGCTGTAAATTCTAAAACAAAACCTGAAAACATGTGCTCAAATTCTACTCAAATCATTATCATACAATCACACATTAATCCCCCTTCAATTTTGGAAGACAAATTGAAGTGCAATCAAGGGGAAAAAATCGCCCACTATAGTATCATGTGCTGAAATTTTCATCATGTGTCTCTTTTGAATTCTTTCCTTGTGTGATGCCCTCTTCAATTTCATCAATCTTATGTGGCATATCATCCACCAATTGAAGTGCCAAATAATTTCTACCTTGGAACCAACATGGATGTAGCAGGCATGTGAATTGGCTGCACATGTACTGAAATTTTATTTTGGCAAGCTTTGTCGAATAATGCACAATATTTACACATGCATGGTAAATAATAATCAGCCCTATTTTGAATTTTCTAGAGCACTTTAAGATGTCTTGAATGTGTAAAAAGTGTCTAGATACATGTTACACCTATACCAAAATCGTCCCATGTGTGTATGGTCGTAGAAAACCAAATTTTCGACTTTCGTCGACTACGCAATTTTTCTCCAATTAAATTCAAACTTCTTACACATGTAATATATATTATGTCACACATAATATACATAAAATTAGATGTATATTCAGCTATAGTGGTTGAGTAGAAAACGCCCATGTGCTAAAATGAAGTTGAGTTTGAATTCTCCACAAATCTAGCCTAAATTGTGGGTGATTTGTGTGTGCCAACATGGTATGACTTAGTGGCTGATTGTCGCATGTGAGCCACGAAACTTTTGAGCATTTTTGATGTATATGGGCTGGCCATCTTTATATGACAAATACGTGATATGTCGGTGAAGTTTCAGTAGTCACCCGATATGACAATTTTTCGGTTTATGACATTGTAACATGTCGTTATAATTTTGACGTCACCATGAATTATATCATATGATATAAGACCTGAATATACTTATAAATATGAGGTGTATATAGTAGTGTGACGTCGACGTACACTTATAATATATGTGACGTGTCAATGGTCGTCGGAATATATGTGTATAGTGCCTTTTAAAAAAAATATGGACATGTATATTAAATTTATATATTAGGCGTGTAATTTAAGGGGATGAGGAGAAGACTTTCCATTTTCAAATTTGTTGCCATATAGATTTCACTGAATATGTCTTCATTTAATGAACTAGTTAGTTCATTAACTTAAGCAATCCACTTAATGAACTAGTTTAGTTCATTAATTGTGACACCTGAAAATAGTACAAAGACAACAAACGTTTGCCATATGATGTAATTTTTAATGCTTCATGGCTAGTCAGTACGACAACAATATATATAAGCATATAAAGCATGTTTATCAGATAAACATGTCAAGTAATAATTCATTCATACATTTCGAAAACATGTAGCATTTAAATCATGCATTTGTAAATCACTCAAATCCTTTTTCTCAACAATATCTATCCACAAGAAGATATAGAATATATTATGTGAACTAACATAATTACTTCATAGTTTTGTTTATATATGTTCATATAATGATCTGTATTTTTTGGTTATGCAGTTATTCTCATTACTGCTTTATTTGATTCTGTTAGTACTCTAATATTGAATAGAGACAATTTCACTAAATAGAAGGATATCATCCTTTTGACATTAGGATACATAGGCTTAGACCTGGCACTCTGTGAGGAGAAGCCATCAGCATGATGCTTGTTAAGTCTTGCATTGTCTAAGCATTAGAAGTTCTATCCCTAATTTTGATAATCTCAAAGATTACATGAAAGTCATTGAAGAATAATTTGTAAGCGATGATAAGTCTATGACCAACACCCGTATGAAAGGAAAAGCATGACACTTGACAAAATTTATGGTGTGCGTGAGCATATCATGAAGATGAAAAACGTAGCTGCTAAACTAAGCTCCCTTAAGATTTAAATCTCTGAGTTATTCATATTACATTTTATTATGAACCCTCTTCCTTCGGATGATTCTACATTCAAGATCTCTGACAACAACATAAAGAAAACTTGTCAAATTAATGAACTTCTGAACATTGTGTTCAAGGAGGGCAGAGGTTGAAGCCTGAGTCGATTGAATCTGTGCATCTTACAACTCATCTTAAAGGAAATGTGAGAAAGGACAAAGGTTTCTATGAAGAAAAATGGCGACAAAGACAATTTTCGTTTTTGTAAAAAAAAAGAGGCACAAGAAGAAAGATTGCCTAAAGTTTAAGTAATGACTGATGAGAGGAAAGGTAATTTTCTTTTATGTGTCATGAATCTAATTTTGCTGAGGTTTCTGATAATACATAGTGGATTGATTGTTGTTCTACAATTCACATTGTTAAAACCATGCATGGCTTACTAAACCTAAGAAAGCCAAAAGAAATTGAGCAATACATCTATTCTGGAAACCGGATGCGCTCTATTATTGAATAAGTGAGATCTTATGGGCTCATTTTGAAGACTGTTTTTAAACTAGATTTGGAAAAAAATTTATGTTCCGTCTTTTTCAAGAAAGTTAATTTCTCTTTCTAGTATTAGATTTGATTCCAATACTCATATGTTGATATGAACATTTTGATAGATAATGAAATCATGAAATCATTGGCTCTGTTAATTTGAATGATTTTTTATTTCAACTTGAGTTGGATCTTATATATGAGCATGCTCTTTAAACAGAAAATGAATATGATGTAAAACATTGTATTATCAATGAGAAATCATCAAGATTTTGGCATAAAAGGTTGAACCATACCTCAATCGATAGAATGAAAAAATTGGTGAATGAACGAGTTTTGCAAACTCTAGATTTTACCGATATGGGTACTTGTGTGGAATGCATAAAAGCCAAGAAAATCAACTAGATCATTAAGGGTGCCAAAATAAGTTCTCAACCTCTTGAAATTAGACACACAAATATCCATAGACCGTTTCACACATCATGTTTGAATGGTCATTTATTGACGATAATCAAAATTCATGTATCTCTATCTACTATTTGATAAATCTGAAGCACTCGATGTGCTCAAAAATTTTAAATTAGAATTAGAGAAACAGAAGAAGACAATTAAAATTGTCTGATCTAACAGAGATAGTGAATACTATGGACGTTATACAAAAAATAGATAAATGATTGGTTCGTTTGCTGAGTTCCTTCAAAAGGAGGGTATTGTTGCCCAATACACAATGACTGGCACACACCACAACAAAGGTGTTGTTGAAAAAAGTAATTGTTGAGAAAAAGAGTTTGAGTGATTCACAAAATGCATGATTTAAATAACGCATGTTTAAGAAATGCATGACACAATTTATTACTTGACACGTTTTTGTGACAAACTTGCCTTATATACTTTATATATAATGTTGCCGTACTAACAAGCCATGAAGCTTTAAAGCTTACATCAAATGACAAACATTTGTTGTGTTTGAACTATTTTCAGGTGCCACCATTAATGAACTAACTAGTTCATTAAGTGAAGTACTTAGTTAAATGAACTAAGTAGTTCATTAAATGGAGATTATTTGGAGAAGGCATGATGACAACAAATTGAAAAATGGAAAGTCTCCTTCTACACTCGTTCACACGTCTTTGATATATATTATATATATAATCAGATTTTTTTAAAGGCACAATGCACATATATTCCGACGTACTACCGACACGTTACATATATTACGAACGTACGTCAACATCACACCACTATACTTACCTCATATTTATGAGTATATTCAGGTCTTCTATCATATGATATAAGTCATGGTGATGACAAAATTATTACGACACGTTACAAGGTTGTAATGACTATCGAAACTTCGCCAACGTGTCACGTACTTGCCATATATAGATGGCCAGCCCCTACACTTCAAAAATGGCCACAAATTTTGTGGCTAACATGGTACACTCATCCATAAAATCATTCCATGTTGGCACACAAATCACCCCCAATTAAGGCCAAATTGTGGAGATTCCAAATTCACCTTTTTAAGCAAATGTGGGCGCCAATGTTAAACAACCTATGAGCTGAATATTTAAATTATTTTATGTATATTATGTGTGACATAATATATATAACATGTGCAAAAAGTTTGAATGTAATCGGAGAAAAATCGCGTAATCGGCGAAAGTCAAAAATTCGGTTTTCTACGAACACAACACATGGAATGTTTTTGGCATGACATGTAACATGTATCTAGACACTGTTGGACCGTGCACCTGCAATAAAAACCACTAGAGGGGGGTGAATAGTGGTTAGCGGAAATTACACTACAACCCTTTGTTAAAATCTCCTTTGAAAATAGAATCTAAGATCACCTTAGATTCAGAACTCATTTTTAAAAAATTCACAAATAATTGTACACAACTCCACAAATTATGAAACTTTTCAGAATTGAACTTCAATGAGTTAACAAGACTCTGTCCAAAAATCAGACAAAAATAAGATCGTTTGACCCTTCAAACAAATAAAAAGAATCAGATGGTCAATCTAGACAGAATTGGACAGAATGTTGCTGAGTTTGTAAATAGTGTTTCTCTTTGAATACTCAACCAAAAAAGGTTGATCTTTATATCAAAACAATCCTTAGGATGTGTAGATGAAGTTTCCAAAAGGCCCTGACCTTAAACAATTCTTGAAAAGTACAGAATTTAAGTTTTCTCAAAACTGGTCAGATCGCAGCCAGATTGGAGCAGTTATCTTGCAAAGACTGAAAGACTAACTTTCCCTTGCTCAAATCAAGTGATTCTTGTTGCAAATGAAAGCTAACAGTCTGAAGTATAACTCCACCAAAAATCACGAATTTTGAAAATGTTTAGCTATTTTTTCAAATTGTGTGAAGTTGGGTGAAAACTGCAGTCAAAAAAAGGGCAGAAAACAGAAATAAAGAAACAAGAGAAGAACACCGAGGATTTATCCTGGTTCGGAGAATGTGACCTACTCTAGTTCCAAGGAACACCTTTCCTTGGATTTCACTATAAAATGAGCACCTTACAACAAGAGCCAAGCTTGATCCTTGGGTTATACACCAACCCTACTCAAGACTTGGATAATCACCTTCTAAGCAACACTTAGTTGCAACACCTCTACAACCTATTGATGTAGCCTTATAAAGATGGCTAATCAATCTTACAAATGAAACTCAAGAGGATTGTAGCTCACCACAATACAAGAAGAACACCTTTGCTACAATGAACAAAACAACAACAAGAAGATGGAGATGAAAGCTAGACAATTCAACAAATGCTTGTGAGCTTCAAGTGTGTTTCATCTTCTTCACCAATGCCTCTATTTATAGTGTGAAATGAGCCTTGAAGATAAGATTTCCAATGTGTCACCATCTTCATCATCAATTCCAAATGTCTTCTCATCATTGGTCGGTCTTGTACACTTGGCAAAATAATACACAATGATTGGTCCACCTTGACAACTTTATGTGGCCGAAAATTACATCTTGGATTTGTCTTGGAATTATCTTGAAACCAAGAAGATAATAAGGCCATAACCACTCCACCATCTTCTCAACTCTTTGGCAAGATAATAGGCATGTGAGCTTTTACCAATTCAAAAAGAACAACTCCAATTTTCAGCTCCAAAATTGAAGTAGCCGTTGGCTACATTTCAAAGTTTTTTTTTTAATTTCTTTTTCTTAATTAAATAAGAAAGGATAATACCACCAAATTATCCCCAACTTCAAGCACCATAATACGACATGTGAATTCTTCATTTGACTTCCAAAAATCTGCTGAAAAACACCCAAGAAAAGTCTAGTAGCCGTTGGCTACTATTTGAATTTTCCTAGTTGGCATTTTTGCCAACTAGCTCCTTTTTGGTTGGTCCATTTGTCTCCAACTCATAAAATGAATACCACATCATGTCCACATGATTAATCACGTTTTTCCACATATATATGTATAGCAACTCAGATTTTTGAAGAAGAAATAAATAGATAACAATTGACAAGATTATGTCAACGTGTAACACCGAAATTCTCCAATATTTCTTCTTATGTTGAGATCATTTCCACATTTGACACCTTTAATATCTATGAATAATGATAAACATCCTCTTATAACATATACAAGAGGGTCTTGAGAAAAAATAGAATGTGACATCTCAAATCGTCACATATCCAGCTATAGTTAATAATATCATGGTTGAGAGAATAAGATATAAGATCACCATATTATCTTCAAAATAACAATAACACAGCTCCAGAATGAAGATAATAATATGCTCAAGAGATTCCTTGAGTGAAAATACCAAAAATACCCTCAGGGGTGTGAAATGACCAAAATACCCCTGGTGTGAGAAAACTCCAGAAATGACCCCGATGGTCAGAAATAACCATGATACCAACTTTGTCATCATAAAAGTAGAAGAATATGCTCTTGAAATATTTCACCATATCATGTTCCTACAAAACTCAAAATACCAATTTTGCCCTTTTTGGTAAGTTGTAGAAACTTCAAGGCACGTGAGTCACAAGACAATAATAATCACCAAAACATAATAATAACATAATGAACATGTATAATTCACATACAAATGAAAACACTCATTTTAACACATTTTAGAAAATTATTCTAAAAACCCTAGACATCGATCGATCGAAGTCCTCAGCTTCAGAGATCGATGTCTCACAGAAAGTTTCAGAGTTTGCCTCTGACCTACATCGATCGATCGAAGTGAGAGTTCGATGTACATCGATCGATCGATGTGTCTCAGGTTTAGAGATCGATGTCTCACAGAAAGGTCTCAAACTTTTCTGCCTTACATAGATCGATCGATGTGAGAGATCTATGTACATAGATCGATCGATGTGCAACAACCTGAGAGATCGATGTCAACTTTTCAACTTTTTCAACTTTTAATCACATATAACACCATGTGTGACATTTTTAAGTATTCACCACTTAAAATCATGACTTTGAAAATTATCCAAACATATTTCTCAACATTCTCCCCTTTTGGATGATTTTCAAAATAACCTAACATGATTTTAATGTCACAACTTATAACCAAAATTTAACCAAATGTTTTCAACTTTTAAATAGTATGTTGCTCCCCCTCAACTCATACTCTCCCCCTTAACCTATGCTCCAAAATTTATACCAATAAAACTTATCATATGTTCATCATGACTTACCAACTAAAATCCATGACTTACAACTAAAATCATGTTCTTATTCTATCTCCCCCTTTATTTTGCAAATCATGCAAAAGATAGAACTATGCAATGGTATCGTAAGTCATCATTCCTAATTTGGCTCGTAAGTTTTCAAAAGTGGCTTGATTAAGGGGTTTGGTGAAGATGTCAGCGATTTGGTGATCAGTTCTTATATGGTTTATCACTATATCCTCATTTTGAACATGATCGCGAAGAAAGTGGTATCGCACCTCAATGTGTTTGGCCTTAGAATGAAGCACCGGATTCGGGAAAGATTGATTGCACTTGTGCTATCGCAGAAAATTGGAATCTTATTCATTTTAATGCCAAAATCACTAAGTTGCTGTTTAAGCCAAAGTATTTGGGTAGTACATAAACTCAAAGCAATATACTCGGCTTCAGTGGTAGAAAGAGCTACACTAGCTTGCTTTTTAGAAAACCAAGAATCAAGTTGGTTCCTATGAATTGACATGTACCGCTAGTGGATTTTCTATCTAACTTGCAACCACCATAATCAGCATCACTATATGCGTGTAATTCCAACTTAGCGTTTCTATCATACCACAGTCCTAAGTGAGGTGTATGCTTAAGATATCTAAAGATCTTTTTCACTGCATTGTAATGTGATACCTTAGGACAAGATTGAAACCTAGCACACATACACACACTAAACATAATATCAGGTCTTGATGCAGTTAAGTATAACAATGATCCAATCATAGACCTAAGAGTGTGTCATCAAAAGGTTTACCATTTTCATCCTTATCAAGTTTGGTACTAACACTCATGGGGGTAGTTGTAGGTTTCAACTCTTCAAAGCCAAACTTCTTAATCATATCATTGACATACTTAAGTTGGCTAATATGAATTTTGAGGGGTTTGTTTGATTTGAAGTCCTAAGAAATAATTCAACTCTCCTACCATTGACATTTCAAATTCTGACTTCATACATTCTTCGAAGTCTTTTAAAGTAGGGTTGGTTGAACCAAAGATTATATCATCTACGTATATTTGAACTATTAACAAATCATTACCTTTTCTTCTTAGGAATAATGTGTTGTCGATGGTCCCCTTTGATAATTATTTGCAATAAGAAAGTTTGCAAATCTATCATACCAAGCTCTTGGAGCTTGTTTCAAACCATATAAGCTTTCTTAAGCTTATAAACATGGTTAGGATTCTTTGGATCTTCGAATCCAGGGGGTTGTTTGACAAACACCTCTTCTTGGATGTATCCATTCAAGAACGCACTCTTGACATCCATTTGGAAGAGCTTAATGTTACTTAGACTTGCAATCGCAAGTAACAATCTAATTGCTTCTAGTCGTGCAACGGGTGCAAAGGTTTCTTCATAATCTATTCCTTCTTGTTGATTATAACCTTGTGCGACTAGTCTAGCCTTATTTCTTGTAATGTTTCCTTGTTCGTCCATCTTATTCCTAAACACCCATTTAGTTCCTATATGACTTGTTTCGGTTTAGGTACTAAGTCCCACATTGTTCCTTGTGAATTGATTTAATTCCTCATGCATAGCATCTATCCAGATATATCACCTAAGGCTTCCTTTACGTTCTTAGGTTCTAATTGTGAGATTAAGCTATGTCCTTCAAGTTGACTTATATTTCTACGTGTTCTAACCCCAACACTTGGATCCCCAATGATTAATTCTCTAGGGTGCCACCAATTCCTAGATTGACTAGGTTCACCCTCATCTTGTTCAAATGTTTCATTAGTGTGAACATTATCATATGTAATTGGATCATTAGTTACATTATCTTCCAATTGCAAAGTTTCTTCATTTATTCATCTAAGGGTTCATGCATGTTGTTCAGGGGAGTTGGTTCTAGATGATCAAGTACAGGCTCAAGTAATACATCATCATCAAACATATTTTCAACATTTTTCTTGTTTATGTTGATGTTTATCACTAACTTCAAAGCATGCATTTTCATTGAATTTCACATGTATGGATTCAATTATTTTCTAGATGCAGGATTATAACACCTATATGCTCTTGAGTTAGTTGAATACCCAACAAATATGCATTCAATAGACTTTTGTTCAAATTTATCTAGATTATCCTTAGTTTAGCACAAAACATTTACATCCAAATACTTTAAGATAATCTTTTAGGTTGTCTATTGTTTAGCAATTCATAAGGCGTTTTATTTAATTTCTTTCTAATAGTAAGCCTATTTATAATATAGCATGCACAACTAACAGCTTCAGCCCATAAATATTTAGGTAATTTATTTTCACAAAGCATTGTCCTAGCAACTTCTTGAATCGTTCTATTTTTACGTTCAACAACTCCATTGAGTTGTGGTGTTCTAGGTGGTGAGAATTCATGTTTATTCCATGTAGTTCACAAAATTTGATTACGTCTTTTTTTTAAATTCTCCACCTCTATCACTTCTAATCTTTTAACATTTTCTTCATAAATGTTTTCAAGTTGCTTGATAAGGGTTTCGATTGCTAATGGAGCATCGTCTTTGTGTGTTAAGAACAATGTCCATGTGTAGCGTGAGTAATCAGCTACTATGACACACACATAGTAGTGTCCACCAGACTTCTTGTCCTACTTGACAAATAAGTCTAAGTGAAGCAATCTAGTATATGAACTAGTACTCACTTCATGTTTCGGTTTATAAAGTTTCTTTAATGTGTTTTCCCTTAATACCATGTTTCACACATTTGAAAATTATCTAAGTCTAACTTAGGCATTCCTCTAATTAAATTCTTCTTAGACAATTTCTTAATAGTCGAAATTCCTATATGGCCTAATCTGTCTATGCCATATATTTACATCTAAGTCATGTGATATTAGACACTTAACCTTAGCATCTACATGTTATCTGAGGTAAGAGTATATATATTACCATCTCTATTTCCTTTTAAAAACTGTTTCTCCTTTTTCATTTATTATATCACATGAATTGGGAAGAAAGGAGACATTATAACCACAAATCTATAAGTTGTGAAATGCTAAGTAAATTATAAGAGCGATTTGCTTACTAACAGCACATTTTCGTATTTGAAATGTGTTAGGGTCCCCCAATTGTTCCTTTTCCAACAACTTGTCCTTTGTTGTTGTCACCGAATGTTACTTTTCCTCCATTCTTGATATGTTCCAATTCGATGAATAGTTTGGGGTTCCCCGTCATATGCCTCGAACATCCACTATCTAGAAACCATTTGGTTCTTAGATTCTTTGACTTTGGCCTCCTTCTTGCATTCCTTGCGTTTATCCTATAATGGAGACAAAGTTTTAGGCACCCTTTATTTGGGTCCTTGAATGTTAGGGGCACTATTCTTGTTTAGATAACCCTTAGGTATCCAAACTTGAATATACCTTCTAGGCACATTTTTAGCATTGTTATAATTTGGAAAATAAGAAGAATTAGCATATACATGATTATTCCACATAAGTGAAGATGCATTGTTATACAGTTGTGCCATGGTTGTGATAATCATTATAGGATGGCCGAATTTATAATGTGCCTAAGGCATGCAATTTTGTTTCTTGAATGGCGCAGTATAAGTGTGTGTTCATAGGCATTCCTAATAAGACTTATAAAAGTGTTGTCTATACTTAGGTTCATAATAAATTGTATGCATTTTATTCGGTCTAGTTGCATTTGTATACATGTAGGCATAATTTCTAGGTTGTCTAGATGCAAAGTTTGGCCTAGATGTATGTTTATGCGTGTGTGCTTTTATGGGTGTATGTTTGTATTTTGCCTTGATATTAGTAGAAGAAGGTGTATTGCTTTTGTATTTATAGAAGAAGATGTGTTTGTAGCAGGCAAAGTTGATTTTATTGTATTATATGGCAACTTTGTACTAGATGAAACAAACTTAGTCTTTTTATTTACTTTTTCATTTTCTTCTTTATAAGCCTAAGCCTGTTTTATCATTACCATACTTTTGTGATAAGATAAGTGTATCTAACATATTTGCACCCGATTTAAATTGTTCTAACATTTTTTCTAAGTTAAGTTAGACGACTTAAGTTGTGTTATTTCATGTTCCCAACTTTCTAACTTGGATTTTAACATTTTATTTTGCATTTGTAACTTTTGTTCATCTTTCCTATATGATTCAATTTTATTCTCTAAAGAATCAAGAGTATTAGAAGACTCTTGTTTAAGAGATCTAATTGATCGGAAAATTCCAATTTGGACGTCTTCAACTTGTCATTTTCTTCAACTAATTTCTTCTTTTCTTTAGAGAGCCTCTTACAATGAGCATGCATTCTTAGGAATTCTTCATACATTTCACCAAATGTAATGTCACTATCAGAATCACTATCAGAAGAAGAACATACCTCGTTGGATACGAAGCAGACTTGAGCTTCCTCAGTTTCGGATTCTGAGTCGGATGAGTCGCTCCATGTGCTCACCTTCATTGCTCGTTTTCCCTTTTCTTGCCTTAGACTCCTTGTCTTTGTCGTTTGAACCTCCTTGTCCTTGGCTTGTTTATTATTGTTGTGTGTTATTATTATTTTTCTTCGTGGGACAGTCGTATGAAATATTTCCTTTTTGACCGCATTCATAACACTTTAATTCTTTATTATACCATTTATTTGTGTTATTTTTTCCTAGGTTGAGAAGAAGAAGAAGAAGAAGATTACGTTGTCTATTCCTATTTGGACGTTTGAAAAACTTTCTAAGTTTTCTAGCTATCAATATCAAGTCATCGTCTAATTCAGTATCACTATTACTATCATCGTTACTAGCATGTGTTTCGGTGTTGTTTTGAAAGCTATTGACTTACCGGATGACTTAGACGATTCGGACTTTTGTTGGTTTAATTTAACCTCATAGACTTTAAGAGACCCGATCAATTCATCCATCTTGGTGATTGACTTTGTCTCCTCGATTGCAGTTGTTATAACCCGTGTATTGCAAAAGATAATATTTATCCCAATACTATCAGGATTGAAAGAGGAGGTATAAAATTAACTACCCAAAAGATATACTTTACATAAACTAACTATGCCTTATAGGAAACCTAATATGATTAGGAGAAAAAAAAAGAGAGATATAGTTTAAGTTAAATTCAATTCCTAGTTATCTTAGAACTAAGATAACTCAAGTAGACTAGGAGACTACCTACGTTACCTATATCTATACACCATAACACACAAACCTAAACACCTACAACCCTAAGAAGACCCTTCGGCAGCCACCCTTATTTCTCCCAAAAACACATCACGGCGGCAACAATTTCCCCAACAGATTGGTAGCGTTGCTACCTTTTCTTTTCCTCACACGGCAGCCATGACTTTCCCTTATTCCTTGCATCACCAACAGAGAAAGGTAAGGAAGCAATTTTCCAGCAAAGCTCCAAATGTATTCATCTTCTATATCCTTAGAAGATCTAGTCATATATATACACACACAAACAAGACTCAAACCCTACAACCATCACCTGGATTGTCGGCAGCCACCCTCCTCCAAACACCCAGGCATTCGCCGCAAGTATAGGAAGGGAAAGAAAATCTTGTCCGTTTCAACCCGATTTTTGATACGGTATCGTATAATCGAGGTTTAAAGGTAAGTACCCTTGCTATATTTACTAAGTTTTTACAAATCTTATGGCTTTATCTTCGTATCAAACGGATCATGCATGAACACTTGTATAGTTGGTTGAATTATATGTGAATATATATATATATATATATGCGTTTGTTGTAGATTTGGACTTCTCTACAATATAAATATATCTATATGCGAAAGTCTAAAAGATGTAAACTTTTATAAACTTTGCTTCACTTGTTGCTGCCGTGTTCAAAAGAAAATGTTTAGTTTCAAAAGAAAAGATTTTAATTCAAAAGCAAAGTTTATAATTTTAAAAGTAAAATTTAGAGTTTCTTTTATGTAATAGTATATTGACAAATGATGCAATCTATGTATCGAATTTCTGGAAGCAACTCAAAATTGTTATTTACCTTTTCCTATTGTGTCCGCGATTCTGCGTGTATCATGATGAAAAAAAAAGACACTGACGTTAATACCCATAGGCGTCGTATTTGTAAACTAAGACGTCTAATGCCGGTCAGTAAATTTTTGGAAGAATAACATGGTACGAAGAGATATATAATATATATATATATATATATAATATATATATGAATTCGATGTATGATTATTAGTTGGATACGCATGATGATTAACCTGATGAATTTAATTGTTATTGGGATTCTGTTTTGTGCCAAGTACATGTTATAGCCGTGTGTCATGAATCTGACCAACGAGCATATATGTGAGTATATTTATGCGTATGAGATAAGTTCGACTTGAAACGGTAATAAAATGGTAAACGAATAAGTATAACGGTAAACAAAAAGATGTTTCAAGTTGTACTTGTCAACTTCCTGGATTAAGTATGGAAGTTAAAGTTTTTTTGGTCGTTTTCCGAAGCAACCATCCGAGGCCTTTAGGAAGAAAGGAAGGATTTGCCCAACACGAGGTCAGCAGGATTGGGAAGAGAAGAAAGATTTTGCGTAGGAAGTTAATTCGTCAAAAAGGTAGGTGCATACTATTTATTCTCTCGGAATGGTACAAAGATAGCATGCTCAAACGGTATTTTATTTGTTCATTGTTGTTCTTTTATTCTTAATTCAATCATGATCTATTTGATGTATTCTCTTTGTGATAACATGAAGGCTATATGTGGGGTGAAAGGATATGTGTGGGATATAGTGTTGGCCGATTGTTGTTTGAATTGTTGTGTTAAATTGGTTGTGTGATTTTAGTGTGTATAGATGTTTTAGGTTTCTTTGTTTTTGGCATGCAGCATATACTAAATAAAATAAAAAGGAAAAAAAAAGTAAAAGGACAAGGGTTTCGCTGTGAACCCAGGGGGAAAAAAATAATAATAAAATAATCCAAAATTTGATTACAAGGGGGCCGAATCTACCATTCTTTTTATATATATATTAATTTGCTTTGTTTACTTTCGTTTAGCCTATTACGTATAAAAAAACAAAATGGGTTGGGGCCACTTAATGCCGATTCCGTGAGGTATATACAAAAAAAAAAAAGAAAAATAATAACAAAAGGGGGTTTGGCCAGTTTTGGCCGAACCCAATTTAAATAAATAATAATAATAAAAAAAAAGGGGCGAAGGGTTTGGCCAGTTCGGCTGAACCCAATTTAATTAAAAAAAGGGTAAATAAGGAAAAATAATAAAATAAGTAGACTAAGTGATGGGGGACGGACGTGGTACAGAGGGAAGTAATGGGGCAGCTGTGTGGTGTTCCTGCATTCATGGCACGTGCATTGCATGAGGTATACTGCGTCTATAGGGCGTGGGTATCGGGATGACTTACCGTGTCTATAGGGCACCGGGGTCATGAGACATACTGCGTCTATAGGGCGTGGGTGTCTAAACGGCAAGTGGTGGCTAGAGACCACGACGCTGGATTTAGGACCCGGGAGCATGCATTGCATATTAGGTCTAGGGGCATATTGCATGACATGATTCTCGTTGCGTGTGACACGTTAATTGAGCATGCATCACGACTTGCAGCATTTTTATGTGGAGTGCTTTACCTTTCTGTATAAGCCATGCTATCATGTTTATGTGTTATGTGTTGATATCTTTTGGGTGTGTATTCTTTGTACTGTTTTGAGAGGCAACCTACTGGGTGATTACCATCACTCACCCTACTATTCCATATGTAGCCGAGACAGAGTATGATTATATTTTCCTCGAGGATGGTGCCGATGTCGTGGAGTGGGCCGAGTGACCAGTAGATATGATTGCGGCGAGGGCAGAGACGGGCTGTTTATGATATTTTGGGGTGACATTGAGATTTATATTTTTACGTTAGTACGTTGAGACATTTCTTTTAGACTTTTAATTCAGACAGTTGACTTTGACTTGTAGGGCCTGGTCAGCCTAATAATGATGTCTTTATCTTATTGAGGTTCATTAAATTCTAATTAGTGTTGTGTTTAATCGTTTCCGCAAAAAAAAAAGAAAAAAAAATTTTCTATGCCAACACTGACGTGTAAGAAGTTGATGTGACGCTTTGTATTCTCCTTAGTGAGATACGGCGGGTGCACCGTTACCGAGGATGGAGCTCAGGAGCGGGGCGCTACAGGTGGTATCAGAGCCGAGGCTTCAGATCCGCCTCGGAAACGCAGGATTAATTAGATCACTTAGACATAAGTTACAATCTTGTATAAATTTCGATTTACCCCTAATAAACAAAGTAGACTTAAGATATGATCTTAGACCTAGGCTATGATCGGGTTATGGGAGGTGTGTGCCGATGGTGAGCTTTCCTTGTCTAACTATCGATTTATCGGCGTTCAACCTTTCAACTTATTATTGACTAATCCGATTTTTTCTCATGAACTTAGGTAACAGGAAATGCCTCTACGACGTGAGCCAGATGGGAACGGTGGTGAGAACCACCAGAATCAGGGGATCATCCCCCCAAGCACTTGAAGGTGCTATAGTCACCATGACCAACACCTTAGCACAGTAGCACCAGCTGCTGGACTAGCATGCACCGCCTCCACCACCATCACCCTCGGACATGAGATTCTTTGACAAGGAGATGCGGAGGAATGAGGGCGCAGCACAACTGACACTGCCGATCACTTGGATCTAATTTCAAAATGAGTTTAAGAAGTACTACGTGTTCGACAGTGCGATCTATCAGAGCATCGCTCTAGATCCACGGCGGAAGCATAAATTTAGGCTACGATCTTAGGAATTAAGTTACGATTTCGCTCTTAAGTCACGATCTTAGAAATAAGTATCGATTTTTAGTCGTAAGAAATTATTACATATGAAGCATCTTATTGGAAGTAAGACGTGACCTTAGAAATTAAGTGATGACCCTACCTGTAAGTCACGATTTTAGACATAAGCGACGTTCTTGATTAAGACTGGATATTTGACTTAAGCATTGACTTTAGTCATAAACGCTGATTGTATACTAAGTATGATTCGAAAATAAGAAGTGATCTTAGACATAAGTGGTATTTTGAACATGAAGTGATGAGTTGAACATAAGCACTGATCTTAGTCATAAGCTGTGATATATATTCTAAGCACTGAACCTAGAAATAGGTAATGATTTTAGACGAAAGAAATGATGATACTAAGTATCGATTCTGAAAATAAATCATGACATTAGACCTAAGTGATGATCAGATAAAGGATATGTCCACGTTTACCTAGGACACTCCATACGACTCCGGGTTATTTGCCTTACCTGAGAGTTGATTATAACCATTCATATAATTCCTTAGATCCGACCCCTGCAAACCCGGTACCATTATGATAAATGAAGCAAGTTTACGCCTCTACCTCGACGATAGTGTCAGAACATGACTAGGTCTAAGTTGGGATCATAGTTCTTAAGAGACGATATGTAGTGAAACGAATTACTGAGAAAGGGATTTATTAGCATTATGATCAGTAGAGTTTAGCAAAGAATACTTTACGAATGAGTTTACAGTTATAATTAAGATGTTGAATTTTGAGTTATCGATAGGCCGAAGATATTAGTCTTATTAAAGATATTGATTGGAAGAGATAAGCGAGCTTTATAAAAAAAAACAGTGGAATGATAAATTATTACAAATTTGGGTTAAGTGTTGATTCCTAGGAACACGTAAGTACTGATGCATCGAATAGGCTTGAACTGAAATAGGGTAAGTATAAACAAGTAGTGGTTATTTTTCAGATGAGATATAACTAAATTAGAATTAGCGGTTGAAATAACCCAAAAAAAAAGAGCATGGTGGATCAGTGTGGCGCGCGGAAGCATGGTAAATTAGGATACTATAAGTTGATCAATAATTAGGATGCCATACTAGGAGATTGATCATAGATGACGAGTTTAAGAATATGAAATTGTAGATTTCAATAAGTTGAATGATACACGTCCACCGGTGTAAGTAGAAGTTTGTAAGTTGTAATTATAGAGAATTAAGTTAAATATTATAGTACACCTAAGAACTGATTTTAGAGGGTTGCAGATGACCGCAAATAAGTATGATATTGACTGACGATTGGGGTATGAAACCCCGGTATGATGACAATACTCCTAAGTTTGATCTTAGAAATTATAATAAGAGTAAGTTATGATCTTACATAAGCGGAGGATAACGAACTTAGAAATTACCTTGTTGGGTACAAGGAATGATTTTCAAGGCATTATTCTATGATAAGGAAGTGAAATGGTTAACATATCGGGATATACAATGGATATTTGGCTCAACCATTATCTAAGTGAATGAAATAATAGAACCATACTAAGTCATTGATCACACCATATACAAGTTTCGAGGACGAAACTTATTGTAAGGAGGGAGGAATGTTATAACCCGTGTATTGCAAAAGATAATATTTATCCCAATACTATCAGGATTGAAAGAGGAGGTATAAATTAACTACCCAAAAGATATACTTTACATAAACTAACTATGCCTTATAGGAAACCTAATATGATTAGGAGAAAAAAAAAAGAGAGATATAGTTTAAGTTAAATTCAATTCCTAGTTATCTTAGAACTAAGATAACTCAAGTAGACTAGGAGACTACCTACGTTTACCTATATCTATACACCATAA
>AP025043.1:21079569-21127364 GCA_036186865.1 Eustoma russellianum | reverse complement strand
ACTTACCAACTAAAATCATGTTCTTATTCTATCTCCCCCTTTATTTTGTAAATCATGCAAAAGATAGAACTATGCAATGGTATCGTAAGTCATTATTCCTAATTTGGCTCGTAAGTTTTCAAAAGTAGCTTGATTAAGGGGTTTGGTGAAGATGTCAGCGATTTAGTGATCAGTTCTTATATGGTTTATTACTATATCCTCATTTTGAACATGATCGCGAAGAAAGTGGTATCGCACCTCAATGTGTTTGGCCTTAGAATGAAGCACCGGATTCCGGAAAAGATTGATTGCATTTGTGCTATCGCAGATGGAGCTTATTTGGCACTTTAAATGGTGAAAAATAAGCTACACATGATTGGTGATATAGAAGAAGGCAACACACAAGGAAACAATTCAAAATACAACACATGCTGAAATTTCTGCACATGTTGCTTTTTATGGCAGAATTTCAGCATTATTTTGTCTTCAACTTGAGTCCAAAATTGAAGGGATTGAATGATGATTGTTTGGTAATATTTTGACTACTTTTCGGCACATGTTTTGTAAGTTTATTTCAGATTTTACAGCTCATTAAAGGATGCCAAGTTGGACCAATCATCAAGTGACAAGTAAGCAAGGCCAAGACAATCATCAATCAAGTTGTGCCAAGTAAGCAAGATGGTGTCACATTTACACAAGGCATTCTTCCAAGGGCATTAGAGAGAATTCTCAAGAAGGAAGAACAACCTAAAGGGGGCGTCCAAGATGGATTAAAAAGAAGATAAGAGAGCCAAACAAAAGCAAGACAATTCTCATAATCTCTCAAGTGAAAAAGAAGTCTTCTACTTTCCTCTTCTACATTTCTTTCTTCTTCTTCTTCTCTCAAGCCTATCGTTCTTATATTCATTATATTGAATAGGATTTGATTAGACCACCATACACGTTTAAATTATAAAAGGTTGATCAAGGTGTGATCAAACCTTCATCCGTTCGATGGTGGTGTTCGTGAAAAGTGTGATTGCTTGTAACGTTTGTGTAAAGGGTGGAGTTGGTGTGTAACTCCAGAAACCATTGTGGTAAGGTGTTATTTTGTGATTAGTGATAACCGAGGAAGGTGTCCTTGAAGACTGGAGTAGGTTGTGTTAACTGCACCAATATAAAATTCTCGGTGTTATTACTTTCAGCACTTTACTTTCAGTTTCTAGCACTTTGTATCGTTTTTATTGCATTAGTAAAAATATCAAACGACTTTCCAAAATTACCAAACTTTGCAGAAATATAGTCACACCTCTTAAGTTACATTTGACATAAGTTTCAACCCATTTGGATAAGTATAAGTCAATCAAACGTTAATAGTTCTCAGACTAGTGCAATCTGATTTTTAGACTTGCAAAGGTTGAGAACTTGAACGTATTTGACATACTTCCCAAAGGAATTTTTCAAAACTGTTTAAACCTATTTAAATAAATATAGTAAGGGGTGTTTCATTAAATTTTCAAACCATTTGGAGTTACGGATTAATCGGAATAAAATTTTCAAATCAGACTACTGTTTCTGGCAGATTTGTGCAATCTGACCACAAACAATTTTTCAAGGGGTTAGAGGTTGAGTTTTGATCTAAAAATTTTAGGAGATACTCAGAACATCTGAGATTAGAATCTCTCCAAATTTCAGAATTTTGGAAGGCCTATAACCTAGTTTTTCAAGCGTTTCAAAACAGGATCTGAAAATAGAAACTGTTTTCAGAAGTTGGGTTTTTAGGTTAAAATATTTTAAAAACCAAAATTTCTGCATCCACTATTCAACCCTCCCCCTTTCTAGTGGTGCCTTACAGGTCCTACAGTAATCAAACTCTAATGTACATTGGTAGGAGCATGATTAGCACTACACATTTACGTGTTTGGATGAAGATCTAAAAACCGTTGTGTATGTATTAAATAGGGTACCATCTGAGGTCATTCCTAAAACACCTTATGAATTATAGAATGGCAGGAAATCCTATTTAAAACATTTATATGCATGGGTTGTTTAGAGGTATACAACCCAAACCTAAATAAAATGGATGAATGAACGAAAAGAGGTTACTCTATTGGATATGCAATTACTGTCAAAAGATATAGATCCAATTGTCCCTCACATTCTTTAAAAGTGGTTGAAACAAGAAATGCTAAATTTCTTAAGGATCATGAAATCAGTGGGAGTGATTCAAATCGCCAATTCAATCTTGAGGAAGTAGGTAATACACACATTATACCTTTATATGTGGACAATTCGGTTGCTATTCAATATAATAAAAACCACCACTTGTGCAACCTCAAATTGAATAATCACATCAAGAACAACCTGTTAATATCGAGCCCGCCAATTTGACATTTAATAAACCAGTGGAAGTTCGAAGATCCTCAAGAAGTAGAAGATCATGAAATTCTAGTGATTACGTTGTATATCTCTAAGAGTCCGATTATGATATTGGATTGAATCATGACCATATCTCATTTTCACAAGCCATGAGTACTAACAAATAATCATTGTTGTATGATGCCATGAAAGAAGAGATGGAATCAATGGCCAAAAACAAAATCTAGGAACTCATTCTTTCATCAAATAGAGCCTATTTGGTGGGATACAAAGGGGTTTTTAAGCCCAGAAAAGACTCATTTGATAACATTGAATATCATAAAGGTAGACTTGTAGTCAAATGTTTCACTCAAAAAGAAGACTCAGATTACCATGAAACTTTCTCTCTAATCTCAAAGAAGGATTATGTGGAAGAAATGAAATCATACTTTCTAATAAGTCTAAATCACAAGTAAGAGACCAAATATGTACATTTGTTCTTGTGTTAGACTTCTACTCTCGCAATTACAACAATGAAAACAAGCAATAAGAATTTAATGAGCTGTAAACACTTTTGCACATTTGAGAGCTTTTTACAACAATGGCGGGTGAATCTTGAAGAGGATGAAAGTGTGTAAGTACCTAACCTGAGTTTCTTTAATATATAAAGAGTGTGAGACATGTTTTTGCAGCCTCCCTTAAGTCTTTAACTCAATCCATGTCATGAAAATGTTCAAATAGTCTTTAGCCACCTTATAGTTAGATTTGATGCTCCATAGCCACCCTAGAATATCTAAACATGTTTACATTGGTAAAGAAAACATTATAGATGTATGGGAAAAGTCCACAAGAAATTTGAGTAAGATTTGAGAGAGAAAACACTGTGAATAGCCCTTGGATTTTCTTCTAACGGTTATAAAAATTTGAATTATGAATGACATCGATCGATCTATCTCTCATGTTTTAGAAAATGATGTCCACATCGATCGATCGATATTTTCATGTTGTGAGATCGATGTCTTCCAGTGAGGTTTCAGTTTTGCATCCTACATACATTTACCGATCGATGTCTCTTCTCTGAGAGATCAATCGACGTCTCTTCTTTGAGAGATTGATGTGTACATTGATCGATCGATGTCTTCCACTATGGTTTTAGTTTTGTACCTGACATATATCAATCGATCGATGTCTCTTCTTTGAGAGATCGATATCTTCTAGTGAGGTTTCAGTTTTGCAACTTACTTGATCGATCGATGTCTCTTCTTTGAGAGATTGATGTGTACATCGATCGATCGATGTCTTCACCTTGAGAGATCGATGTTGGACAGCGAGGTTTTAACTTTGAACCTTAATCACATCGATCGATCGATGTCTCTTACTTCAGAGACTAATGTCACATCTATCGATCAATGTGTCCCTACCTGAGAGATCGATGTTGGACACTGAGGTTTTAACTTTAAACGGTCCTACATAGATCAATCGTCCTGTATCACTGACTTTTTATTAAGCTTGCTCTGAGTCGCGTTAATAAGCTTATGATCAGTAGTGAACACCTGAGGAAACAATATTCCTTGCTACTTGCGTTGACAACGAGAAACCAATTATTTTTCAATGAACGCAGTTAAACAGAGTGCTTGGCACCCTATTTGGTATTGAGCAACACCATATTCTAACTTATCAGATTTGCCTTATTCCGTGGATGCCGTATGAATTCACCACGACTGTGAACGAGAGTGCCCTCCGGTTGTCCAATATCATCAAAGAAGTGAATATTTGCATCGTTCTGGAGACCTGATCGCTCCAGCACATCACTTTGCTCGTGTTTGATCTTCTTCATCCTTCTCATCGTACTCATCTTCATCATCATATTCATTCTCCACCCACAAATCATCTCACATTGGGTGTGATGGCTGGGCCCAACTACATCACAATTAGTTTTGCTCATCATGTCCATACATCCAACTTGTGAGCCTGCATATATATAACGTCACATGCCATATGGAGCGGAAGAATAGAAAAGGTACCATGACTTGCATAATTGTGGTCATATGGTGTAGTTAAGGAGGAGCAACAGCAGGAACATCACGAAAGATGTCAACAATTGTGTCGTAAAAGAAAGAAGAATCTCAAATGCTTGCTCCAAGTCTTCATTGTCAGATATTCAAACTAGAGAATATATCAATCTATTAGATTTGTCAGTAAGGCAGAACTTCCCAACAACTATTTTGAGTAATAAGAGAGCAAATAAAACAACAACATTACCTCATTGTCTTAGAAACTCCAGCCTGTGACGGGATACGACGCGTGGGTACGCAACCATACCCACACGTCAGAAACACACAGAGGTCGTTTTGCGATGACTCATAATAATGCGTCAAGCTGTATTGATCAAATGAGACTTCACGTGCAACCAATTTACTGAGTCATTTTGCTTTATTCCATCATATTTTAAAGTCGAAGAAAAATGGTTTTTTAGCTCCATTTGAAATCAAAACATAATAAGAGATCAACTAAAAATGGAAACATAATAAGAGAGCAACTAAAAATGGAAAATTGCTTAATGATATTTGATGGTTATATCTTTGAAAGAGTCAAATTCCTTGCACGTTGTTTGTATTTTAATACTTACTTAAAAAAAAAGAGCAGCATCCTTTAGAATCTTCTTGATCTTGTTTCATATTTATAGATTCTCATCTAATTCAGAATTTTGTTATTATTTTCATTTGGAAAAACATTTATGGGCAGATGAGCCAGAAAAGAGCATCATCTCCATATAAAACACAAAAAAGAAAAGGAAAACGGGATTTTATTTAGTTGTTGTGGCTACGCCAATAACGCTATTTGTCTATTAATTATCCCGTAACAACCCCCCCCCCCCCCCCAAAGAAAAAAAATAATAATTGGAGTAATAATTTTCGTACATTCTTTATTCTTACAAAATTCACAAGAAATTTAATAAAATATTTTAGTTTTAATAAGAAAGTTTCAAAATATGGTATGTTCTAGGAAAAATCATGAAACAACTAGAACGTACTGGGCATTATCATTCAAGAAGACCTAGGACGCCGCTGTCAGTTGCATAAAAAGATCATCCTTGGACGACACTGCCAGTTATGTACAAGGGCGTAAGTAGTTTTCAGGTTCAGAAAGACTGCTTTGGAGATGCAAAACCACAGAGGCCTAGGACCACACTGTCAAGCGCGCCCAATGCTTGGACGGCACTACTAAATCCGTCATAGGTTTCTGGATGGCAAACATCAACAATTTAAAGTTTGATGGATTTAAAAAGTCAAACAGCATGCAAAATGTATCCAAATTCTTTAGTCTTATCATAAACCCATTAAATTAAGGCGCTGTAAGTATACCAATAACATAAATTTTGCACTCTTTCCTAATCCATGAAATGATTTCTTTATTGAGGCTTTTTCACAAACACAGATGATTCCTAAGGCTTAGGGTAGAGTTAGGTGTGGTTTAGAGTTAGATTTAAGGATTGATTTGGGTTAGGGTTAAGGTTAGATTAGGGTAAGTGTTAAGTTAGGGTTAGTTTTTAAGGTTAGGTTAGGTTAGGATTAGGTTTAGAGTTAACTTAGGTTTTGGTTTTGGGTTAGGGCTTAAGTTAGTGCTAGAGATAGGTTAGATTATGGTTTAGGGTTATGTTAGATTCGGGTTAAAGATAGGGTTAGGTTAAGGTTACGATTAGGTTGGGTTTAAGGTTAGAGTTAGGTTTTGGTTAGTGCTAGGTTAGGTTAGGATTAGGGTTAGGGCTATGGTAAGATTAGAATTAGAGTTAAGGTTAGGTTAGTGTTATGTTCAGAGTAGGGTTACTTAGGGTTAGTGTTAAGATTAGAGTTTCAATTAAGTTAGAGACAAGGTAAGAGATAGGTTAAGGTTATGGTTTCGGGTTTGGGTTTGTGTGAATGTTAGGGTTAGGTTAGTGTTAGGGTCAGACTAGGGTTACTTAGGGTTATTATTAAGATTAGAGTTTCTATTAAGTTAGAGATAGGGTAAGAGATAGGTTAAGGTTACGGTTTCGGGCTTGGGTCTGTGTGAAGGTTAAGATTAAGGTTAGGGTTAGGTTGTTTTTAGGGTTAGATTTAAGGTTAGAGTTAGGGTTAGGTTAGGTTTAGGGTTTGGTTCGAGTTAGGGTTAACGTTACATTATGTTAGGGTTATATTAGGGTTAGGTTAGTTAAGGTTAGTTTAGGGTTAGGAGGTTTGAGTTAGGCTAGGGTTAGTGCTTGAGTTAAAATTAGAGATAGGTTAGGGTTACAGTTTAGTGTTAGGTTAGGTTCGGGTAAGGGTTAGGGTTATGCTGGGTTCAGGGTTAGGATTAGTTTCGATTTAAGGTCAAGTCAGGTTTAGAGTTAGGATTAGGTTAGATCGGGTTTATGTTTAGGACTAGGTTCCGGTTAGGGTTACAGTTCTGATTAGTTTAAGTTGATGATTAGGGTTAGGGTTAGATTTGAGTTCGGGTTAGATTAGGGTTAGAGTTAGGGTTATGTTAGGTTAGGGTTAGTTCATACTGGAGTTAGGGTTAGTGTTAGGTTTAGGGTTTGGGTTAAGGTTAAAGATAGGATTAGCGACGGGTTAGGGTGATGGTTTAGGTGCCATTATATAATTTCAATTTGATAAAATCATTTATATTATTATTGTTTACGTTATGCTAAAAACATCAAGTAAAAAATAGAGGAAAAAATAACATATGGTCATATATCAAAACAAATTTGTTACATAGTACAAATTTCATTAGCAATAAAAATCTCGATACATAGAGGAAAAAATACAAAAATCAGCGCTTTCTTTTTCTGCCATAAATATGTGAATCCGTATCGTAGGCCTTTGCTCACCTAACACGCTCCACACGTCTAACATTTTTGGATGGTAGAGGTGTCGGTATAGGTACTGGATGTGACTGAGACTGCTGAGAAGGACCTACGCTGCCGCCTTGAATATGAGGTGGTGTTGTACAAATTAACTCAAGTGTTCTGTAATACTCATAATCAGCTGGTATGAGACAAAATACGAGTCTAATATCCTCAGTAGCATCAGTATCATCCATAATCTTATCTATATAATACGTGGCAAACCTGCAATTTTAGACATATACTCATCTATGCATAAGTGTTACTCAAAAAATATAAAATATACCTCTCTTCATCGAACGTATGCCTCTAATGTGCATATGGTGTCTAGAAATCTGCTCCATCCGAGGACCTGCAGGTCTGTGCATCGGGTCTGCGTCTGGGTAAACGTATATTGTGGAACATAGTCGTATGTGCTCCGCTGCATCTCCAAAGGTCTCTTCAGAAGTGCCCCAAAGTCCTCACCACTGAGACGCAAGAGATGCAAAATATAAACGTGGTAGGGTATCCATCCGTAACATTTCACATCAGCATATAGCCTCGTTTAGCATATCAATAACAATACTTTATATTTGAAATACGACAAACATACCATGCGACGTAGATCGACCGAAGCACCAAAAATCCGTTGTCGCCAATGCACTGAACCTGTCGTTGACCTAGTGAGAAAATTGTGTGGGATGTATAAAACATCATATACGGCGAGTGATCCACCATATTGCCCTTGATCCGTTCTCTATGCACTATGCTTTCATAATGACTAGCTCACTACCGTACGTACTGCTGTATCCAAGCCCGATAATCAATTCTAGCAAGCCGTCTCTCGCTTTGATACGGTGCGATACCTGTATCGACGGGATCAGACACTCCCTGTGCCATACCATATGACACACGAACCTATCCGGCAAATAAAGCTCGACTATCTTCTATAATATAAGTGACACCGAGCACGCCACAACTCCAATCTCTCATGATACACACTTGGCGATGACATAATGATCTCTCGGGGTAGGATTGCCATACGAAATCACCCTCTGTCATGCTGTCCAACTGATCACAAACTGTATCAACTGCATGTTAGGGACCTTCTGAAAATTAAGTGCATTTAGCCACCAAGTGGCCCGACTCCTGTCGGTAGAATAGCATTGCGCAGCATGAGGGATCACTCTCATATCCAATATTGCAGAAGATACAGATGTCATGAATACTCATGCCTCATAGCAGTAAGAGCCGTATCACAGAGGTTGTGGTACAGACATGCAATCACTGTGCTCCCCAAGAATACATGTTTGGCTCCAAAGTCTTGCAAGACATATAAGTACACCAACTTAGCAGAGCTATTGGTACAATCACATAATAATGTTCTGGCATTAAGGAACATCAATGTCCGTGCTCTTTGTATACCTCCACGTCAGACGCGTCGTCAGGAGGGGGTTACCTTAACCCATTCTACAAGCCTCTTTTGGTACACACGAGACCCCCTAATATCCCCAGCGTTAAGGGCCCAACCTAGCAATCATGTACGAAGATCCCTCTACCGCTCTTTGTTGTACCTAGGCTCTAACTCCGAAAGAGCCTCCTCATTAATCCTCAACTCAAACAGAATCATTACGTCATATAGCGTGCTAGTTACCTCACTAACATGTAGATAAAACATGTGGGTCTCCTTTCTCTACCTTTTGGCAAACTCCATGATCAATGCATGATCAAACTTTATGCTACTACACGTGATAGCTCTCCATAATCCTACCTCCTCCATGCACGATATACACCTAAATAGAATGTCTAAATCCTCCTAATACATGTTTATCCTGCGTATACGATCCGATGTCTTATAACTACCGCAACGCCTAAGAAAAAGTGTCTATGCTCTGCCTGAAGAGTCAGTAAATCGAGAATATCAGGCCTTAATCATCCATCTGCATGGAACCACTACCACTAGCCTGTGACGCCATATGTAAATCTATATTTGCAATCACGTAACATGATTATATATTAAAGACATATTGTTTTAACGCAATAAAAACAAACTACCAACAATTAAACAAAAATGTAAATTCAATATCATAATTAACTACTTGCATTTTACTTAATTTAACATAAATTAAATGTTAACATGCTGATAATATTTTGTAATTAATTAAAGATGACATGCAAAAAATATTATTAATTAATTAATTAATAACATGCTAAAATATTATTTAATTAATTAAATAATAACATGCTAACATATATTAACTCATAACATAAGAACAATAATAACAAAACACTAACATGATAAGAAATTGAATAATAACATGAGAACAATAATAACATAATAACATAACACTAATAACATAATAACAATAATCATTAAATAATAACATACTCACGATACTATTTACAATAATAATTATAATGCTAACGTGATAGCGATAATAATTATAATAATAACATGATAAATAAAAATGGTAAGAAAATACTTATTAGTGGTTTGTCCGGCTGTAGCTAGTCGTAGCTCCCTTCTTCTCTATCATACCATCCGTGTCTTCTGCTCTTAACCCCACAAATCAAAAAAAATAAGAAAATGATTTCATGCATGAGAAGAACCCTCGGACGCAACATCCTTTTTATAGCCTGGTCCAGTAACCTAGAACGGCTTTGGTAGTGTCGTTCAAGGCTCATGATCAATTGGCTATGCCATCCAAATCTAGAACGCACTTGATAGTGCCTTAGGCCTGATGGTTTTGTGTCTCCAAAACAGCTTTTCTGTGCCTATAAATCACTTACCCCTTAGACGCAACTGCCAGTATCGTCTGAAGATACTCCTTAGATGCAACCATTAGTGCCATTCTGGTCCTCCTGGACGACGCTGCCAAGTGCTTACTGTTTGTTTCAGGAATTTTCTCAAAACGTAATGCATTTCGAGAATCTCTTATTAAATCTACCATATTTTATTAAAATAGTTCCAATAGTTCCATTAGTTCCAAAATTCACATTATATCAGCATAAATTCACATTATAAACTTGACGATGTATGCTTTTTTGCTGAGGATATTATATTAGTCGCAGAGAGTGGACATACTCTGAGTATGAGACTAGAGCAGTAGAGAGGTGCTTTAGAGAGAAAAGGTCTAAGGATTAGTCATTCTAAGACCAAATATCTGCACTGCAACTTCACCGATGTAGTCGATGATGAGAATAGCCATCTCACCATCGAGGGTCAAGTGGTACCACAAGTAATTAAGTTCAAGTATCTAGGATCATCTATACAGCAGGATGGTGACATAGATAGTGATGTAGCACGTCGAGTTCATGCAGGCTGGTGTAGGTGGATGGCGGCTTCAAGGGTGCTGTGTGACATGAATTTTCTAACTAAATTAAAAGAAAAAATTTTATAGGGTGGCAGTGCAGATGACAATGTTACATGGAACAGACTGTTGGGCCATCAAGAGGACACAGTCGCAAAAGGTGGAAGTGGCAGAGATGAGGATGCTGAGGTGGATGTGTGGACATAAAAGGTTAAACTGGATCAGAAATGTGGTACTTAAGGAAAAGTTAGGGGTGGCTACCGTAGCAGACGGTTGAAAGCCTCGTTGTAGAGGAGAAGAAGAGTAAATGCAGGCTCAAACTGACTTGGGATGAGCAGATTAGGCATGACCTACTAGATTTGCACCTCTCTGAGGATATGGTCCAGAATAGGAGTTTATGGAGGCAGAGGATTAAGGTTCACGAGGTTTAGGCAGGATATATGGGTACCTTAAAGTATATTTAGGGGCTTAGATATTGTCTACACTTTACGTTGGCTTTGCACTTTTTTTTGTTTTTGTCTTTGTCTTTCATTTTGTGTATATACATGTTTATGACTATTTTAATATCGAAAGATTTTTATTTGTATTTACTACATTCCTTCACTAACACACTAACACACCATACTATTATTATGTCATCTATAAATGTATATATAGAGTCGGTGGTATCACTGGAAACAGACTCTCTATCCTTTGGAATGGAGGTATAGTTTGTCTCTCTTTCACTCTCCTCAGACCCTAGCGATAGTTTTTGATGTCGTTGGGATATACGTTGTATGTGTTGTTGTTGTTGAAACTATTTCAGGAATAAAATAAACTCAATTACCACATATATTAATTAGTACTCCACGTAGCATAAGGAGAAGAAGCACGTCTGCATAGTTCCAAAATCCTATGTACTCCACACATATTAATTAGTACTCCACATATATTAACAATCTACGTATTTTTTTAAGTGCTGTCAAATTATTGGTTTCAGCATATTCTCTTCTGCTGATACCCTCACCCCACGCTCCTGCAGCTTTCATATAGAAATAAGCAGATTAGTTGCTGCATAATCTGCTTGTTCCTGTGGTGCCCAACTTATGTAGGATAATTTTAAGTGGTCTCACACTCGTGAAGATTGCATCGAAGGTTTCTTTTTGTAGAAAGTGATTCAAAGTTCTGTGGGAGGTTGGAATTTTACTGAATTTAGGAACACGGCTTGCTCCTCTGCTTCTCTTTGGTATCCGGGAAACCCAGCTGTCGGAGGGGCTGTCAAGGGCTGCCGGCTTCCGGGGAATTGGCTGTTGGGCTGCCGGCTGTTGCCTACTCGATTGGAGATGAGATCAGCTCACCCACTTTTTCTCTCACCCCATGCGTCACCGCACGACACGTGGCAGGGTGGGTGGTGAGGCTAGATGAGGGTGACCCGCATCTAGCCTCGTCACTCACCTCTGCTGCCACGTGTCGTGCGGTAACGCGTGAGATGAGGAGTTTGGGGTGACGAGATCCTATCCCACTCAATTGAGGGTAGGAGGTTAGCTGTTCGGTCCGACTTGGACTCTAATGTATCTGACACGAGAACTAATGTTTAGTTCCCATTTTACCACATCATTTTTTAAGTTTAGTTTGCTGAATTTTAGTTGTGTAAACAAACGGCAGGGAAGCAGAGTGCAGTGTTGTAAAGGGCAGATTGCATATATTTTCATTGATGATTTACACAGTACACTTGTTGATCTTATAGGACTATTTTCTACCAATACAAAGAAATAAATCAATCACAATTAATTACAATTAGACCTATTGATTTACACAATAATCTTGATCCCTAATTGTTCGGGATGGCTGTCAATCTCAATCCCTAATTACTCGGGATTGCTCACACTCTCCCTCAAGTTGAATCGTGGGGTCAACGACATTCAACTTGCACAAGATAGCTTCAAACGACCTTCCGCTGACTGCCTTGGTCAATACATCTGCCAGTTGATCTCTGATTTGACAAATGGTAGCTTAACAATTCCCGCCTCTAACTTTTCCTTGATAAAATGTCGATCAATTTTTATATGTTTGGTGCGATCGTGTTGTACGGGATTTTCAGAGACACTGATAGACGCCTTGTTATCACATAGAAGCGGTGTTGGTAGTTTAAAAAACAACCCAATATCCTTGGGCAATTCTGGACCCATAGTATCTATGTGATCCCTTTTGCAATTCTCTGGAATTCCGCCTAGGCACTAGATAACGCAAAAACCTTTTGTTTCTTGCTTTTCCATGTTACAAGATTGCCGCCTACCAGTACAAAGTAACTTGAGGTGGACTTTCAATCTACTAAGCTTCCAGCCCAGTCTGTGTCAGTGTAAGCTTGTACGTCTAAATTTCCATCGTTCTGGAACACAATTCCTCTTCTTGGTGTCCCCTTTAGATACCTTAGAATTCTCACGACTGTATCCATGTGGTGTTTCTGGGGACGATGAATAAACTGACTGACCACGCTTACTGCATACGCAATGTCCAGTCGAGTATGTGACAAATAGATCAATTTGCCAACGAGACGTTGGTACTGTCTTATGTTTGTAGGTGTTCCTCCCTTGTCATCCTGCAATTTCTGATTCACTGCCACAGGTGTGTCTCTCGGTTTGCAGTCTAGCATTCCAACTTTAGTCAGAAGATTCAAAATATACTTTCTCTGTTATATATAGATTCCAGCTTTTGATCTTAGAACTTCAATCCCAAGGAAATACTTCAGTCCACCAAGATCCTTCATCTCGAATTTAGTAAAGAGATGCTTTCGGAGGCGAGATATTTCTTCAAGATCATCCCCAGTGATTACCATGTCATCTACATAAATAATTAAGCACGTTACCATTTCTTTTCTTCTTTTGACAAACAATGTATGATCTGTATTACTTTGCCGATAACCATCTTGTTTCATAACTTCAGTGAACCTTCCAAACCATGCTCGAGGGTATTGCTTTAGTCCATACAAGGCCTTTCTCAATCTGCACACCTCTCCTGTCTCGAAACCTGCAGAGAAGCCCGAAGGGTATATATCTCTTCTTTTAGGTCACCATGCAGGAATGCATTCTTAACATGAAATTGATGAAAGGGCCAATTTCGGGTTGCGGCAATAGAAAACAATACTCTGATAGTGTCAATTCTAGCCACAAGAGAAAACGTTTCTAAATAGTCGATACCATAGGTTTGAGTATATCCTTTGGCTATAAGTCGAGCTTTGTTCCTCTCAATACTTTCATCAGCCTTGCACTTAATAGTGAACACCCATCGACATCTGACCGCTTTCTTTCTAGGAGGAACAAGGCACTTTTCCCACGTACGATTTTTTTTCCTAAGGCTCGCATTTCAGTGATCATAGCTTCTCTCCATTCTCGCTGTGATTGAGCTTCTCCAACTGTTCGTCGAACCTGTTCAGTACACAGAGACAAGAACCCTTGAGCTAGATCAGACATTCCTGTCACAAATGGTTTTACCGGATACATGGAAGACATGGATATTTTTCTGGTCAGTACCGCTCGGGAGGAACTCCTCTTTTAGTTCTTTGATGCAGTACCCGTACTGCCCCTAGAATATCAGTCACTGGAATATCAGTCATTGTGCATATTTCGGGAGTAATTGAATTATCAAAAAGGGGTTCTGTATCGGAGATAGGGATATATGAATCAGTATCAGATGTCATATTAGTCTCAATATCATGTACGGATTGAATAGTACTTGTACCATAATTTGTTACCTTAGACAGTTCATTCGTTACCAGAGGATCAATTGGTGGTGGTACAGAAACCTCAGGTGGTACAGTGCTGGGAGTGACAATACATTCGGCTTCATCTACTTGCCCTATTGGAACAGCCGTTGAACAAGTATAGGATGGTACAAACCAATCTAAGGTTCCCTCAGATGGTTTCTCCCCCTGAAGTCGGGATTGGGAGGTATAATAATAGTCGGTTTCAAGGAAGGTACAATTTATGGTAATATGAATTTGGTGGGTGCAAGGATTATAACAGCGGTAGCCCTTTTGAGTGGTGGCATATCCAACAAACACGCACTAAGGGTCAAGTTTTGTTTGTTCGTATTTGGGGGTATGAGTAAAGACAGTACAACCAAATACTTTAGGGGGAAGAGTGTAGAGTGAGGGTACAGGATGTTGGGTGGAGAGTACCTGAATAGGTATTTGATAGTTGAGGATTTTGGTGGAAAGACGATTAACAAGATAAGTGGCAGTAGATACAGCCTCCGGTCAAAAACTCTTCGGGACATTAGAGTCGAACATTAATGCTCGGGTCATTTCGAGAAGGATCTGATTTTTCCGTTCAACGACGTCGTTATCTTCGGGTGTATGTGAACAGAATGTTTGATGGATAATACCACGAGTATGGAAAAATTGGGCTAAAGTGTCGTCGAGATATCCCCCCCCCCCGTTGTTGGAATGAAGAGTCTGTATTTTTGTATTGAACTGTGTATGAATCATATTGTAAAATTGGACAAATTTCTGGGTAACTTCGGATTTATGTTTCAAGATGTACAGCCATGTCATTCTTGGGAAATCATCAATAAAAAGCACATAATAACGAAATCCAAGTGGAGTATTATAGGGTGAGGGACCCTATACATCCGAATGAACTAATAAAAACATACGATTAACCAGAGTATTATTGGTAGGATATGAAGCATGAGTTTGTTTCGCTGGTAGGCATGTATCGCAAGACAAAATATGAGTTTGAGAGGTAAATAATGTAGGAAAATTTTTTTTTTAAGTAACTAAATCAAGGGTGGCCTAATCGGTGATGCCATAACCACACCTGTCTTTCAGCCGTTCCGGTGGCAAGATTAGACTGTCCCTGTTGTACCGCGACATCAACATAGTACAGTCCATGTCGTTCAGTATCACGCCCAATGATCGTCCCCGTATGAATGCCTGTACAAGACAAAAATTAGGATACAGTAGTACGATACAATCAAGAGCCTTGGAAAGTTAACTAATAGATAGTAATTTGGTAGAGAGAGAAGGGACATAAAGGCAATTTTTAAGTGTAAGAGTGGGTGTAACAAATATGGTGCCTCCATTTTTAGCAGGGAGGGAAGCCCCATTAGCGGTTGCAACAAAAGTTTTGGTAGGTGGTGTGTGGGTAAGGAGGTTAGAAGGGTCATATGTCATTGTATCAGTAGCGCCGCAATCAAATATCCAGGGAGAGAGACTTTGAATTGTGTGTCATTGAGAAGTGAGGGGCTTGTTTGGTAAATTTGGTGTGTTGGGGGTTGAAGTCAGTGTTCCAAGCAAGTTTAAGGGTGTAGAAAGAGTTACAGTGACTCGAGGGACTGGTGCATCAATTTTTAAAAGCTGGGGGACTAAACTAGCATTTTGTGAGAACTGAGGACCAGCATTAATTAGGGAATTAAAATTCAAGGGGGAAGGAGAAATTTGATCCGGGTATAAAAAATCAGGGTTAGGGTTTTCAACCCTAACCCTGCTACCTCCTACGGAGCCCCCTTCTTCTTCGTTGTGGTGCGTTCCAGAAGCTGCCATGGCTGCTCCTTCTGGGTCTTCTGTTTTCCTCTCTATTCTGTCCCTCGGACTCCTTTCTGTTGCCAGAGTTACTGTCTCCAGTGCTCTGGGCGACGGATGCTTTGCCTTTTTTTCTTAAAATCATCCCACCAAACGGAATATCCATGCAGCTTGAAGCATTTATCCCTACTATGGCATTTTCTCTTACAATGGCTGCATTCTATGGATTTATCTTCCCCCCTGCCGTGATGGTGCTCCTGAGCGAGGGGTTGGAGTGCCTGCGCCTCGGGTTTTGTTGTTGTCTGTTGATGGCTTGACCACCAACCCATGTCCAACCCTATATGATGATCTTTGTGTCTGCGTACCTCTCATCAACTGCCAAAAGCAGTTGATAAAGCCTCTCTTCTTGAACTTTTCTTGCATACGTGGCAATATCTCTTGGTGATTCCATGGGATTGGGGTCCATGGAATCGATTGTCATCCAGATTCCTTAAAGTTGTCCCCAAAGAGCTTCGAGAGATCGATTGTCTTGTTTAATAGTGTAACACTGTTTGTGAAGGTCAAAAATTTGAAGGGGATCACCTCCAGACCCATAGGTCACAGCTAGTTCATCCCATAAGGCCTTTGCGGTGGAATATTGAGATGCATTGTTGATTAAACTGTCTTCAATGTTATCAATTAGCCATGTACATACTAACTGATTCTGTTGCTCCCAGGATGGATGATTTGCATCTGTAGGTAGGGGGTGGAGGAATTCAAGTGACATGAGAGCTCTTCCCCTACCTCCGAGTGCCATCTTCATCAATCGACACCATAGTGTGTAATTGGTACTGTTTAATTTTACTTTCAGCACAAGGTTGGCTGACGTAATTGGTGCTGGTTGGACATTCATATTTTGTTGTAAGAATCAGTCAGACTGCTCGGACAAATCAAAGTTTACAGAGAAGTTGGACTTGTTTTCTGTTGTTCCAGAATTTCCTTCACAAGTGCTTGGTGTCTTTAACATGATTTTTACTGAGTGCAGGTAGAAGACTGAACAGTTAACACTTTGATCTTGGCACAGTGAGATTGGTACTTCAGAGCAATGAAGATAACGTTCTGAGCCTAAAAAACAATGCTCAAGCTAGAGCAAGTATGGTAGGTGATTGTTGGTATGGCAAGGAAGATTATGAATCTGAGCCTCACAAGAAACACAAATTATTATACTCGGTTTCAGGTATATTTCTGGCAGTGATGAACTCAATAGTCTGAGCCAATCAAGAAATGAAAAACAGGTTTGATCATAACATGCTTTGATACCATGTGTAAACAAACGGTAGGGAAGCAGAGTGCACAATTGTGCTGTAAAGCGCAGATTGCATATATTTTCGTTGATGATTTACACAGTACACTTGTTGATCTTATAGGACTATTTTCTACCTATACAAAGAAATAAATCAATCACAATTAATTACAATTAGACCTATTGATTTACACAATAATCTTGATCCCTGATTGTTCGGGATGGCTGTCAATCTCAATCCCTAATTATTCGGGATTGCTCACATTAGTTTTGTCTATTTTTATTTTTTTTGCTTCATTATCTCTAAGTGTTTATCGTCAGAAACAGGAGACAATCATATTAATGTT
This sequence comes from Eustoma russellianum, assembly GCA_036186865.1. Taxonomy (NCBI): domain Eukaryota; kingdom Viridiplantae; phylum Streptophyta; class Magnoliopsida; order Gentianales; family Gentianaceae; genus Eustoma; species Eustoma russellianum. Next base: position 21,109,765 of record AP025043.1, on the reverse strand, counting down.
TGAATGCATTTGATTTATAGTGTGATGAATTAGAGATAATGAGTTTGCATTAAGAGTGGAGTTGCTGGGCATGCATTTCAAAGAATGTATTTTTTATCATGCAGCTACTAAAGGCTTGTTTCCACCGGAACTTGAACATTATCGTGGCCAAAATTGAAGGTTGATGTCATTGGATCTGCGTGCGGGTATGTCAACTGCAATGGAACTTCTAGATCAAGGTCACGAGGTTCGGATGTGTATGAAGACTTTTGAAAAGTTATATAAGTGGTTGGACATGAAAGAAAGTGTAACAAATGTGTATAAAATTAATAGAGCGACAGAAAAGAAGAAAAGAGATTTGATTCAAGTTAAATGCATTAAAGACGACGATAATATTTTGGTAGATGAAAGACCAATATAAGATAGATATAGAAAGAGATTTTGAGAATCTTTTTTAATAAATCAGTGAGAGATGAAATCGTATTAGACGAGTTACATAATAGTAGGAGAAATCGATTGGCAGAGATAGGATACAACAACAACAACATTACCCCATTGCCTTAGAGGCTCCCGCCTATAGCGGGGTATGGGGAGGTCGGATGTACGCAACCATACCCATGTGTTAGAAACACATGGAGGTTGTTTTCCGATGACCCATAATGAAAATTGCGTGTCGATCAACTGCTACTTCACAATATAAGAAGCGCAGCCAATTTAGTGAGTCATTTTGCTTTATTCCATCATATTCTAAAGTCAAGGAAGAGTGTGTCCTTAACTCCATTGGAAATGGAATGGCAGAGATAGGATATGTTTTAAAAATAATGAAAATAGTAAAGTGATTGCACCTGATGGTATTTCGATTGAGGCTTGGAAATGCTTAGGAAAAGAAGCTATTTTGTGGCTCACATTACTTTTTAACAAGATTGTTAAGATTAGAAAAATGTCTGACCAATTGAGTAAAAGAACTTTAGTACCTCTTTATAAGAACCAAAGAGATATACAAAATTGTGCAAATTATAGATGAATTAAGTTAATGAGCCACATAATGAAGCTATAGGAGCGAGTGATTGAGAAAGAACTTCGCAAAGAGACAAGTGTATCTGAAAATCAATTTGGATTTATGCCAGAGAAGTCACAAGGGAGACTATTCATCTCTTGAAAAGATTAATATACAAATATCGAGAAAAGAAACAATATTTGCATATCGTTTTCATTGACTTGGAAAAGACATATGATAAAGTTTTACGAGAAATCCTGTGGAGAGTGCTTGAAAAGAAATGTGTTAAAGTAGCATATATATAAATTATTAAAGGCATGTGTGAGAACGCGATTACAAGCATAATGAATCCAGGAGGACTACGCTCAGAGTTCCCTATTATAGTGGGTTTACACCAAGGATCGGCATTAAGTGCATACTTATTTGCTTTAGTTATATATGTGCTCACTCGACATATCCAAGACAGGGTTTTGTGAAGCATGTTATTTCTAGATGATATCGTACTGGTGGATGAGACTAGTGAAGGAGTCGATGTTGAGCTGGAATGCTGGCTGGTGACACTAGAGAAAAATGTTTCAAATTGCGTCAAGAGAAAGCAGCGTATATAAAATTTAATTTTAGCAACAAAGAATGATATTAGAACTTTATGTGACCTGAGAGACCAAGAGATTTACCTAAGTGAGGTTTTTATGCATTTAGGATATATACTACAGAAAAATGATGAAATTGACAAAGATGTGAATCATGTGATATAGACGCGGTGGTTGAAGTAGAGAAGTGCGTCAGATCTTCTTTGTGGTAGAAAAGTACCTTTAAAGCTTAAAGTAAAGTTTTGAAAGACGGCAGTATGACCTGCACTACTGTATGGGTCTGAATTTTGGCAGTCAGTTATGGTCATGAACAAAAGATGCGAAAGGAGGAAATAAGAATGTTAAGATGGATGTTTTGACATACAAGGAATGATAAAATAAGAAATGAACATTTAAGGAGAAAAGCTGGGGTAACTCCTATGGAAGAGAAGATGAGGGAGTCAACGTTATAATGGTATGAACATGTACAAAGGCGTCCTACAGATGCACTGGTTAGGCGGTGCGAGACAATGAATAAGGTGCATGTTAAACATGGGCGAGAGAGACCAAAGAAGACATGGAGAGAGACAATAAGAATATGACTTTTTTTGAAAATTGAGGAGCATATGGTTAGTGATAGACTACATTGTAGACAGTTTATTCATATAGCCGATGCCATATAGAGTATAAGATTTAAGTGAGAATTTTAGGTACTTAGGTTAGAATCACGGTTAGATATTAGAATATTTTTGAAAGAGGCAAATTCTAAAGGCACGTTATGCATTAGGTACTAGGAGTTACAAAAGGAGGATAGGATTTAGGCTATGACTAAAAAAAACTAAAGAGAAATGATTGATTTGTATAGCCGACCCTACATAGTGGAAAATAGGTTTGAGTGTTGTTGTTGCATGCAGATAGGCTGGTGTATGAAGTTTTCCTGCTACATTTGTGATGCTCTGTGTTTAAAAGATTTTGAATATGAAAAGTTAAGCTTGTGAAACTATGTGCTTAATAGATTATGGATATAAAGTGTGGAGCTTGAAATTTAGAATTCGTGGTTTTGTAATTGTTGTTGCATTGACCTTGATTACATATTCAACTCTGTTTTCATGCTACTCAAAAGAAAATTGACAACGCATATGAAATTGTTGCAGGTTTGTAAAACTACTCATTCAAAAACCAAGTCTGTTTACTATTAAGTGAAAATCCAGAGAGACTGAGCTTGCTACTTATGTTCCTTTTGCAGCTCGTGATGTTCCCGGAATCAAAAGACTACTTCCACGATAATGGAGAGAGTCGGATTTTTTTGACAATACCTATAAACTTGTTGGGGTTCCTGTCGTCACTGTGCAACATAGATACAATGTCTGGGTTACTGAGTTACACGACTTGGAACGTTGAAGGTACATTCTTATGCATTTATGATGCCATTGCTGCTAGTTTTGTCATCTGCAAGTTCAGTTATTCTTTTGCCAACCAATTCTCAAAAGAGAAGTTCTTTGCATATTGATAAAATTTCATAATTCTCCTTTAGGCAACTGAGGAAAGCAGGAGGTTTGGATAATCTCCTTTACAAACCGGATGCAGACTTTTCATGCTTTTCCGACCTTGCTCTTTCAGAATTGTTGAAATATTTGTAACCGTTAGGCTTATTTCATCATCTTGGTGAATGTGTAGATGTTACCGTTAGAAAGTAGTTTCCCTTTCCTTTACATTCTCAGATGTATATATACCTTTCCTTGCTATGAATAAAATGCTGAAGATTTTTCCTCTTCATTTGCTCACTGTTCTTACTTCAATCACCCTACTAATCTACTGAAGAAATCAACTCTATAAATTTCTACATGGTATCAGAGCTTGCTCAAATATCATTCTTCAAGCTATAACAATCTGTTTCAAGAACAGGACTTACTCGATCAAAAACCCGGTTCAGAAATTCAAGAAAAGGGAGAATCTTTTCATTTGAGGTTTCGACAGGAAGAACCTCTGCCAAAATATTCTAATACTGATCAAAGTACCGCAATACAATCTTGATTTCTCAACACCAGATGCTTGGTGTTTGAAGTACTGCAACACGAAATTTTTTTTTTCCCTGATGAACAGGCAGTGCTGATGGCGGTTAAAAGAGGAAGATAGAGACAACGGTTATCTCGGTAAAAAGATTGTTCTTTAGGGTTATTTTGGTCAATTGTTATTTTTCATGATTCTGAATAATTTGTAAAATATATAAAAAAAAATATAATAATAATTTTTTAATTAATCTGAAGTTGTTCACAAAAGGGGGAGAAACGTGTCATCTGGTAGAAGTTTCCTTACATGTGGTGTATTTAATGCATGTCTGCCACGTAGACCACCATTGCATGCCAGCTGATCTCTCGAATTGCCCTCTTTTATTTTTACTTTTTGCGCTGTTTCGTCCATCGAGAAAAAGAAATCCTAAACCATTATTCTTTTTCTCTTCCCTTCATTTCATTTAATGCTTAACAGTTTCATTTTCTTGCAATAGTCAACATCACTCTACATCATCCGTTGTCCCCAAGAAATCTACCACTCTTCCTTTACAGTATAACACGTCTTCTCCTTCATTCAAAATTTTTCATCTTCATCTGCAACTGCACCCATCACCAGTCTTCTTACCTTCCCATCTCAATGGCTGAACAAGGGAGTGAAGTCACCTCTGCTCCCGTTAGCGAAAAATCTACTGGTTCTCTCAACTCTAGTTCTATCCTAGATACTGTTCCAGTTGCAATCACGAATCAAAAACTCCATGGTAACAATTATCTTGCATGGAGTAGAGCGGTTGAACTATTCATTACTGGTAGAGGCAAGAAGGAGTATTTATCTGACAAAATGGTGGTTCCGAGTGAGTCTAATGATAAATACTCAGTCTGGGAAGCTGAAAACTCCATGATTATGTCATGGCTGTTAGGGTCTATGAGTCCGGATATAAGCAATACGTTTATGCTTTATCCCACAGCTGGAGAAATTTGGACTGCTGCTAGAGAAATGTTCTCTCAGAAAGATAACATATCTGAGTTGTATGAGTTGGAAATACAACTTAGAGATGTTAAACAGGGAGATCTGTCTGTGAGTAAGTATTTTAGTAATTTATTTCAACTATGGCAGCAGATAGATTCTCTAGAAATGTACAAATGGGGATGTTCTGCAGATGGACTACTGTATAAGAAAATAAAAGAAGAAAAAAGGATCTTTGGTTTCTTAGCTGGATTACATAAGGATCTAGATGCCGTAAGGGGTAGAGTCCTAAGTACTAAACCATTACCATCTATGAATGCTGTTTTTTCTGAAGTTAGGCAGGAAGAGAGTCGTTTGAAGGTAATGATGGGGACTGCTGTTGTAACTACAACAGAGTCATCAGCCCTTCACATGCAAGGAAGTGGAACCACACATGAGGCAAGCTTGATGGTAAGAAAGTCTGGATCTAAGTCTGGAAAGTTTTCTAAAAAATACTGCAGGTACTGTCAAAGGGATGGTCACACACTAGAGGAGTGTTATAGACGACCTGGCTCTACTGTCAAGCCTCCTCCTGGTTTTATCAAATACAACAATGCAAGATCTGGAAGTTTTGGTAATAGATCTGAGTCAAGTGGATCTTGGAGGACGGATGCAGATTCATGGAAAGCCCATAAAACTATAGTGGAAGAGCCTAGTCCTGCAGCTGAGGCAGCTGAGGCCCCCTATTTCACTCAAGCTCACCTGGATGCTATGCTCAAAATTCTTGAAAGTCAGAGGGGTCATACAAGCAATGAAAATGGCAGAGGAGGTGAACAAATCAGGGCCACAATGGCCAGTGCAGGTATAGGGGGTAAGTCACACCTCTGGATTATTGATTCCGGTGCTACTAATCACATGACATTTAATAGATCTATACTTGATGATTTTAAAACGTTTATCTGTCCTAAGAAAGTTAGGGTCGCTAATGGGGATAATATATGTATTTTGGGGCATGGTAATGTCAAGTTATCTGAGAAACTGAGCCTTAAAAATGTGTTATATGTGCCACACCTGGATTGTAATTTAGTCTCAGTTAAACAACTGATAACTGACAATAACTGTTGGACCGTGTTTTCACCCACTCAATGCTTCTTTCTATCTTCTACTTCTTTATGCTTTCAGGAGAAAGCTGGGAAGGAGAAGACTCCCAAGGTGATGATTGGCAGTGCTAATCATCAAGATGGACTGTACGTTTTGGAACCTACCAGATCAAAATGCTCAAAAGGCTACTCTAGTGTATATTCTGGCTTAGACAAAACTAATGTCTCTAGAATAGATCAGTCTAGATTAGACCTTATTTTGCTTTGGCATAGAAGATTGGGACATCCAAATTTTCTATACCTGAAAAAACTCAAGCCTGATCTGTTTAATAATATCTCTTTTGACTGTCTTAATTGTGAGACCTGTTTGTATGGAAAACAGTCAAGGGCTCATTATCCTCCAAAGCCTTATGGAGAGAGTAGACCCTTTAACTTGATTCACTCTGATATATGGGGCCCTTCTAGGGTGTTGAATGTGAATGGTAGTAGATGGTTTGTAATATTTGTGGATGACCATACACGGGTTACTTGGATATACTTGATGAAGCATAAGTCTGACCTATTGCAAGTTTTTAAAACCTTCATCTCTCTAGTTCAAAATCAGTTCAACACTAACATTAAGACCCTCAGATCAGATAATGGTAATGAGTATATGGATAGTGAAATGAAATCTCTTCTAAGTGAAAGAGGGATCCACCATCAAACATCCAATGTTTATACACCTCAACAGAATGGAATTGCTGAAAGGAAGCATAGGCACATTCTTACTGTTGCCAGGTCCCTGATGTTCTCTATGGGGGTACCTAAATACTTATGGGGAGAGGCAGTCCTCACTGCCACTTATTTAATTAACAGAATGCCCTCAAGAGTCTTGGGTTTTGTGAGTCCTAGACAGAAACTATTGAATGCATTTCCATACTGTTTGTTACTTTCAGAACTTCCCCTTAAACTTTTTGGTTGTGTTGCTTATGTTTACCTTCAGTCACAATTTAGAGGAAAACTTGACAGGAGATCTGTCAAGTGTGTTTTCCTAGGCTACTCGGGTCATCAAAAGGGATATAAGTGCTTCTGCCCAAACACCAGGAAAATGTATACTACTTTAGATGTTACGTTTGATGAGAATACTGCTTATTTTTCATCTGTGCAAAGTACTATAAACTCAGAACAGGAACAGTTCTGGAGCATCATAGATGTCTCTCCTATACAAGAAAATCTGACTGCCTCACCAAAGGAGCTGGAGCAGAATACCACCGAGGCAGAAAGACCTAGTGAACACGAGGCACAACCAGGAACTCAAGAACTGGGAAGACCACCCATCACACAGGTATACTCGAGAAGAAAGGGACAGGTATTACCTTCTAATTCTGATCATTTCATTCAAAATGAGATTGAACAGATGCCTGAGTCTAATGAATCTGATTATTTACCCATTGCCTTAAGGAAAGGAACACGTGAATGTATCAAGTACCATAAATTCCTGAGCAACAAGGGGTATTCCTCCATTTATCCTCTTAGTAAAGTAGTGTCATATGATAAACTTAATCCTGTGTTCAAAGCATTTACTGTGAATCTTGATACTCAGTCTGTTCCTAACTCTATTGATGAGGCTCTAAGTCATCAGGGGTGGAAGCAGGCAGTTGAAGCTGAGATGTCAGCACTGATCAAGAATGGAACCTGGGATCTAATACCTAGACCAGAGAATGTAACTCCAGTAGGATGCAAGTGGGTCTTCTCCCTTAAATATAACTCAGACGGGACCTTGAACAGGTACAAGGCCAGACTTGTTGCAAAGGGTTTCACTCAATCCTATGGGATTGATTACATGGAAACCTTTGCACCAGTGGCAAAACTAAATACCATCAGAATAATTTTTTCACTTGCAGTTAACCTAGATTGGAAACTTGTGCAACTTGATATAAAAAATGCTTTTCTTAATGGAGAATTGAAAGAACATGTTTTTATGGATATTCCTCCTGGGTATGATTCTGTTGAAACAGTTGGTAAAATATGCAAATTAAAGAAGTCAATTTATGGATTAAAACAGTCACCTAGAGCTTGGTTTAGTAAATTCACTAAGGTTCTGCTTTCTTATGGATTTAAACAGGCCCATAGTGATCACACCTTATTTGTTTGCATTTCTGATAAAAATTCAGTTGTCATTCTTATTGTGTATGTTGATGACATAATTTTAACTGGAAACTGTCATGATGGTATAGAAAAGGCCAAACATTATCTTGCCACAGAGTTTGAGGTTAAGGATCTTGGATCATTAAGATATTTCTTAGGAATGGAGGTTGCAAGAAGCAAAACAGGTATGACTATTTCTCAACGAAAATATATACTTGATCTCTTGCAAGAAACTGGAATGACTGGGTGTAAACCAGTTTCTACCCCTATGGAGCCAAAAAGTATGACTAAAACCAAAATTAGTGATTTACTTCCAGATGTACAGTCATATCAAAAACTGGTTGGAAAACTGATTTATTTATCTCATACTAGGCCAGATATTTGTTACTCAGTAAGTTATGTTAGTCAGTTTATGCATTCACCCACTCAATTACACCTGCAGGCTGTTATGAGAATTTTGAGGTATCTTAAAGGAGCTCCTGGTCAGGGGCTATTTTTCGGTAAAAGTGACTGTAGAGATATAAGAGTATTCACGGATGCTGACTGGGGTGGATCAAAAGTAGATATGAGGTCTACCTCTGGGTACTGTACATTTCTTTGGGGTAATTTAGTCACTTGGAGGAGTAAGAAGCAAACAGTTGTTGCCAGGAGCAGTGCAGAGGCAGAATTGAGAGCGCTTGCTCTAGGACTATGTGAAGGGCTATGGATCAAGAGAGTTTTGGGTGATTTACATTAGTTAGATGGCAACCTGCAGATCAAGGCTTATTGTGATAATATTTCTGCTATTAACATGACTGAAAATCCAATTCACCATGATAAGACTAAACATGTGGAAATTGATAGGCACTTCATTAGAGAAAGAATTGAAGATCAAACGTTAAAACTGGAGCATGTTTCCTCTACTGATCAAGTTGCAGATGTTCTTACAAAGCCTGTTGTGCCGGGATTGTTTCACAAGTTATTATCCAAGCTTGGTTGCTCAAATATCTATTCCAAGCTTGAGGGGGAGTGTTGAAATATTTGTAACCGTTAGGCTTATTTCATCATCTTGGTGAATGTGTAGATGTTACCGTTAGAAAGTAGTTTCCCTTTCCTTTACATTCTCAGATGTATATATACCTTTCCTTGCTATGAATAAAATGCTGAAGATTTTTCCTCTTCATTTGCTCACTGTTCTTACTTCAATCACCCTACTAATCTACTGAAGAAATCAACTCTATAAATTTCTACAAGAATCATTACATCGAACGACAAGGTTCATACTCCAGTAAGGACTCCAAATATTCTTCGTGTCATAATTACTGTTATTGCTCAATCACTTTCCCATCATTGTCCAATCTATTTTCTCCTAATGTTTTTCAATTGGTTCGTCTGATTCCTTTTTTTCTTTACAGATATGTGCTTACTCCTGATGATCCTTATATGCCACTGCCGAATGATGAAATTATAAAGAGAGTTTCAAAGCAGGTGTGCACTGTCTTTCTGTTAAAGATATGATTTAGTTGTGTAAATTATGAGATTTGATTGTGTGAATTGGGTAAATCCGAGTAGGTAGGATTTGATTGTATCAAATCAAGACACCTAGTTGTATTAGGATACTCAAATCTTGTACTATTTACAGAGATTGTAGATGGGAGAAATAAATCAATGAAAAATATATTCATTCATCCAAAGATTGATTTATTAACATGGTATCATAGCATCTGATCTTGTAAAACCCAAAAATTCGAAACTGCAACCCAGAAAAACCCACACAAGATTCGTTTTTTCAGAAAATTGGGACTCAGAGTTATCATCATCACAATCCCAGTACCATTTCTCTGACCAGTTGCCAGAAAAAAGACCAATAACATAGTACCTGTTCTCTTACCGTTTTCTCACACAAAATGTCTGGCGAACGTTTAGATACTAAGATTGACCCAACTTTCTCCTATGAACTCACATTTCAGTTGGCTAATCTTCTTCGTCAGGGTTTTGGCTCTCAAGCTCTGACGACAACATCGGAAAACCGTACCATAGGGGTGGAACTCAATGGCGAGAACTACTCCCTATGGGCAACCCTGATCTGGAAGGCAATTGGGGGAAGGGGAGAAGTTCACATCTGGCAGGAACGCCCCCCAATCCCATCCTACAGAATCAGGATTTGGTGGATGGCTACAAGACGATGAGTGTGTTTTCACATAGTTGATTCAGAACATTGAATTACACCTTGTGACAAACATCTCACAATACCCGACCTCAAAGGCTCTCTGGGATGGTTTATTGGTGACATATGATTTGGGGACAGACTGACTCTGGAATAAATACACTCATGCAGGACACTTATACACTTGAAGAGGATAACCATTGACGTTAAAGATCACAATCCAATGAAAGAACTGGAAGATATCCGGGTCTATAATCAGAAACGACAAGAACAACGGCTGTTTTAGTTTTTGAGAGCCGTTGATGATAAATATGAGTAAGCAAAGAGGGAGATTTTAAAAAAAGAGCCACTGCCATCAGTGGACCTGGCCTACGGCCTCATCCGGTGGGAGGAGGCCAGGATGCAAAATGTTAGTTACTGTAATCATAAGAGTGTACAGTGTGCGTTTGTGTAAACTGACGAAATGTAAGCAAAACCGAGGCGAGTCTAACGACTCTATCCTTAAGACGATTTGCTCCGGTACAAAGTGCCCAACCAGAATACACAGCAAACGTCTCCCAGGATAAAACGGCTACAGTTCATACGAAGTGGCACACCAACGTAAAGAACTCGACGAACCTGTAAGGTGCTCTGATTTCTCGAACGCAATGAATGCAAGAAAACGTTTTATGAAAAACAGAAGTAGAAGAAGAAGAAGCTGCGTACGCCTTTAGATTTTCGAAATCTCTATCTAAAACGTTTCAACATGACAGGAATTTATAGAGAGGAAGAAGTTACTGGAAGTTATCAGATGATTGGATGCGTACCGTTAGATCAATCAGTTTTGATCTGTACCGTTAGATTGGAAGAAACCGCCCCACTACTGCAATAACCACCGAGTAGTTATTGGTAGTGGAAGAAACCGCCAAATAACTTCCAATGTTACTCCAACTTTGAGCGTTAATTTTTCATTCACCCGGTATCAGAATCGAGTGATTCAACAACCTAAATTCATCTACGCGTTACATAGATAATTTAGGAATTTTTAGTTTTCGTTTTTGATTAACGAATACTAATCGTAATTAAGCCCAAAGTATGGTGTTTGACAAAATCCACTTGCCATCCAAAATTTTCCGACTCCCACAACTAAATTTTCTCCAACAATCCCCCACATGAATGGAAATTAATGCAAATGTGAATGCAGACTCTATCGAGAAATCAGATAAGGATATGTTGCCTCAGAAGAGGTAGCTTCTGGCTTTGAACCTTTCTTAGTGATGTACCATCGGATCCACTCGGCTGGGTAGTGAACTAATGTCTTGAACTATCAGCCTTTAGTGTGAACCTAGACAATGATACTCACACAACATTTCCTCTAACACCCCTTTTTGGTTCTCATGGTTGTGTTCATTTTGGCCATGAACAACCTGGTTTCAGAAAGTGTATTAGAGAATTCTTGCCTCTCAGAATTCTCATAGAAGCGGCCCCACTTCACACTTACATAGGTGATTCCTATCAAGAGTATTCTGCCATACCCCACTTAATTTATTAAGATATAGGACATCATTAAAAGCATCAGCTTACCCTCATTTCTCTGCAGACAGCACTTTTATTTAACGGAATGAGTAAGTGCTAACTGAATCCTTATAACTTAGTTTTCCCATTGAACCTAGATTCTGGGATCTCCAGTCAACAAGGTTGGGTTACCGTTACAAAGATTCATGCTTTGTAGGCTTAAGTCCCATTCCGTTTGTCAATTTTGACATTTGATCTCTAGGCAAAGCTTTTGTAAGCGGATCCGCAAGATTCTCCTTTGATTTTATGTAATCAATGGAAATCACGCCATTAGAGATCAACTGCTTAATGGTATTATGTCTCCGACGTATGTGTCGTGACTTACCATTATAGATGCTGCTTTGAGCTCGTCCTATAGCTGACTGACTGTCACAGTGTATGCTTATAGGAGCGATTGGCTTAGGCCAGCATGGAATATCTTCTAGGAAATTTCGAAGCCATTCAGCTTCTTCCCCAGCTTTATCGAGTGCTATAAACTCAGCTTCCATAGTTGACCGAGCTATGCACGTTTGCTTTGTAGACTTCCATGACACAGCACCACCACCTACAGTGAATAAGTATCCACTGGTGGATTTAGAATCTTTACAATCTGATATCCAGTTTGCGTCACAGTATCCTTCCAATACTGCTGGATATCTTGTATAGTGTAATCCAAGATTCATTGTGTACTTGAGGTACCTCATTACTCTATTTAGAGCTTTCCAATGATCTTCACTTGGATTACTGGTAAACCTGCTTAATTTGTTTACTGAACAAGCTAAGTCTGGTCTTGTACAGTTCGTTATGTACATTAGACTTCCAATCACTTGTGAGTACTTCAATTGAGCTACTGGTTCACCTTGGTTCTTCCTTAAGTGCATACTTAAGTCAAGTGGGGTTTTTACTAGTTTTGCATCAAACATATTGAATCGTTTGAGAACGGACTCAATATAATGACTTTGTGACATGATCAATCCTTCAGTTACCCTAGAAATCTTGATTCCTAGGATAACATTGGCAACCCCCATATCCTTCATGTCAAAATTCTGTGTTAACATCTTCTTGGTATTCAAGATGATGTCACGAGTACTGCCCATGATTAACATGTCATCTACATAGAGACATACTATCACATAGGCATTAAGTGTGTTTTTGATGTAAACACACTTGTCACACTCGTTGATCCTGAAGCCGTTTGTCATCATTACTTGATCAAACTTCAAGTGCCATTGTTTTGGTGCTTGTTTAAGTCCGTACAAAGACTTAACAAGTTTACAAACTTTCTTCTCTTGTCCTGGCACAACAAACCCTTCTGGTTGTTCCATGTATATCTCCTCCTCCAAATCACCGTTTAGAAAAGCCGTTTTAACATCCATCTGATGGATTTCTAAGTTATAGACTGATGCAATCGCGACTAGCACTCTGATTGATGTAATCCTTGTCACTGGTGAGTAAGTGTCAAAGAAATCAAACCCTTCTTTTTGCCGATAACCTTTGGCTACCAAACGCGCTTTATATTTGTCGATAGATCCATCTTCCTTTAACTTCTTCTTGAAAATCCACTTGCATCCGAGTGGTTTACTTCCTGGTGGAAGATTGACCAGCTCCCAAGTATGATTTTGAAGAATAGATTCTATCTCACGGTTGATTGCCTCTTTCCAGAATGAAGCTTCTGGTGTTGACATCGCCTCTGAAAAGGTCCTTGGCTCATTCTCTACCATGTGGGTTAGAAAATCTGGTCCAAATGATGTTGGTATTTTGGCTCGTTTGCTTTGACGGGGTTCGTCAATTTCTTGAGTCGTTGTATCCCGAGTTCGCTTACTCGTATTGGCTTCTTTATTATTTCTATCTTTCTTTGGAAAGACGTCTTCAAAAAACACTGCATTTCTTGACTCCATGACAACATTTTCATGTATGTCAGGGATGTCAGACTTGTGCACCAAGAATCGATATGCACTACTGTTTGTTGCATATCCTATAAATATACAATCAATCGTTTTGGGCCCTATTCTGACTTGTCTTGGTTTAGGTACTGCTACCTTAGCCAGACACCCCCACACTTTTAAGTATTTGAAACTCGGTTTATAACCTTTCCAAAGTTCATAAGGGGTCTTATCCATCTTTTTAGATGGAATTCTATTTAGAATGGCATTGGCAGAGAGGATTGCTTCCCCCCACAAGTTCTGAGGTAAACCCGAACTTATCAACATAGCATTCATCATCTCTTTAAGAGTTCGATTCTTGCGTTCAGCAATACCATTGGATTGAGGTGAGTATGGCGCAGTCGTTTGATGAATAATGCCATGTTCTGAACAGAATTCATTAAACGGTGCATCATATTCGCCACCTCTATCACTACGAATTATCTTAATTCGTTTGCTAAGTTGATTTTCAACTTCATTCTTATAATCCTTAAAAGCATTAACGGCCTCATCTTTGCTACTTAGCAAATAAACATAACAGTATCTAGTGCAATCGTCAATAAAAGTTACAAAGTACTTTTTACCACCTCTTGTTTGCACAAACTTTAAATCACACACATCTGTATGAATTAAATCTAACGTTTCAGTGTTTCTTTCAATCGAAGGAAAAGGAGCCTTAGTCATTTTCGCTTCAACGCAAACTTGACATTTTTTCTTAGTCATATTCAGTTTAGGCAACAAATCAAGATTTATCATTCTTTGAATTGATTTGTAATTAACGTGTCCCAAACGTAAATGCCATAAACAAGAAGACTCAAGCATATAAGCAGAAGTAGATGCATTTTCATTAGCCACTACGGGCACAACTTTTTCTTTCTTGGGTACAATGGTCATAACGTTTAACTTAAACATTCTGTCTACCAAGTACCCCTTTCCCAAGTACAACACATTCTTAGTAATGATAACTTTGTTAGACTCTAACACAAGTCTAAACCCATGCATCACCATCAAAGCGCCAGAAATCAAATTCTTCCTAATATCAGGAACATGCAGAACATTCTGCAGAGTCAGAAACTTTCCAGAAGTCAACTTCAAAACAACATTTCCTTCACCTTCAATCTTTGATGAAGCATCGTTTCCCATGTAAAGCTGTGCACCATCAACGGGCTTGTATTCTGTGAACATTGCCTTGTTTGCACAAACATGTCTCGTAGCTCCAGTGTCAAGCCACCATGCGTGCGGATTTCCCACAATGTTGCATTCACTCACAACAGCACAAAGATCCAGATCTTCCATTGCGCCAACCAGGTTCGCCTTCGCTTTCTCTTGCCTTTTCTTTGGCTTGCGACAGTCACTGCTCCGGTGCCCCTGAATGCCACAATTGTAGCACTTACCTGTGAACTTTTTGGCGATCTCTTTGCCTTTGTTGTTCACACTCAACTTGCCTTTCTTTTTCTTCGTCGCCTCTGCGACATGAGCCTTTGCCTGACCAGAAAATTGAGCAAATTTCTTCTCAGATCTGCGATTGTCTTCTTCGATACGCAACCGAACAATCAGATCTTCCAAGGACATCTCCTTTCGCTTATGTTTGAGATAGCTCCTGAATTCCCTCCACGAAAGAGGTAGCTTCTCAATTACAGCAGCAACAAGGAAAGATTCACTAAGAGACATACCCTCTTCTTCCATTTCAGCCACTAACATCTGAAGTTCCTCAATCTGAGAAACAACAGTTTTAGAATCAGTCATCTTAAAATCAAGAAATTTACCAATGATAAATTTCTTCGCACCAGCATCCTCTGTCCTGTATTTTTTGTCTAAAGCCTGCCATAAAGATTTTGCAGTCTTAAAGGTACTATACAGTCCATACAGAGTATTATCAAGACAACTTAAAATGTGACTCAAACAGACATAATCACTATATTTCCATGCTTCAGCCATCAAGCTATTCTGCATATTCACGTTTTGATCCTCGACTGGTATCACTACTGGAGGATCCTCGGTCAGCATTTTGGCCAGCCCCAGAGTTGTCAAAAAAAACAGCATCTTCTGCTGCCAACGTTTAAAGTAACTGCCTCCAAACTTCTCCGGTTTCTCAACTTGTCCAACAACCGGAACAGGAGCAAGAATGGCAGCGGGTGCAACTGGAACAGCAGTGTTCACTTCCTCGGACGGACCAAGGTGCACGCCATTGAAGGAGTTCGAACTTTCGTTCTCCATTTCAGATTCTGTAAACCAATACAGAAACAAAACCCAGAGCCGATTAGTTTCGTACAATAGAAACTGCGATCGCAAAACGAAACAGATTACAGTATATAAATCAAATCGTCTTAAGAATGTTAGTTACTGTAATCATAAGAGTGTACAGTGTGCGTTTGTGTAAACTGACGAAATGTAAGCAAAACCGAGGCGAGTCTAACGACTCTGTCCTTAAGACGATTTGCTCCGGTACAAAGTGCCCAACCAGAATACACAGCAAACGTCTCCCAGGATACAACGGCTACAGTTCATACGAAGTGGCACACCAACGTAAAGAACTCGACGAACCTGTAAGGTGCTCTGATTTCTCGAACGCAATGAATGCAAGAAAACGTTTTATGAAAAACAGAAGTAGAAGAAGAAGAAGCTGCGTACGCCTTTAGATTTTCGAAATCTCTATCTAAAGCGTTTCAACATGAAAGGAATTTATAGAGAGGAAGAAGTTACTGGAAGTTATCAGATGATTGGATGCGTACCGTTAGATCAATCAGTTTTGATCTGTACCGTTAGATTGGAAGAAACCGCCCCACTACTGCAATAACCACCGAGTAGTTATTGGTAGTGGAAGAAACCGCCAAATAACTTCCAATGTTACTCCAACTTTGAGCGTTAATTTTTCATTCACCCGGTATCAGAATCGAGTGATTCAACAACCTAAATTCATCTACGCGTTACATAGATAATTTAGGAATTTTTAGTTTTCGTTTTTGATTAACGAATACTAATCGTAATTAAGCCCAAAGTATGGTGTTTGACAAAATCCACTTGCCATCCAAAATTTTCCGACTCCCACAACTAACTTTTCTCCAACACAAATTTTATGCAGGGACCCCTCAGTAGAAAACGATACATCATCGGGGTATGTTTTGGCCGCCAGAAACAGTGTGAATAAAGGACGGGGCACTTCACGGCGCTCAGATAGCACATCCCGACGCTCAGATCAGCCCCCACCGCGCTCCGGAGACAAGGAGGATAAGACTCACCTTCGATGTTCCCACTGTGGGAAGAAAAAACACACAAATGAGGCATGCTTTCACCTTGTGGGGTTTCTGACTGGTGGAACAACATGCCTCAGACCACGGGAGAAAACATCGGATTTGGTGCTACTGCCGTAGGGACTCCCAGGGAAGCCATCAACGACCACGCAGACCAACAAGGAGGAGGTAAGAGCCTCGTTTATTCACCAGGTGCACACAGGAGGGTATAAAATTCTAGAGACCAGACAGAGGAAAAGGAAGGGACGAAGCATCTGGAAGGAAGGAGAAAGCGGGAGAAGGAGCAGAGGCTGCGCCGATATGGTTCAGAAAATTCCCAGCCATTGTTTTTTAAGTAGTCCAAATTTATTCCATGAGTCCCCAAAGTTTTTTTCCACTTCTACTTTAGTTTCTAAAGTTTCCCAAAACAATCCCGTGGTCCCTCCATTTTTCCAAAAAGCCACCGTAGTCCCTCCAGTTCCCCAAACATGCTCCGTGGTCTCTCCAATTTTCCAAACTTTTGAATAGGTCCCTACTAATTCCTCTATAGTTAATTTAATTCCACCCACATAATACCATAAGATCCTCACCAAGGCGCTTATCCTCTCATACATGGATATTCGACTGTGATGCAACCGACACAATGACAAATGATATAAATGATCTTATCACCTCATCCACCCCATTCAAAACACATATTGAGACCGCAAGTGAAAAACGAATTTCTATCCGTGGGGGGGGGGACCGATTCAAATCTCTCCCACAATGACTATACCAAACTGTCTATATGTCCCCAATCTTTCATCTAAATTATTATCTTTGAGTCATGTTACTAAAGAACTCAATTGTGTTGCACTAATATACCCACATTTCTGCCTTTTGCAGACATACGTACGAAGAAGATTATTGGGCGTGGCACTGAACGGACGGTCTCTACTATGTGGACGAGGTTGCTCAACAGGGCCTGTCCATGCTCGCTCACCGGACGGCCACTCGACAATTGTGGCTATAGCACCGCCGCCTAGGTCATCCCTCTTTTGCCTATTTAAAGGTTTTATTTCCTAGCTTGTGTAATCAGAACTCAGTATCTCTATAGTGCAAAACGTGTATTCGTTCAAAAAGCCATCGCACCACGTTTTGTCCGAATAATACTCATGTTGACAAGATATTTTTCTTAGTGCACTTTGATGTCTGGAGACCAGCAAATGTCTCTAATCTACTTCATTTCAGTACTTTGTCCTATTTTTATTGATGATTTTTTACGTATGGCATGCGTGTACTTTCTCAAGCATAAATCTGGCGTATCTGGCACTTTCATTCACTTTTTTCACCTAGTACAAACCCAATATAACACTCACATTCGGACTCTCCGCTTAGACAATGGTACCGAATACAAACCAATTCACTCCTTTTTCCGTGCACATGGAATTGTTCATCAAACTACATGCCCTTCTACACCTCAGCAGAATGGTGTTGCTGAACGGAAAAATCGTATTATACTTGAAATGACTCGTGCTATGCTTCTTGAGTCTCGTGCCCCAAAAACTTTTTGGCCTGAAGTCGTTGGCACAGGGTGTATCTCCTAAATCGTCTCGTGACAAAAGCTTTAAATCATTGGACACCCCTACAAATGTAGCAACCTGGGCTGATATTCCTTCAGTTCTCACTTTGTCCCCTCATATATTTGGGTGTTCTGTTTATGTCCGCATACCAAAAGCTGATCGAACCAAACTTGACTCATGTGCGGAAAAATGTATCTTTCTTGGTTATGCCAATCATCAGAAGGGATATTGATGCTATAGTCCCTCTGCTCGGCGTCTCTATGTTACTATGGACTGTGTGTTCCTCGAAACCGAGTACAACTTCGACCTCCCAGTCGGATCTCAGGGGAGGGAAGTAGTGAAGCCTCCTTTGAGTGGTTACATAGTCTCGTTTGCTCGAGGGATGTCCAACAAGAGCAAGCAAGTGGCACCACCGAGCTAACCACAATCAACGAAGTGGAGACTCAAGCACCAGCATCCATTCCCGAGACATCTGCTTTGGAAAATGTTCTACATGCGGTAAGTGTTGTTCCACATGATGTTTTTAGTACTGGTAAGTGTTGTTCAACATGACGTTTTTAGTACTGAACAGTTTATGACTAACACTGTTGAGAGACAGGAACGAGTTCTCCCTCCTAGGTGTAACAAAGGTATTCCACCAGAGCGTTACTCCCCGGAACCAGTTGTAAGGATAGCACGATATCCTATTAATCAAGGAAGAGCTTTATTGGCCCCGTTATACTCAAAATTTGTTCCCCGAACAGTACAAGAAGCTAAGAGAAAGAAGGAGTGGCGAGAAGCAATGGCAGTGCAAATGGAAGCGCTACTGAAAAATGAGACGTGGGAGAAGTATGTACTTCCTGAAGGAAAAAGACCCGTAGGATGTTGTTGGGTATTTATAATTAAGTACAAAGCTGATGGGACAATAGAACGAGATAAAGCCAGATTGGTGGCGAAAGGATACGCCCAGACATATAGAGTTGACTATTTTGAGACTTCTTCACCAGTCGCGAAGATTGACACGATCCGAATATTATTATATGTAGCTGCAAATAAAGACTGGCCATTGTATCAGTTCGATGTCAAGAACGCCTTCTTACACGGTGAACTAAAAGAAGAAGTTTATATGGAAGCTTCCCCAGGCTTTACAGAAGGTTTTCAGACCGGCGAGGTGTGCAGGTTAAAAAGGCGCTGTACAGTTTAAAACAGAGTCCGCAAGCATAATTTGGACGGTTCACTGTCGCAATGAGGCAAAATGGGTTCAAATAGAGCAGTGCAGATCACACACTCTTCCTTAAGCAAAATGGAGAAAAGGTAACATGTTCGATTATCTATGTGGATGACATGATTATAACAGGAGATGTTGTAGAAGAGATCATGAGACTTCGTCAAAAGTTGTTCATAGAATTTGAAATGAAGGACCTGGGAACGCTACAGTATTTTTTGGGAATAGAAGTGTCTCCTTCCAACCGTGATATTATGATTTGTCAACGAAGTATATCCTGGATCTGCTAACAGAAGTAGGAATGGTTGATTGTAATCCTGCAAAAAAACGCTTATCACTGTGAACCATCGATCACAAGTGGAAGAAGGGGAACCAATGGTCGACAAAGAGAGATATCAGAAACTTGTGGAAAAATCGATCTATCTCTCACATACATGGCCCGATATTGCCTATGTAGTTGGGGTTGTCAGTCAATTTATGCATCATCCGCAAGCAGCACATATGGTAGCAGTCAGAAGAATCTTGAGGTGCTTAAAGGGGACAGCGAGAATGGGCATCTGATTTACAAAGCATGAACATCTAGATATAGAGATATATACTGATGCAGATTGGGCGTAAAATCCCGACGATAGAAGATCTACCTCAGGATACTTCGCCTTCGTCAGAGGAAATTTGGTTACCTGGAAGAGTAAAAAATAGAAAGTTGTAGCTCTGTCAAGCGCAGAAGCAGAGTTTAGAGGGATCGCAAAAGGGGTTGTCGAAGCACTATAGTTGAAGAAGTTACTAGGAGAAATCGGAGTACCGGTACATCTTCCATCACGATTGTTAAGTGATAACAAAGCAGCAATACGTATCTTAGAAAAACCGGTAAAACATGATAGAACAAAGAATATCGAGGTGGATCGGCACTTTATCAAATAAAAAACTCGAAGATGGCAGCATTGAACTACTTTTTGTAAAAAGTGAAGACCAACTGGCAGATATACTAACAAAGGCAGTTGCAGGAAGAATGATTGTGAATGTGTTTAGCAAGTTGGGTATTGGATACTCCGATACACAACTTGAAGGGGAGTGTTAAAAATGATATTTAGTTGTGTAAATTATGAGATTTGATTGTGTAAATTAGGTAAGATTGGATTATATCCTAGTTGGTAGGATTTGATTGTATCAAATTGTAAAACTGATATGAACAAGAACTTTTGGCAGCTCGAACCTCTTAGTTTTTCCATTCATTTGTTTGTCAATTTATAACATTACAAACGCGCATCTTGCGCTAATCTACAGGAAAAAAGATCAATACAAGATCAGTACAAATCCTATCATATCTCTATATTTATGTACAAGATATACTCAATGAATAAGATATATTTGATTAGTTTAGATATATACAATCATATCTAATCACCCGGAATTATTTCTGTAATTATCTCTTCATATCCGTGCCGAGTTGAGTCAGTGGACTTCAGGTTGCTCTACAGGTCGGCAGCACGAGATCAGCAACTCTACAGCTCAGCTTATGTAGCTCAGCAGCTTCATGTCTGCTCGGCAACCGAAGTCTGGTCTGCTCTAACACCCCCTTCAAGTTGGCGCGTGGAGGTCAGCAACGCCCAACTTGGACAACAAAAAGCGAAACTCGCGAGTTCCAAGAGATTTTGTAAGAATGTCAGCAAGCTGATGTGTCATGAAGACGTGTAGAGGACGTATTTGTCCATCGAGTACGGCATTCCGTAGGAAGTGACAGTCAACCTCAATGTGTTTAGTTCGTTCATGAGCAACAGGATTATGTGCAAGATGTAATGCAGACTGACTATCGGTGTAAATGGTAACATGAGTGGAGTGAGTGATGCCCAGAAACAGAAGAAGGTCGAGCAGCCACTTCAGCTCACAGGTAGTGTAGGCCATGGCACGATGTTCTGCCTCAGCAGAGGAACGAGAAACACTATGTTGCTTTTTAGTCTTCCACGATATTGGAGCTGTGCCTAGTTGAACGAAGTAGGAAGAAAGGGATCTACGAGTAAGCGGACAACTTGCCCAATCCGAGTCACAGTAGGCAGTTAATTGAAGATCGTTAGTAGTCGGGAAGAGAAGTCCTTGGCCTGGGTTGCCTTTGAGATACCAGACAACATGTAAAGTAGCATGCCGGTGGTCAAGCCAAGGTGATTGCATAAACTGGGCCAGTGTGTGGACAACATAAGAGAGCTCGGGTCGGGTGACAGATAAATAGATCAAGCGATCAACCAGACGTCGATAAGAGAGTTGATCTTCTAGAAAAGAGCTTGTAGACTGTGTCAACTGATGCTGTTGTTCCAAGGGTACAGAGGCTGGCTTTGAAGCAAGCAATCCGCAATCTGCAATAATGTCAAGAGCATATTTACGCTAGGATACGAAGATACCGTCACCATTTCAAGCAACCTCAAGGCCCAGGAAATATTTCAAATGGCCAAGATCTTTCATATGAAAGCAGGTACTGAGATATGTTTTAACGACCTCCAGCTCCTGTGAATCATTATCCACAAGTGTAAGGTCGTCAACATAGATCAAGAGATATGTATGTATATGAGCATGAGCATAGCTGAATAAAGAGTAATCCGAATATGACTGGACAAAACCATAAGAACGCAGAGCAGAGAAGAGCTTTGCCAACCAACACCGAGGTGCTTGCTTAAGACCATATAAGGATTTATGCAGACGACAGACGGTGCGTGGTGAGGTGGCAGAGAATCCAGGAGGTAGTTTCATGTACACTTCATCATCAAGATCACCGTGAAGAAATGCATTTTGTACATCCATTTGACCTGTGGAAAACTGCCGGGCAGCTGCTAGAGCCAAGAGTACGCGAACCGTAACCATCTTCGCTGTGGGAGCAAATGTTTGAGAGTAGTCAATTCCCTCAATCTGACGATTGCCATGTACAACCAGTCTAGCTTTATAGCGCTCAATACTCCCATCTGAGTTGTATTTTACCTTGTATACCCATTTGCAGCTAATAGCGCGTTTTCCAGGAGGTAGCTCTTCTAAAGTCCAAGTCTGGTTTTCCTCAAGAGCCTGCAGCTCTTCGTGTATCACAGACCGCTAGTTAGGATCTCTCGCGGCTTGAGAGTAGGAGTCCGGTTTTATGCTAGAGGTGATAGCCACAAGAAAAGTGCGATGGACAACAGAAAACCGATGATTACTAAGGAACTTGTTGATAGAGTATGGAGTACCTGAAGAAATAGTCAAAGTGGGTGATGTGGGCGAAGGGTTGGTCTGAACAACATTCAATTCGTAATCAACCAGTCTTGCAGGAAGTTGCTTTACTCGTTGTCCTCTGCCGAGCTGAGGTGATTGAGCTGGTGAAATCAGTTCTGATATAGTTGTATGCTTGACAGTACTGAGGCCAGGGGTTGAGGTCTGCTCATTCGTGCTGGGCTCCGGTGTCTGGTTTTGGGTCGGCTGATCTGGCTGAGGTGAAGAAGTTGGTTCGGTTGAGCTCAACATGGGGTTGGAAGGAAGAGGATCTGATGATGACAAGGGTGTCTCAAGAGCGGGAGAGTTATTGGGTAAGGATGCAGAAGATAAGCTGAAGGTGGAAGAAGAGTTACTGACGAGTGGAAATGTGTAGCTCCCCGGCCCGGACAGCGGACCCGAACCGGTGCACCCGTCGTAGCCTACTGAGAGGACTACAAGACGTCTCATCTCTCGAATATACATCATCAATGACGTAAGAGAGTAAGCACGGAAACATGTGTAAAATAAATCTAAACCATCAAATCTGTACATCAAGGTATAATGTGATTACAAAAGATTGTTCGTGGTCGCAGCCAACTAAATACTTAAGTGGATAAAAGAGAAGTTTAAACATCCCAACATGACAAAGGCATATCCCAAGAAGCTCTACTCATCCCATTTGGCCCACTCGTCATCGTCCTCAATGTATATCATATTATACTGAGCCCTATCTGCGAGACAATGAGTAGAACTCTTAGCGAAAAACACTAGCAAGTAACCCGCTTATAAGACATACGGGATCAACACATAGCAAGACATGAGTAATATCTATATCAAGGGATAATGGGGCACATGCCTTGTATAATTTAAAGATCATAAGTTGCTAGCACAACAGAAACAAAGAACAACAACGAATAAGTAGTAGACAGTTCAATAACAAAACACTTACAAGTCAATCATACCAAAACGACTCACGTGATGCATGACAATTCAAAATATGCACTACACTACACGGTCGCAAATGCTTATGCAATACTTTTCAAAACAGTGCAATGCATGTCATAATGTCCGGTCACCTAACTTTATACCATGTGATGGGCCACAGCTTGTCTTTATACCCTGTGACACACCACAACTTAACTCTATACCCTGTAATGTTCCACAGCTTGTCTTTATACCCTGTGTCACACTACAGCTCACTTTATACCCTGTAGTGGTTACAGCCTGTCTTTATACCTTGTAACACACCACAGCTCATTTCACAAAACTTTATACCCTGTGCCAAAGCACAGCTCTTGTCAAAACATAATGCAATGCAAGTGCCATGATGCAAAGATGCACATTCACAGGTCAATCAATCATTTGAGACTCATCTCGTTCACACATTCAAGCGTATCACTTCTTGCAGGCTTACGTCACCTAAACATTCATACTAGAACACAAGGGATGACGGAGACACCCTCACACGCTCCATTCGAACCTTATCAAGCCTCAAACATTCATCCTTAATCCTTTAGTTCATTCACACTGAAGTCCAGTTCAAATACCTCACGAAGTCCTCACCATTGATTCACAATCTTAAATCATGTTTCCAAGACTTACACTAATCTCAATCAGGTCCTAAGAAGCCTCTAGGGTCACCCAATTGGTCATCTGGCTTCCCTTTCTCTTCTTCTATTTTCCCACAAAACTGGTTGACATCATACCCTACATCGATCGATCGAAGTAACTTCATACCCTCACATCGATCGATCGATGTCCATCAGAATACTTTTTGCCTCACATCATACCCTACATCGATCGATCGAAGTGACTTCATACCCTCACATCAATCGATCGAAGTCCATCAGAATGCTTTCTGTCTCACATCAGTCTCTCCTTCCCCCTACATCGATCGATCGATGTCACATCATACCCTACATTAATCGATCAAAGTCTACGATTCCAGAAAAGAAACTCTACGATTTCTGCAGAAACTGCAGAAACAAAACTCCAATCGATCCCAAACTTCATCCCAATCATTCCAGGCCTAATCTCTGATATAATCTCATGCTTAAACTACAAATTGAACACTACACACATCAAAAACAAATATTCAAGCTTAGAACTCAAAGATTTCAACCTACGAATCTAAAGATCCCACTTTTCACCCTCCAACCCTATCATAGCAGTTCAATCACAGCAAAGAAGATTCAAGGGTGGGGATTTGCAGGAATTCATATATACACCAATATCAAATAAGATTTTTCAACATACAATGGCCAAAACAGCAAATCCAAAACATAGAGATTACACAGAATTCACAAAAGATAAACAAGGGTAGAATATTGCATGTGATCCAATTTTGATACAAAAATAGGGCCTTTTTCTTCACAAATCGTAGGAACTTATAAGATGATTACTTGCCTTTGATTACTGATAATCGGATTGAGAAACAAACGGAGGTTGGATCGATTCTTGAAGGCTATCTCCTTCACTGCTAGGTTATGAAAATCGCTGGCTTGGGGGAGGAGAAGGAGAGTCGACGGTTTCTTCTGAATGAATGGGAGAACTGACGTTCTGTCAGTTTTTATCATGGGAAAGGGCAAAACTGAAATTTCTAAATTGTATTTTTACTTAAATCCTTTTTCTTTAATTCTTAAACTCTAATATTTAATTCAATATTAATTTCTACTTAATAGGTTATTAATTCTTAAAATTTCCTCTCTCATTTAATTAAGTTCCGGAGGGTGCGAGACATAACATTCCACCCCCCTTACAAAAAGTTTTGTCCTCGAAACTGACGTACCTTATTGGAAAAGATGTGGATATAACTCCTCCATCTGCTCCTCAAGCTCCCACGTGGCTTCACGCTCCGTATGATTACTCCATTGAACTTTGACATACGGAATCACACGCTTGCGTAGGACTTGAACTTTCTTATCCACAATATTCACTGATGTTCTTCATATGTGACATCTTCTCTAACATCCAATGGTAGAGTCTCAAGGACATGGCTCGGGTCCGATATGTATTTCCTCAGTTGAGACACATGAAATACATTATGGACTTGCGACAGACTCAGAGGCAGAGCTAATCGATATGCTCTTTCAAAAACTTTACCAAGCACCTCGTATGGACCAATATATCGAGGGCTTAGCTTGCCTTTCATCCCAAATCTCGCAACCCCTTTCGTGGGTGAGACTCGTAAATAGATCTTCTCACCAAGTTCAAAGTCTAAGGGCCTTCTTTTGGAATCTGCCCAACTTTTGCTGCGGTTTTGGGCCAGCCTTAATCTTTCTCTTATAATCTTCACTTTACCCATGGTCAGCTCAACCAATTCTGGGATAGTGAATGTCCGTTCCCCAACTTCGTCCCAACAAAACGGGGATCTAATCTTCCGTCCATAGAGGGCCTCAAACGGTGCCATGCCGATTGCACTGTGATGGCTATTATTGTATGAGAACTCCATCAGCTTCAGCATACTATCCCAGTTTCCTTTAAAATCCAGAGCACAGGCTCTCAACATATCTTCTAAAGTCTGGATGGTCCTCTCAGACTGTCCATCCTTCTGAGGGTGATATGCTGTGTTCATCCTCAGTTCAGTGCCTATAGCTTTCTGGAAATCCTTCCAGAACTTAGAAGTGAACTTGGGATCACGGTCCGATATAATACTGATGGGAACTCCATGCAAACTCATAACGTTATCCATATATATGTTGGACAATTTCTCGTACGAAGTGCCATGCGGCATAGCTATGAAATGCGTGGTCTTTGTCAAGCGGTCGACAATCACCCAAATCATCTTGTTCCCGTTTCTGGTTTTGGGTAACCCCATCACGAAGTCCATAGTCGCATGCTCCCACTTCCATTCTGGAATCTCCAGCGGCATCATCAAACCGCTAGGTCGCTGATGTTCCGTTTTGACTTGTTGACATACTATACATTTCTCGACATACTTTGCAATACTTCTTTTCATTCCTATCCGCCAATAATTCATTTTGAGTTCCGTATACATTTTTGTGCTTTCTGGGTGGATAGACAACCGTGAGTTATGAGCTTCATGTAGCAATTCCCTTCGAAGCTTTTCATTGTCTGGTACGCATAACTTGATTCTGAAACCATAGACTTCCATCTCCTCTCAACTGGAAATCTTTTACTGGTCCCGTAGACAATTTGTCGCGAATTTCTCTCAGTGCTGCATCATCATACTGCGCTCCTTTAATTCTATCTACCAAGTCTGGACTGATAGACAGAGCTGTAAGAACATTCGCCACTGAATCTACCACATCGAGACCAAACTCCTCAATCTCCCTTTCCAACGGAGACTGTCTGGCATGACTAGACTTCCTGCTCAACGCGTCAGCCACTCTATTTTCTTTACCCAAATGATAGTTGATGGTTAAGTCATAATCTTTGAGCAACTCTAACCATCTTCTTTGTCTCATGTTGAGCTCCATCTGTGAGAATAAATATTTCAAGCTCTTGTGATCCGTGAACACTGCACATTTCTCTCCATACAAATAGTGTCTCCAGATCTTAAGAGCAAATACTACAGCTGCGAGTTCTAAGTCATGCATCGGGTAGTTCTGCTCATATGGTTTCAACTGTCTCGACGCGTACGAGATAACTCGTCCATTTTACATCAAGACACAACCTATAAACAGAAAGTTAGTTTAAGACTGGTATATGTATATACAATGCATTAGTTGTAATGATATACATACCTAGTCCTTTCTTGGACGCATCACTATAGATCACGAAACCATCGGTACCGGAGGGTTGCGCCAACACCGGGGCAGTGGTCGATCTCTTCTTGAGTTTCGAAAAACTCTGCTCGCATTCATCAGTCCACTCAAACTTAGTCTTTTTCTGAGTAAGTCGACTCAATGGAACTGCTATTGTCGAAAATCCCTCAACAAACTTCCTATAGTAGCTTGCCAGGCCTAGGAAGCTTCTGACTTCGGTCACATTTGTAGGCCTTGGCCATTCCGTAATGGCTTCCACCTTCTTAGCATCCATTGAGATCCCATCCTTCGAAATTACATGACCGAGAAAGGCTACACTTCTTAGCCAAAATTCACATTTGCTGAATTTGGCGTATAGCTTCTGCTGCCTCAAAATTTCCAACACCACTCTTAGGTATTCCGCATGGGCTTACTCATCGGGAGAGTAGACCAAAATGTCATCGATGAACACCACTACAAACTGATCCAATTGTTCTCAGAATACGGTGTTCATCAAGTCCATAAAAGCTGTTGGGGCAATAGTCAATCCAAAAGGCATCACCAAAAACTCATAATGCCCATACCGAGTCTGGAAAATTGTTTTCAGGACATCTCCTGCCTTCACGAGCAACTGATGATACCCCTGGCGAAGGTCGATTTTCGAGAACCAACGAGCACCCTTCAACTGGTCAAATAAATCCTCGATCCTTGGCAGTGGGTACTTATTTTTGATAGTTACCTTGTTCAGCTCTCTATAGTCAATACATAATCTCATGCTACCATCCTTCTTCTTGACAAATAAGACGGGGGCTCCCCAAAGTGATACACTGTGTCGAATTAGCTTCTTATCCAAAAACTCCTGTAGTTGTCCCTTTAAATCCTTAAGTTCAGCTGGAGCCATCCCGTAAGGTGCCTTAGATATAGGCTCGGCTCCTGGGATCAAATTGATTTTGAACTCTACTTCTCTTGATGGCGGTACTCCCGGCAGATCATCTGGAAACACGTCTTTAAATTTATTGATCACTGGAATGTTCTATGGAGGGAATCTCTTGCTTCGCGTCCAAAGCATACACCATAAGTCCATCTGCTCCCTTCTTCAAAGTCTGGAAAGCCTTAATCGCCGTCAAATATATTTTCTTCGGGGCTTTCGTTAGCTTGGTGTTCCCTTGAACTGCCACTTCATTCATTTCGGGATCGTTGACAGTTACTAGCTTCAGTCTGCAGTCGATATTGGCATGATACTCGGTCAGCCAATCCATGCCCAATATCACATCCTCATTGTAATTGGGACCAATGTAATAGGAAACACCTTTCCATCCAACTCCAATTCACAGTCTTTATACTGGTGGTGCGAAACCAGTACTTGTTCACCAGCTTCCTACACCCTGAAGGGGGTTTCAAGCCACTCGGGTAGACAGTCAAGTCCTTTGACGAATTGCTTAGAGATGAACGAGTGACTCGCTCCACTATCAAACAATACGTTTGCAGGCACTTTATTAATTAGAATCGCACCTAAACACAAAGAGTGTGTCACATAAAGAATTTTCATGTAATGCACATCCACTTTCAACTTAAACGACTATAATTCAACTTAAACAACTAAGATTTTAATTTAAATTGTACCTGTCACAACGTCAGTGCTCTCCTGCACTTCAGCGTCAGTCATGACATGTACCCTTGCGTTGGGTTTGGACCTACCCCTTTGTTGCTGCGACGGCCCTGCTTCTCCCTTTGGCTTTTGCTTCCACTCGGGGCAATCCTTGATCCTATGATCCGTCTTACCACATTTGAAGCAAGCCCCTGTTTTCTTCCAGCATTCCCCAATGTGGTTCTTCTGGCAGTGGGGACATACACCTGAAGCCGATCGGTGAGGCTGGCTTTGCTGCGGTGGTCGCTGGAACTGTACCATCTGACCTCTCTTAGGGATCTTGACCCATCGTCCGGGTGTACTTCCACTTTTCTCATCCCTGGGCCTCTTGCTTGTTTCGTCATGAACCTCTCTAGACTGGGTCCGACGCATATCGCTCTCCACGCGATAGCATGCATCCAACATATCAGCAAATGTTTTCAAGCTGGACCCCGCTATAGCCGACCTGATGCGGGGGTTCAGTCCTTGCTCAAACTTGAGCATTTTCATCCGGTTGTTTTCCTATACTATGGGAGTGAATTTTCCCAAGGCATGGAATCTATCAGCGTAATCAGAAATAGACATCCTTTCTTGCTCCAGCTTATCGAACTGCCTCATCTTCTCCAGAATGACAGTCTCAGGCACGTAGTAATCCTTGTAGGCCTCAACAAATTGTCTCCACAAGATAGGGGGAGTCATCTTAGGAAGCATACCATTCCACCAGGCATTGGCTTGGCAAAATCAGCAGGGGTGTGGCCACATCCACCTTGTTTTCTTCAGGCACTTGCACTAGCCTGAAGCCCTTTTCCACTTCCTCCAACCAGAATTCTACCACCTCTGGATCCGTGGTCCCTTCAAAGGTGGGGGCATGCTGTTGGACCTGTATAGCACCACTAGAAGGGGGGTTGAATAGTGAGTGCAGAAAAAAATTGGTTTATAAAACTTTTAAGGACCAATTACTCACTTCTGAAAACAGAGACTGCTTTCAGGACCCGTTTTTAGACACTTGGTTGACTGAGTTTTAGACCTCCAAAAATAGTGAAATTTTGTGAAAATGTACTCTCAGGTGTTATGAAGGTGTCATAAAAATTTCAGATTAAAACTCAATGTTTAAGTCACTCAAATGTGGCACGTGATCTGACTGTGTAAGTTTGGACAGAAACTGTACCTTAGAATGAAAAATTTATTCCTATTTGATGACAGCTCCAAATGACCTGAAACTTTTATGAGATGACCCTTAGGATGTGTATTATACTTAGTTAAAACAGTTTTGAAAAATTCCTTTGGGAAGTATGTCAACCAAGTTGATGTTCTCAACCTCTGCCAATCTGA
>AP025043.1:21042652-21073601 GCA_036186865.1 Eustoma russellianum | reverse complement strand
CTTTGTAAGAATACCTTTTGGTATCCAAACTTGGGTAACCTTTCTTGGTCTTCCAAAAGATGATAAGATATAGTACATGTTGTTTTCATCTCTATTTTGCCTATAGTGGCCGAATGTGCCAATGTGAGTTGATTTGTGATAAGTGTTTCGGTTTGTTGGCAATGTGTGTGATCTAGATGCGTTTGTGCGATATGAATGTTGCATATGCTTTGATGACTTCCTTTGATATCTATATGGAACATGCTTGTATTTTTCATGTGATGAACTATAGGTAGTGCGATGAGATGCCATTAATGTCTTGCTAGTTTGTATTGTTACCTTCTTAGGCTTCTCAATTGTTTTGAAGACATGTTGTTGTTTGAATGATGATGCAACAAAGTTTGTAGATTTACTTTGTACATGAGTATCTTTACTATACCCTAATCCGGTTTTGTCATTGTCATGCTTTTGAGAAGAGATAAGATGATCTAGCATGCAAGTTCCTTTATCAAATTTCTTAACAGTATTCTCTAATTCTATGTTTCTTGATCTCAAGTCTACGATCTCGGATTTCATTTCAACATTTTCGGATGTTAA
Organism: Eustoma russellianum; assembly: GCA_036186865.1. NCBI lineage: Eukaryota > Viridiplantae > Streptophyta > Magnoliopsida > Gentianales > Gentianaceae > Eustoma > Eustoma russellianum. The sequence goes on along the minus strand of AP025043.1, from coordinate 21,073,025 downwards.
AGAAATAATTTCAGACCTCAATGCACTAATTATACTTGACGACTCTTCTTTTGAATCGTTTAATTGAGACACAAGATTTGTGTTAGAGGATTCTAACAATTTCTTGTCTTCAACTAAGCGTTTCTTTTCTTTAGCAAGAGCTTTTGAAAATTTATGCAATTCAAGATATTCACTAAACAAATCATCATATGAAGCTTCATTATCAGAATCGGAATCGGAATTCACCTCATTTGACGCCTTTGATGCAAAGCAAACTTGAGCCATTTCATCCTCAGCTTCTTCATTTTCTGAGTCGGATGAATCACTCCATGTAGAAGCTTTGAAGGCCCTTCTTGTATTCCTTTGTTTCGGTTCTGAGACGAGTCTAGTATGTGTCCGTTCCTTGTCATGGTTTTTGTTCATTGTTTTGTCCTTGTTTGGACAGTTATAGGAAATATGTCCAGATCTTCCACAGTCATAACATTTCATGTCTTTATCATTGTTCTTATTTCTGTTTGACTTAGATGAAGTGGATTTATGTTTGTTTCTAAATGACTTCTTCATAAATTTTCTTAATCCTTTAGCCAATAGAATTAGATTTTCATCATCCGAATCCAGTGTCACTATCATTTACGCAATTAGAAGGAAGTAGAGACGTATTCATTTGAATTGAAAGCTATTGTCTTACTTTGTTTGGAAGTTGATTCGGATTTCCTCATAGTAAGTTTGTTTTCATATACCTTCAATGATCCAATCAATTCCTCCATTTTTATTGACTTGGTTTCTTTGCTTTCTTCTATTGCGGTAACTTTCGGATCCCATTCGGATGGAAGGCTTCTCAATACCTTTTGTACCTTTTCCTGTGAAGTGAAAGCTTTGCCAAGAGACTCAAGAGAATTGTAGATGTTAGTTAATCTCAAATCCATATCAACAATGGATTCATTTGGCAACAATTTGAAGGATTCAAGAGTAGACATAAGCATATTGATTTTGGACTCTTTTACTTGACTTGTTCCTTCATGCTTCATTTCTAAACTCTTCCACATATCTTGTGCATTAGAACAATTAGATACATAACTAGATTCACTTTTGCTCAAACCATTTAGAAGAAGTTGCATAGCTTTAGCATTCATACTTAGCTTCTTCTTATCATCACTTGTATACTCTAGTTTAGACTTTGTAACTTCTATATCAACACCATCAACCGCGGTTATCTTAGATGGAACAAAAGGACCATCTTCTATTATAGACCACAAATCAATATCAATAGCCATAAGAAACAATTTCATACGAAGTTTCCAATGATTAAAAGACTCACCATCAAAGAGTGGAGGCCTTTGGCTAGACATACCTTCTTGCTCGGTTTTGTGACTAGTTGATGCCATCTCACAAAGATTGTTATATCTTCTTGTTGTGAGTGTACCTCGCTCTGATACCACTTGTTGGACCTGTATAGCACCACTAGAAGGGGGGGTTGAATAGTGAGTGCGGAAAAAAATTGGTTTATAAAACTTTTAAGGACCAATTACTCACTTCTGAAAACAGAGACTGCTTTCAGGACCCGTTTTTAGACACTTGGTTGACTGAGTTGTAGACCTCCAAAAATAGTGAAATTTTGTGAAAATAGTACTCTCAGGTGTTATGAAGGTGTCATAAAAATTTCAGATTAAAACTCAATGTTTAAGTCACTCAAATGTGGCACGTGATCTGACTGTGTCAGTTTGGACAGAAACTGTACCTTAGAATGAAAAATTTATTCCTATTTGATGACAGCTCCAAATGACCTGAAACTTTTATGAGATGACCCTTAGGATGTGTATTATACTTAGTTAAAACAGTTTTGAAAAATTCCTTTGGAAGTATGTCAACCAAGTTGATGTTCTCAACCTCTGCCAATCTGAAAAATAGATTTGCACTAGTCTCAGAACTATGAACGTTTGAATGACTTATACTTATCCAAATTCAATGAAACCAGTGGGAAATGAACCCTAAGACACAAGGATATGTTTCTAGAAATTTTTATGATTTTTGAAAATGATTTGCTATTTTTACCGAGACCATAAAGATGATGCAGAAACAGAAAATGAGAGTAAAAATGCTGAAAGTAAGAACACCAAGAATTTTATACTGGTTCGGCCAACGTGACCTACTCCAGTCTTCAAGGAAACCTTCCTTGGTTTTCACTAGTCACCAAAGTCACCTTAGAACAAGGGTGGATAGAGTTATACACCAACTCCTTCAATCCAGACCCGTTCACAATGTTCTACACAAAGAACAACACCGAATGATCATCAATCAGCACCACCTCACCGAATGAAGGTTTGATCACACCTTGATCAACCTTGTACACCAATGAATCTTGTTTGGGTGATGTGTATGAAGCCTATTCTGAATATGACATGTAAGAATGATAGGCTTTGGCTATATACAAGAGATGAATATGGAAAATGAAGTGAAGTCTTGCAAACACTAAACAGAATTTTGCACTTGTTGTTCTTGTTTTGTGTTGATCATCTCTTGGCCTTTTATAGATGGTTGGGGCGCCTAAGAGGGTTGAGAGGAGCCTCCCAAATCTGATTTGAATTGTCTTGTAATGCCTTTGAATAAATTTGAATGCTTTAGGTCATTAATTCCCCCCAAAACTTCAGCCACCAATCTGAAATTTCAGATTCAAAAACAGAATTTTCAGCTTTGTTTGGTCTTGTCTTTGACTCCTTAATTTGTGTATCTTTGTCTTCCATCATTGCTTGGTCTTTCTTCATCAATTATATTATAATATGAACTCCTCCAAGGCTCCCAACATGCTGTCCCAGCCGCCCCATCTGGTCAGCCAATGTGCTGAATTCAAATCTGAATTTTGCATGGTAACAATGTAGAATTCTTCATGAACATGGTAAATTTCTTTTACCATTTTACCTTGCCTTCTAGAACCTTTCAAGATATGTCTTTGGCTGTGTAATTCATGTATAATACATGTATAAATACATGTGGCATCATGTAGCAAATAAACGTTCCATGTACGATGATGTAGTAACTTCAAATTTCAACTTCCGTCGATTGCTCGGTTTTTCTCCGTTTTGTCTCAAACCTCTTCAACATATAAAATGTGTAATGTAACATGCAATATACATATAAATATGTATAATCTCAGCTCCAATGTGTATAAGATGTTCGGCCAAGGTGTATATCAATTTTGAATTCGATTTTCAGAGAAATAAGGAAGATGATGGAGAATTGATATATGTATTTGTTTTGTGACTTTGGTATTGATCTCTCCATGTAGTGCACGAAATTTTTGAGTATTGGAAATGTATATTGGCTGGCCATCTTTGTATGATAAGTATATGATGTGTCGGAGATGGCTCGGTAGTCATATAATATGATACATTTCGGTTTATGCACTTTTGTCATGTCGATGTAATTTTGGAAGTTTGATGACATGAAATATATGTATTGAGAGTATCATGGATGTGTATATGATGTATATATGACTCTCTTGTCGTTGACATGTGTTGATGGCATATTGACAAAGTGTCGAGATAGAAAGATATAGCTTGTCGTCTCGGAGATAGAAATATATGTCGAATGTATATCCATGAAATGTATATATGCCGTGTGACTCCAAGAATTATATGATGTGTGTATCCATAAAATATATATGCCTAGTATGTCCAAGATATATATATGCCATATCCAAGAGATGTATATATGCCGTGTATATCACCTGAGAATATTATCAATGTGTGCCATATGATTTAAGCCTTAACGCTTCATGGCTCGTTAGTACAACAGTGATAGATACAGACATATAAGACATACGCATTTTGAAATCTCATAACATCATGTAATCATATAAATCATGCACTTGTAAATCATTCAAACCATGATTTCTCAACACATGCATCTTCCGTATTTCCCCGATATAATATCGTATACCGTGCTGAGGCGGTGGTGGAGGAGGAGGTTGATGCTGCGACTGAGCAACACTCTGTGCAATCACCGTTATGGCATCCATTAGTGCCTGGGCATTACCATCTGTGGTGGCTGTGGGTTCTCATTTCCGTTGCCACCGTTTTCAGAGTTATCCCTTCTAGGAGGCATCTTTCTGCAAGATCAGCGCTTATAAGCATTCAGCAATTTCAAAGATAATACAAAAAGCTCCTACGTATTGCACGGATCGAACTTGCATACGTTAAGGGAAAATAAATAGTCTAGTCTTTAATTAATTTATATAGCACTTGTTCACACCCAATCCAATCCAACTTATATCTAGGATCAAATACTTAGACCTCTGGATCAACTTAAGGTCAAAATCATAGCTTAAGACTCTATATGACATAGCCTAGATCTCTGAGGTAGATCTGAAGCCTAGGCTCTGATACCACCTGTAGTGCCCCGGCCCGGACAGCGGACCCGAACCGGTGCACCTGTCATAGCCTACTGAGAGGACTACAAGACGTCTCATCTCTCGAATATACATCATCAATGACGTAAGAGAGTAAGCACGGAAACATGTGTAAAATAAATCTAAACCATCAAATCTGTACATCAAGGTATAATGTGATTACAAAAGATTGTTCGTGGTCGCAGCCAACTAAATACTTAAGTGGATAAAAGAGAAGTTTAAACATCCCAACATGACAAAGGCATATCCCAAGAAGCTCTACTCATCCCATTCGGCCCACTCGCCATCGTCCTCAATGTATATCATATCATACTCAGCCCTATCTGTGAGACAACGAGTAGAACTCTTAGTGAAAAACACTAGCAAATAACCTGCTTATATGACATAGGGGATCAACACATGGCAAGACATGAGTTATATCTATATCAAGAAATAATGGGGCATATGTCTTGTGAAATTTAAATATCATAAGTTGCCAGCAGAACAGAAACAAAGAACAACAACGAATAAGTAGTAGACAGTTCAATAACAAAACATATCATACCAAAACGACTCACGTGATGCATGACAATTCAAAATGCACTACACTACACGGTCGCAAATGCTTATGCAATACTTTTCAAAACAGTGCAATGCATGTCATAATGTCCGGTCACCTAACTTTATACCATGTGATGGGCCACAGCTTGTCTTTATACCCTGTGACACACCACAGCTTAACTATATACCCTGTAATGTTCCACAGCTTGTCTTTATACCCTGTGTCACATTACAGCTCACTTTATACCCTGTAGTGGTTACAGCTTGTCTTTATACCTTGTAACACACCACAGCTCATTTCACAAAACTTTATACCCTGTGCCAAAGCACAGCTCTTGTCAAAACATAATGCAATGCAAGTGCCATGATGAAAAGATGCACATTCACAGGTCAATCAATCATTTGAGACTCATCTCGTTCACACATTCAAGCGTATCACTTCTTGCAGGCTTACGTCACCTAAACATTCATACTAGAACACAAGGGATGACGGAGACACCCTCACACGCTCCATTCGAACCTTATCAAGCCTCAAACATTCATCCTTAACCCCTTAGTTCATTCACACTGAAGTCCAGTTCAAATACCTCACGAAGTCCTCACCATTGATTCACAATCTTAAATCATGTTTCCAAGACTTACACTAATCTCAATCAGGTCCTAAGAAGCCTCTAGGGTCACCCAATTGGTCATCTGGCTTCCCTTTCTCTTCTTCTATTTTCCCACAAAACTGGTTGACATCATACCCTACATCGATCGATCGAAGTAACTTCATACCCTCACATCGATCGATCGATGTCCATCAGAATACTTTTTGCCTCACATCATACCCTACATCGATCGATCGAAGTGACTTCATACCCTCACATCGATCGATCGAAGTCCATCAGAATGCTTTCTGTCTCACATCAGTCTCTCCTTCCCCCTACATCGATCGATCGATGTCACATCATACCCTACATCGATCGAAATGAAGTCTACGATTCCAGAAAAGAAACTCTGCAATTTCTGCAGAAACAACAGAAACAAAACTCCAATCGATCCCAAACTTCATCTCAATCATTCCAGGCCTAATCCCTGCTATAATCTCATGCTTAAACTACAAATTGAACACTACACACATCCAAAACAAAGATTCAAGCCTAGAACTCAAAGATTTCAACCTACAAATCTAAAGATTTCAATCATAGCAAAGGGGATTCAAGGATGGGGATTTGCAGGAATTCACATATACACCAACATCAAATAAGATTTTTCAACATACAATGGCCAAAACATCAAATCCAAAACATAGATATTGCACAGAATTCACAAAAGATAAACAAGGGTAGAATACTGCATGGTGATCCAATTTTGATACAAAAATAGGGCCTTTTTCTTCACAAATCGTAGGAACTTATAAGATGATTACTTGCCTTTGATTACTGATAATCGGATTGGGAAACAAACGGAAGTTGGATCGATTCTTGAAGGCTATCTCCTTCACTGCTAGGTTATGAAAATCGCTGGCTTAGGGGAGGAGAAGGAGAGTCGACGGTTTCTTCTGAATGAATGGGAGAACTGACGTTCTGTCAGTTTTTATCATGGGAAAAGGCAAAACTGGAATTTCTAAATTGTATTTTTACTTAAATCCTTTTTCTTTAATTCTTAAACTCTAAAATTTAATTCAATATTAATTGCTACTTAACAGGTTATTAATTCTTAAAATTTCCTCTTATTTAATTAAGTTCTGGAGGGTGCGGGGCACAACAAAATATGGTCTCAACAAAGGTGATGTTACGAGAGACAAAGAATTCACGAGTTTCTGGGTCGTACATAGTCCATCCTTTCCTCCTGGAGGGGTATCCAATCATGATACATTTCCTACTGCGCGGTCGAAACTTGTCACCACCTCATTGATCATTGTGAACATAACACAAACTACCAAAGACTCCAAGATGATTGTAATTGGAAGGTCGGCCAAATAACATTTCGTATGATGTTTTTCCTTCGAGTGGGACAGAAGGAGTGCGGTTTATGAGATGGACTGCAGTCAAGACACAATCGCCCCAGAAAGTTAAGGGAAGGATAGCTTGGAAACGGAGTGCTCTGGGCACGTTGAGAATGTGTTGATGTTTTCGTTCTACCTTCCCATTTTGTTGGGGTGTATATCGAATGGAAGTATAGTGTATTACTCCTTGGTCAGCAAAAAAAGGAGTAAATGGTAAGAATTCTGTGCCATTGCCAGTGCGGAAAATTTTAATCTTTCGGCCGAATTGGGTATCAACCATGGCAAAGAATTGTTTTACCAATGTTGGTACCCGATCTTTAGTTTTCAATAAATACATCCACACTGCCCTAGAATGATCATCCACAAATGTCAAGGAGTAGGATGCACCACAAGTAGTCTTATGTCAGTAGGGACCCCATACAACACAATGTACTAAATCAAAACAATGTTCAGTAATAGTATTGCTTAAATCAAATGGCTCTTTGGTTTGCTTTGCATGAAGGCAGACCTCACAACAAGATATGCTCATGTCATCAAAAGACGGGACTACACCCTGTACTAGATGCAAAACTTTATTGGAAGGATGTCCCAGCCGATTGTGCCACAAAGAGACATCGGATTGCTTCCCTACGGCATGCATCCGCATAGTGTCTGCTCTTTTAAAGATACACAGCTCTTCGAACTCATCACCCGCTCCAATCTGAGTCTTGGTATTCCGATCCTGTATCAAACAACCTTCGTTAGTGATGATGTCGGATTTATCACCAAGTAATAAGTGTGATCCGGAAGTTACGCTGTCAACCTTCCGTTAGTTGTCCGTAGCTAGTCTTGTCGGCTGATCTGCACAGGGAACAACGTTAGAGGACCTGGGGCTGAGGCCCTGGGTAAAACCCTCCGACGCTTAAGTCAGTTAGGCCCATTTATGGTAAAATTTAAGTACTGGATCAGTAAGTTTATGAAGGTTTTCAGGTGAACCTGGTAGTTTTTCACCGTGGGGAATATGAGTCACCGTCTGTAGTTTATGGATTTTTTTCTCTCTCTTGTTTTTTGCTTTTCATAAGGCTGCATGAGCCAATGCATGTGCAGGAATCAGAGATCGTGACACGCAAGTAGGTCACAAAGGTGTCTCTCACTTCTGCATGCTTTCCATGTGGCGCTGTGCTTAGGTGAGTAGGCTTGCTTCTGACACCTGGAAAGGAGTTTTACCTAGTAGGATTACCCCGGGTAAACTCAAGGAACCGAGCTTGACCCCCTAAATGTATTACTGACCAAAAGTGCCCGAGGTGGCCCAGGCCGTAAGGTCTGTTTGCCGAGGTGCAAGTGGCATGTACGACGTCAGTGGCGACTCTATAAAGAGTAGGCTTGCCTGCCACGATGACATTGTTTGTCTAACCAAGGTTTGACACCTGGAATGTAGTCTGAGATTATCGGCCGAGATGTGTTGTGGCCGAGGTGTGTTGTGGCCGAGACACATTGAGGCCTTTTGGCCGAGATTATCCAGTCAAATAGCTGAACCTGAGTTATGTTGACCGTCTGACCAACCGAGAAATTTTGTCTTTTTTGAGCAGGTCAGATTTTGGCCCATCATTTATGCCCCCAGATTAGGCTGGCCGAGCTGACCAGGGTGGGCAGGCTAATCGTTTCAGAGCATTTAATGAGCAGTCCTTTCAAGCATAACGTAATTGTCATTGATTGTGTCGTACTGCGCATTTACAGTCTGCTATCGATTGGATGGTACTGTGTATTTACTGCTCGTGCAGAACACGAGGCGTCAGCTGCACATCTTTTCAGATGCGGCGGGTACAGAGACCGAGGTCCGCCTATTCGAGGTGGCTCTTGGGGTGGCTGAAATTCGAGTCTATAAATAAGTCCTCCTCATTCATTCTCAATTTTTTTTACTTTCGGTTCATTCTCATTTGCAGTCTTATTCTTCTCCGGCGTCTGTCTCCCTCCCTCCGGCGGTTTTCTTCTTCCTCCTCCAGCAGCTCTCTTCTTCTTCCTTCACAGCTTCTTCTATCTCTGTAAGTCTTCTTTCCTGTTCATCATGTCTTCTGCCTCTGATTCTCAAAATCTTCCTGAAGGAGCTTCCTATATCGGTGATGAAGGAAGTTTCAGTTCTTCATCATAGGAGAGGACGGCTGCTGATGACTGTCCTATAGCCAGATTGCGTAAAGGCACTGGTGGTTCTGCCAGCCCTAGTAAACGGGCTCAGCCTAGCAGAGCCGTTACTATGGTAGAGGTTTCGCCGGAGCAGGCAGAAACTATTCCTGCTCCGGGTACTGCTATTCCGGCATCCAAGCCGAGGACCTCCGCTGGGCAGACGGGGATAGTTTATCGGGGTTCCCCTTCGGCTGAGGTCCAAGAAGCTTTTTGTACCCTGTCTGAGGTTGATGAAACTCTGATATGTGATAGACACGACATCAACGTTGACCAATTTGATCCTATTTTGTCTTTAGCCGACTAGACAGCTTATGATCCTCCTCCGGGTTATGAAGTTGTCTATGAAGAATACTTCCGATCAGGGTTCAGTCTTCCCTACCTGTTTCTTTGTTTAGAATTCTTCAGTCTTACAATCTCAGGCTTCCTCAAATAAAGCCGAATAGTCTGAAAATCATCCTTTTTTTTCTTTTCCTTAGAGCATCTGAGATCCCTTTTGATCATAGAGTCATCAGAGGCCTCTTTTCCTGTAGGTCTTTTGATAGTTGGTATTATTTTACCAAGAGAGTTTCTTCTGATGAGTTCAATTTTTCCATTAACATTCCTACCTTCAAGAAGAACTGGAAAGGTAGATTCTTCTATATCAGAAAATTAGGGTTTCCCCAATTAGACATATGGAAATCAGGCAAAGCCGACAATATAAAGCCGAGCCCGAAATATTGCAATGAGGCAACCAAGCTGCATTCTCTGCCTGTAGTCATCGATTGGCACAAGGTAGATGAATCCGTTCTGAAGGCAGCGGACCTGATCTCTTTAGCTTCAGGTCCTCACTATAAGCCTCTATCCCCCGAGAATTTGGAGATAGTTCAGGGTACGCCCTTGCATTGTTACTGCAATCTCTTTCTTTTCCTTCTCTTTGTTTTTTTGTTGTAAAAGCTTATGTTGTCCATATAGGTTCCATGGCTCCCGGAGGCAAGGATCCTGCGGCCAAGATTGCTAAAGCAGCTTCCCGCAAAAAAATCTAAGGCGCCGAAGACGGGAGCTGAGGCATCTCCAGGATCAGTATTGCCCCAACTGAAGATGTTGCTGGGACTGGCGTGGCTGAACCAGCGTTGGCCGAGGCTGAGGTGAATTAGCCGATCGTCATGGTGTCTGAATCCGCAAATCTAGGTATTCTGCACCTCCTCTTTCTGTTAACCTGTAAAGTATCTTGTTCTTCCAAACCATTGCTATATGTTGATTGTTGTGGCAGGGGAACAAGGTGCCGAGATATCTTTAAGAAGCCCGGCACAAGTTGATTTCGGACAAACCCAGCAGGGCGAGGGCTCTGTTCTAGGGAAGAGGCAGAGAAAGGAAGTAATCGCCCAAGAGGCCGAGATCCCGTCTGCCCGAGTTGAGCACTATTAACTGACCTTGGGCGAGTTTGATGAAGCTAATACTGTGATGAATCCAACTACGGCCAAAGGGATGAACAGTATGATCCTTCCTCGGGATAAGCAGCGTTTCTCAGCCACATCTTGGGGGAGTTTGATAAATTCCTTCAACATTAATTCAGCTATGGTATGGGGTGATTTCTTTTGATGTGTATATTTGATCAAATAATTTGGGCTTACACTTAATTTGGATGAATCAGGACCAAGTCCAAAAATGGAAATTGTCAACCGGGGTGAAGAGCTGCAGAATTGTCTGGCGGTCAAACTCCGAAAGCTGGAAGGGGTCTTTCAAGAGATGACATCCCTGAAGTTGGAAGTTACCAAACTTCAGGGGTTAAAGGAAGAGGCCGAGATCAAGTGTGCTGCCTCCAACTCTCTGGTGGCAGAACTGGAAAAGAGAAATGCCGACCTCGAGGCGTGTTATGGTCAGATATCTGCAGAGTTGGGAAAGAAAAACGCCGATCTTGAGGCGTACCAGGCTTAAACATCCGCCGAGTTGACTTCTTTGCAGAAAGACAAAGAAGAGGGGCTGAAGAGGGAGCGGGATCTGGAGCAGCAGGTGGCCAATCTGGCTCTTCAACTGTCGTCGGCCAAAGCTGAGGCCGTGGCAGACTTTAAGAAGTCAGAATTTTTTGAAGAGAACATGGTGGTGCTTCAAGGTCCAGTTATGCAAATGAGGCAGACCAAAGCTATCAATGTCTGCTCAGAAGTTTGTCCCTAGCTGAACAAAGAAGTCCCTCGACTTATGGAACTTTATAACCCCAACGCAGAGGCGAACTTTGAAGCTCAGTTCCAGAGGTTTGCAGAGGGAGCCGACTTACGAGAAGATGAAGAGCAGATTTAGAATCTTCTTGTAATAGGCTGGACTGAAATAGATGTACTCAAATTTCTCTGTCAATGAAAAATTTGTCCAAGTCTTCATAACTTGTGTTTTTCTTTTCTTTTTATCAGACTTATAGCTGCCGAGACCTAGAATTAGGCCACGTTATACTTAGCTTTAAAAATAAGCTAAAGTTCTTAAAGCCTGAGAAGATAAGCTGTTATTCTACTGAGCTGGTTAAAGTAGGCTAGGCAGGAATCCTGCAGTGCTTTAGCCGAGCTTTAACTGGACAACGCTTAGTAATAATCTAAGTCTTTAGTTCAAAGTGTTGCATTTCAGTGCAACTTTGCCTAGTTCTGCTAGGTCTAACGAGGTGTATATACATTGTTATGTTTTACCTCGGTTTCCTTATGTTGGAGGATTTTTGAAGCTTGTTCATACAAGTTTACCCTTTTGTGTGTTTTTGCCTCGACCCTGCCGAGGTCTCAAGATTTCACCCTTTAGCGGGCTTGTACCTCGGACCTGCCGAGGTCTTGTAAGTTCACCCTTTAGCGGGCTTGCGCCTCGGACTTGCCAAGGTCTTGTAAGTTCACCCTTTAGCGGGCTTGTGCCTCGGACCTGCCGAGGTCTTGTAAGTTCACCCTTTCCCATGAAGTGTTCGAGGTCTGCTCGGACACCTTATTCTTGCCATGGCACTTGGATCTTTATAAATGTTGGCTAAAAAGAGAGTCAATGTTTTGATATATACAACATAATTACAATTACATCACTGATGTAAGAGCCATAGATGAGAAAAGTGCCAAGTACAGGGCATGGTTCGGCCTTCTAAAGTTTGTAGTTTGTATGCTCCAGCTGAATATACTTCAGCTATCTGGTAAGGGCCTTCCCACTTAGGGTTGAAAGCTCCTGTCGGGATCACATGGCTTACTTCATTATCATGCATCACTAAGTCTCCCACTCGATAGGATCTCGGCTGCACGCGAGAGTTGTAGTATTGGGAAACTAGGTTTTTGTACTGTGCCATACGAATATGGGCTCGGTCCCTTTTCTCCTTAAATTCATCTAGGTTCAACCGCAGTTCTTGGTCGTTGGCTGGGGCAGAATAGCAATCTACCTGGGCTGACGAGCAACCAATTTCTGCAGGAATAAGGGCTTCTGTGCCATAGACTAGATAAAAAGGAGTTTCCTTCGTGGAGCTAGATGGCGTAGTGTGATAGGCCCATAAAACACTAGGCAGCTCATCCACCCAACTGGTCCCTGCCTTATCCAAACGCTTTTTGAGACCGTCTTTAATAATCCTGTTGGCAAGCTCTACTTAGCCGTTCGCTTGAGGATGGGCTACTGAGGTGAAATGTTGCTTGATATGTAAGTCAGCACACCAGCTTTTCACAGGGTCCTCAGCAAATTGCCTCATTATCTGAGATCAAAACCTAAGGTAGGCCGAAACGGCAAATAATGCTCTTCCACAAGAACTTCTTCACCTGCGCCCCGGTTATAGTGGCTAAGGGTTCAGCTTCTAACCACTTTGTGAAGTAATCAACGGCCACTAGCAAAAACCTGACCGAGCCAGGAGCTTGGGGCAATGGTCCCACCAAGTCTATTCCCCGTTGTAAAAATGGCCAAGGGCTGGAAACGACAGCCAACTCTTGGCTCGGCAAGTGGGATATCGGGGCATGAGCCTGGCAGGCCTGACAATTTTTGACTAGCCCTTCTGCATCTTTGTGAATGGTAGGCCAGTAGTACCAGGCTAAGTATCATTTGCGAGCCAAGGAACGTGTGCCGGAGTGACTACCACATATTCCCATGTGTAATTCTCGAAGAATATAATCTCCCTCTTCTTCAGGCACACAGCGTAGCCAGGGCTGTGAAAAAGACTTTCTATACAGATGATCATTAAAGAGACCGTACCTTGAGGCTTTTAGGCGGAGACGCCGAGCTAGATATTTGTCCTTTGGCTGGGTTTGATGTTGCAAGTAGGTAATTATTTCATCCATCCATGTGTTGCGGTAATCCTGTTGCAGCACTTCATTACCATCAAAACCTCGATGTTTTACCAACTCTACAACAATATTTTTCCCTATTGTGGCCGAGGTGGATGAGGCTAGCCAAGACAACGCGTCCGCCCGTTTGTTGGCCGACCTGGGGATGTGTTCCACCCTAAAGTGCTCAAACATCCTACTCAAATGTTGTACTTTGGCCAAGTATCGCTTCATATTGTCTTCCTTAGCCTCATAACCTCTATTGATTTGAGAAACTATCAACTGTGAGTCACTTCGGGCAGTTATTTGCTGGGCTCCAATTTTCGAGCAAGGCTCAGTCTGGCTATCAGAGCTTCATATTCGGCCTCATTGTTGGTGGCCTCAAAGCCAAAGCGTAGAGCATATTCCAGTTCCTCTTCGCTTGGGTTAATTATTAGGAGACCTGTCCCACTCCCTTCTTTGGAAGAGGAGCCGTCCACATACAAGATCCAACCCTGTGTTGGGGGATGGTCGTCTTCGACAGATGTTCCTTCGGCTAAGAAGTCTGCCAAGGCTTGAGCCTTGACTGAAGTGCGGGATTTATACTCAATGTTGTACTCAGCAAGCTTCATAGCCCATTTAACAGCTCAGCCAGATGTGTCGGGTCGGGACAGAATTTGTTTCAGAGGCTAATCCGTCACCATTATTATAGGATGGGCTTGGAGATAGGGTCAGAATTTCCTTGCTGCCACTATTAAGGCCAAGATTATTTTTTCTGCGTTAGGGTAGCGCACTTCAGCTCCATGCAAAATCTTGCTGGCAAAATAGATGGGTCTCTGCACGATGTCCTGCTCCGTGAGCAGAACTGCACTCACTGCCTCATGGCAAGTTGCTAAATATATATACTGGATCTCCTCGGACAGAGGAGATGTCAGCATTGGCACCTCGGCCAAATGTGCCTTCAAGTCATCAAACGCCTTCTGGCATAGGTCATCCCACATGGAAGCAGTTTGTTTCTTCATAACCTGGAAGAAAGGAAGTGACCTCTCAGCAGATTTGGAAAGGAATCTACTCAAGGCGGCTATCAGGCCTGTTAACCTCTGGACCTCTTTAATGTTCCGAGGTGGATGCATACTCTTTAGGGCCTCAATCTTGGCAGGATTAGCCTGCACTCCATCCTTAGAGACCATGTAACCGAGAAATTTCTTGTACGGACTCCAAAAGTACACTTTTTCGGATTCAATCTCATATGGCTTCCCTTAGAATGGCAAATACTTCTCGCAGATTCTGGATATACTGATCAAGAGTCCTGCTCTTGATGAGCATGTCATCTAAATATACCTCTATGCTTCGGCCGATCTGTTCTCGGAACAGCGAGTTAACTAAGCGCTGATAAGTAGCTCCAGCATTTTTCAGTCCAAACGGCATGCTGACATAACAGTAAGTGCCTGACTTTGTAATAAAGGAGGTCTTCTCCTGATCCTCTATCGCCATCATGATTTGGTGGTAGCCTTTGAATGCATCAAGAAAATCAAAGACCTCATATCCCAGAGTAGAGTCCACCAACCTGTCAATTTTTGGCAGGGGATAACAATCCTTCGGGCATGCCTTATTAAGGTCAGTATAGTCGACACACATCCTCCACGTCTGGTCGGGTTGGGGACCACGACAGGGTTGGCCAACCATATTGGATACAAGACCTCTGCAATGAACTTCGCTGCAAGGAGTTTTTTAACCTCCTCTGCAATCACCCTATTTTTTTCAGGAGAAAAGTTTCTTCTCTTTTGCTTAATGGGCTTTACATCGGGATCAACGTTAAGGCAGTCGGGATCCCTGGCATGTCCTCTGCCGTCCATGCAAAGATCACAGGGAATTCCCTCAGTGAATTTTGAAGTTGAGCCAACAACTCGGTGGGCATCCACGTTCCGATCTTAATAGTGTTGTCGGATCGAAGAGGATCTAGGATGAACTCTTGCACTACATCATCTGAGTGCAAACGCTCCTCAGCCGGGGGAATCAAGTCATCCAAGTTAACTTGCTGGACGACTTCACTCCCCTGAGCGACAACGTCATAACAGATCTGCGCCACCGGAATGTCTCCTTGAAGTGTGACCACCCCGGCTGGTGTGGAAAACTTCATGCTAACATGCAAGGGGGAGACTACTACTTCCAAAGCCACTAAGGCTGGTCGGCCTAATAAAATATTATATACCGACCTCTCCTTGATCACCACAAAATCCATCCACAAACAGCGATAAGCTGGAGGCTTTCCGAAGCTGACACTGAGAGTGATACCGAACTGCCATGCCGGTGAACCCGTATAAGGATGAAGTTACCGGCATCATTAAAGAATCTACCAAACCCAACTGTTTATATACACTATAGTACATCACATTTACGGCACTCTCGGTATCTACATATACTCTGCGCACTTCCGCAATGTTATCTGGGGCCAAGTGTACGCACAAATCTACCACTAGGCCCGTGTTGTTAGAGTCTAGCGGGATAGAGTCTTCTGGTCCATAGGCCACTTCCTGAGTCAACCTCCTTTTCTTAGTAGGGGGTTCAAACGAGGGCGTCGCCGAGATGGGCTCCCCCTGGCCTTTCTGAGGTGGCCCTCCTACAACGGCAATCCTCCGTGTCGTGGCCGACGTCCCGATGATAGCGGCAATACAACTTAGGATCCTTCTTATCCCTGGGACCTGCCAGGGGTTTAGGGTCTGTCCTCAGTCCGTCTTTCTCCATTACAGACAAGATTCTATCTTTGGAGGCTAAAAGGGGCATACCTTCCCTGCCGCCCATGCGATCGAACGCACTGCGTCAATAACGGTCTCTTCCCTCACGCCGATCCTCCTTCGAACTGGGCCGGGCTTCCCACCGAGAACTCTGCTCGGCTTCTTTCTTTAATCTGTTTGCCTCTTCACCTCGGGCAAACTGATGTGCTTTCTCCGGACATTCCCTTACTGATGTAGGCCCTTCTTCAGCTAATTGGGAGAAAAGGCGGCCAGCCCGGAGGCCGTTAATAAAAGCGGCTGCTTTCACCCCTTCATTTCGGTCACTGATCTGCAGCGACTCATCCGAAAAGCGTTGCATATATTTCAGCACCGACTCCTCGGGACCCTGCCTCAAGGTCATCAAGTGCGAAGAATTTTTAACAAAGGGCGCACTGGATACAAATCGAGATTTGAACTTTTGCGCCAACTGTCTGAAAGATTCCACTGATTGAGGTGGGAGCTCCTGGAACTATCTTCTGGCCTTTCCCCGTAAATACATAGGAAAAGTCTTACAGCGTAGCGGATCGGGCACGTTTTTCAAACTCATAGCTCTCTGAAATTGAAAAAGATGATCAGTAGGATCTGAGGTTCCATCATAAGTATCTATCTTAGGCACCTTAAAATTATCCGGTGCCAAGTATTCAGCGATGTCCCACGAGAATGGACTCTCCTGAATTATTCTCATATATTCTGGCAGGTTCTTCATGATGGCTCCTCAGCCTATGACGATCCTCAGCCTCTTGGCGCACACTCTTGAAGGATCGGGGCCTTACACCAAGGCGCTGCCGAGGCAAAGGCACCGAGTCCACAGTTGGGGCTCTAACACTGCCCTGTATGGCGTCAGCCATGAACCCTTGAGGGCCATGGGAGGAATGCTGATGGGTCTTTTCCCTCGGATGAAGGGGGAAGAGATCCTTCTCCATGTCCTCAACCTCAGGACGTTTTCCCTTGAGCCGCTCCACTACGGTCTCAAACACTTCCAAGTTCTCAGCCACATACTTCATGGCTTTATCCTGCTCTTCCACTGTTATTCCAGCAGCCTTTTTCATACCCAGTTCAGGTCCTTTAGAGTCCTGCCCCGGAAGACCGGAATGAGCCACTTTGCAACGATGAGGGTTAGGGGACTCCCCCAATCCTTCACGTGCTCATCGCCCCATGACAACTGACTCTTTAACTTCAACAGAATACTTCCAAAAACTTTTATTACGGAGGTTTAGGGCCCCCTACCTGGCACGCCAATTTGATGACGTCAGATTTATCACCAAGTAATAAGTGTGATCCGGAAGTTACGATGTCAACCTTTCATTGGTTGTCCGTAGCTGGCCTTGTCGGCTGATCTGCACAGGGAACAACGTTAGAGGACCCGGGGCTGAGGCCCCAGGTAAAACCCTCCGACGCTTAAGTCAGTTAGGGCCATTTATGGTGAAATTTAAGTACTGGATCAGTAAGTTTATGAAGGTTTTTAGGTGAACCTGGTAGTTTTTCACCGTGGGGAAGATGAGTCACCGTCTGTAGTTTATGGATTTTTTTCTCTCTCTTGTTTTCTGCTTTTTATATGTCTGCATGAGCCAATGCATGTGCAGGAATCAAAGATCGTGACACGCAAGTAGGTCACAAAGGTGTCTCTCACTTCTGCATGCTTTCCATGTGGCGCTGTGCTTAGCGAGTAGGCTTGCTTCCGACACCTGGAAAGGAGTTTTACCTAGTAGGATTACCTCGGGTAAACTCAAGGAACCGAGCTTGACCCCCTAAACGTATTACTGACCAAAAGTGCCCGAGGTTGCCCAGGCCGTAAGGTCTGTTTGCCGATGTGCAAGTGGCCGGTACGACGTCAGTGGCCGACTCTATAAAGAGTAGGCCGGCCTGTCACGATGACATTGTTTGTCTAACCAAGGTTTGACACCTAGAATGTAGTCTGAGATTATCGGCCGAGATGTGTTGTGGCCGAGGTGTGTTGTGACAGAGACACATTGAGGCCTTTTGGCCGAGGTTATCCAGTCAAGTAGCTGAACCTGAGTTACGTTGACCATCTGACCAACCGAGAAATTTTGTCTTTTTTGAGAAGGTCAGATTTTGGTCCATCAGTTAGTAAATTTAATCAAATAATCTTGATAGTGAAACAACTGTGAGACTGATAACATGTTACAGGTCAAGTTTGGGACAAAGAACACTTTATCCAAGGTCAGTTCTGCATTCAGCTTAGCTGACTCTTGTTGCTGTGCTTGGGTTATAATGACATCGGGCAGGCGGATATTGCATGGAGGAATTGGAGCACAATTATATAATAAGTCTAAATTATCCGTCATATGATTGGAGGCCCCGAGTCTATAATCCAAAATGAGTTAGGAAGCTTACCACTCAGTCGTTCAGGAGTTGTTTGCTTACGTGTACTTAGAGCTCGAAGAAGTGAGCTCAGCTCGGCTTCGGAGAGTTTGTCCAGAATCTTTTCACTCCCATGCATATCATTTGAGGTGGAGGTTGCATTTGACAAGACGGTTGCCACATGTGCAGCACTGCCTGTAACCTTGGGTCTCGAAGATGTCGGAGGTCCGAATCCTTTAGTCTTGAGTTGTCCTTTAGGTCGGTCACCTCACCAATCAGGGTAGCCAATGACCTGGAAGCATCCACTGGCCTCGTGTCCCTTCCTTCGGCAGTGAGTGCAGACCACCATAGATTTGGAGTTCTTCTTGTCAGCCCCTGATTTTCCTGATACCGTCATAGCAAAGGCAGGAGTCTCACGCTTGTCTTCTGCAAGCGCAATTGACCCCAAGCTTTCCTCTTGAACCACCATGTGATAAACTCTGTTCAATGTGGGAAGATGTTCCTGATTGAGAATAGACGATCTCACCGTCCTAAATGTTTGTTCATAAAGTCCCATAAGGAACTGATGAACTCGGTCAGCTTTTTTGCGGCAACTGAGTGTTTGTCGCAAATCACATTTGCAGCCGCTACAGGAGCACGTCGGGATGTCATCATAATCTTTCAACTCATCCCAGATTTCTTTAATCTGCCATACAAAGTCATGACAGAGTCTCCATTATGTTTGAGTTTGCGAGTGCTTTCTTCAAATGCTGCACTCGCGGAGCATTCATAACAGAGAATCGCTGCTTAATGTCTTCCCACAGTTCTCTGGCGTTCTCTGAGTATGAAATAGTAGAACGCAGGCTGGGCTCAATTGTGTTCAAAATCCATGCCACAATCATTGAGTTGACGGACTCCCAATCAGACATATCAGGAGACCCATTAGCAGGCTGAGATATGGTTCCATCAAGAAATCCATACTTTCATCGGGCGAGCAAATAACCAAGAATGGCCCTTGTCCATTCCTCATAGTTTGATCCTGTGAGTTGGACAGGAGTGATTAGCAACCCAGGATGATCACTTGAGTGCAGATCATAGGGAGATATGATTTTTCTGTGAGAGGATTCAGTTGCCATAGTTTGAGAGGAAGATGATGAAGATTCAGCTGCCATGGCTAATGAGGAGGATTACTGAAAGAGATAGATCAGAAATCCGAACCCCTCTCTGATACTATGTAAAACTGATACAAACAAGAACTTTTGGCAGTTCGAATCTCTGAGTTTTTCCTTTCATTTGTTTGTCAATTTATAATATTACAAACGCGCATCTTGCGCTAATCTACAGGGGAAGAGATCAATACAAAATCAGTACAAATCCTATCATATCTCTATATTTATGTACAAGATATACTCAATGAATAAGATATATTTGATTAGTCTAGATATATACAATCATGTCTAATCATCCGGAATTATTTCCGTAATTATCTCTTCATATCCGCGCCGAGCTGAGCCAGTGGACTTCAGGTCTGCTCTGCAGGTCGGTAGCACGAGATCAGCAACTCTGCAGTTCAGCTTCTGCAGCTCAGCAGCTTCAGGTGTGTACGGTAACCGAAGTCTGGTCTGCTCTAACACAAATCAATACACCTAGTTGTATTACGATACTCAAATTTGTACTATTTATAGAGATTGTAGATGGGAGAAATGAATCAATGAAAAATATGTTCATTCATCAAAGGCTGATTTGTTAACACTTTCCTAGTTGAAAACTTAGTTGACGAATATCAGAAAACACAGAATTTGTTCTAGTTTTTCATTAAGATAAAACATGGCAGCTTTTCATGGGAAGAGTGATACCAAGTCAGGTTGCTGTCTTGGTAGAAAAGTTATGCATTAAATTTTCTCTGAGTGTGAGGCTACTTATTTATATCAGCTTCTGGCTCTCTTCCCATCTTCACATGGCCTGGAAGTCAATTGGTCATGAAAATCGGACATAACTCATTAAATTGGTTACGTTTCTTATATTGTGAAGTAGCAGTTGATCGACATAGCTTAACATAATTTTCATTATGGGTCATCGAGAAACAACCTTTGTGTGTTTCTGACACATAGGTATGGTAGCGTACATCCGTCATCTCATACTCTGTCATAGGCAGCCGTCTTTAAGCCAATGAGGATAATGTTGTTGTTGTTGTTTATACCGAAAAGCGCCTCGCATGGATCCGTTTAGGCCAGATCAGAGGGCCCCTGTGACGAACTTCTGTCTCGCTGGTTCATATACAAAGCAGGTGAAGTAGTTTTGCTATAATTTAATTCATTCCAATCACTGAACTGAATTTCTCTGTTCTCGATATGGTTGTAACGGGCTGTTTCTTTAACCTGTACTTTGCCTTCATATAACCTTTTAGTTTTGAGAAGTCATCATGGAGTTATGTCAAATATGCTAAATTAACGTTTAGTAGTTTATACATTTATAGACTTATGCGCCTCTTCAAGTGCAGACTTAGCACACTTACAATAGTAATAGCGAACAATATTGAGTTTCAGGAAAATGGGATAGCAAGAATAGGACTTTGACAGTCTTGCTTTTATACCACGTTGAATTACCATCTCGTCTAAAAACGTCACCTATTAAAAAGACTATATTTGAATCTTCTCTTGCAAAAGTGGCAGGTACAGAAAGAGGGGCTATCCTGGTCACTTTCTAGGAAAAGGTTAAGGGCATTCCCGATGCATTAGGTTTTCGTGTTTGTGCAGGGTTCGGGAAATGGTCGGATCGTTTCGCGATCTGATGTACGCAGCCTTACCCTGCACTTTTTTTTATGATAGAGTCCGATCCGTGGCTCGAAACCGTGACCTAAAGGTCATAAAGCAACAACCTTATCAATTGCTCCAAGACCCACCCTCCAACTTTTTGAGAAAATAGGTTACTAGGAATTTGTCTTGTATTTATCACCACTAAAGATCGAGTTACTGCAGTACCAATGAAATTCTGTTTTCTTTTTGTTAATGCTCTATGTGTCTGCGAGGAAAAACCAGAAAATCTAGTTTTGCATTTATTTACAAGGAAAGCCGTGTAGCCTACAAAATCTAGTTTTGCTGTAAACCTTACGTTGTTATACTCAAATCATTGTGCATGTATTACAGGACTACATAGAGAGCATGGAGGGAGCTACATTGTCTGGGCGACAAGCTTCCTCGAACATATGTAATGCCGGAGAGAACTTGGTGACATTACGAAAGCAGATGGCTGCAGCTGAAAACGAGGCTTTGGAAGCCTCTATTGCCTCAGGGGAGTTTAGTGTTATATGAAGTTTGAATTCTTCCATTGATGAAGGTGTATCATACTTGGAGAAACATATCCAATTACGAAGGAGTTTACTCAAAGAGCATTGAGGGATGGCGCCGAAGCAATATTTGGAGGAATATGCAGGTCCACATAGGGGCGTTGTATATTCTACATACTCATTGTACTAGATGAATGGTATGAAAGAGGAAATTGCATTCTTCAACCAAATGTTTAGGAGTTTTCTTAAAAAATATTCAAACCTAATTCCATTATAATTTTTATCTAAACCTTCTGGAAAATGTCTCACAAAACGCCACCTGACCCGTGATTGCAGGTTGCCGCTTCTTTCTTTTCTTCTTCTTCCTCCGTTCTCCCTCCTCCCTCCTCATTCCTCTGCCGTCCAAAACCCCCTATATTTGATCCTAATGTGGCTAATTGACAGATCCTCTTTATCTCCTCCTATCATCCTGCTTGCACCCAACCGCTATCGGTGCATCCATCATTCTCATATGAGGCACTCATCCTGTCCCTTCTCACCACCCAACATGGAACACCCTTCAACTACAAACGTCTTGTGACTCGTCCTTCCAAATATGCTACTCTTAACCCCAACGAGTCCTCCCCCTTCCCTTGCTCCTCCTACCGCCTCCATCCTCTTTTCATCCACTCCTCATTTCCATTAACCTTGCCCCCTCTCATCTTTTATTCAATTGCGCTGCTCTCATCAATCAATTTGTTTAATTCATACAGGTATACTTAAAGCCATAAAATTAACTTCAAAGGTTTAACTATATCCAAAATAGCAAGAAATGTAGTTTTGTTGGCCATGAAATTATTCATAATTGCAAAAATACAGTTTTGTTGGATTCATTTCGGACACAGAGGGGAGATAGAGAAAGAGATAGGAGGAGGATTAGGGTTGTGGGAGGAGAGTTGGGCTGTTAAAATGGAGGGGAGAGGAGGAAATAGGGTGGCGCAACAGGCGGAATGAGAGGAGAGTGAGGACGGCGGTCTAGTGGAGGTGATGTACTTGTCGGAATTAATAAAGGGAAGAGGAGGGATGGAGAAACAAGGCAGGGTGGATTTTGGGAGATGACTCTAGCTGGTGGGCAGGGATGGGTGCAAGAGGATGGGAGGGGTGTGGTGTTGTGGATGTTAAGGGATGAGATTGGATTGGCAGTGGTGGTTGGAAGGAAGTTAGGGGGTGTTGGACGGCAGAGGAAGAAGGAGGGAGAAGAAAGGAAGAAGAAGAGAAAGATGTTGCAACACTGCAATCACAAGTCATCATTATATCGCATGACATTTTTGAGACATTTCGTAAAAGGTTTGGATAATTCATATTAAAATTAGATTTGCATATTTTGTATAACAAAATAAACGTTTGGCTACGGAATTGTAATTTTCCCTCTGTTATGAAATGTAGAACCTCATGCTATTTATACCCATTTTACAAGCTTAAAATGGCTCATAGCTCTTCGGATATTTATTTATGACAAGCTTTCTTTGAGTTGCATTCTTTTTGTACCTTGGATCCAATCTATGAGGCTGGATATGTATACACAAAAACAAAGGATGAATTGAACTTTGGGCAGTATTCTAAAAATAATTTTTAATATGTTAGTAGCATGATGACAAATCACTTACTTGTGCCCTATTTTTTCTTTTCTTTTTTCCCCCTCAAAATTGTAGTTAAGGATCCTTGCTGACAGTATGACCAGGTGCCCTTCGCCCTTTTGAGCGCAATTGTGCTGGCATCCATAGTTGAAATATTCTTTCTAATTATATATTCAGTAGAATATTAAAATTAGTGGCAAGAATCCCAGTTAACATGCCACCATTAAAAATATTATTGCCCCAATTAATCCTCCAATTATGAAATCCAAAAAACAGCTACCAACAAAGAAAGAAACTGTCCACATTTGATTTGACACACCCAAAAACATCTTTCAGGCTCATAGAGGGCCTTCTTTACTCTACAAATTAATGACCCAACGTGGTTGCATTTTGCAAATACAAAGTTTTCAATAACATTTTCCATTATTGACAAAAACCCATTCTTTGTGTTAACTTTTGTTCTTCCCAGCTTTAACAACAACAACATTATGCTATTGCATTAGAGACATCATAAAACATCTTAAAACAACTCAAATGATATGATCTAATATCAGACACATAAAACAGAATCTCTAACCCAATTCAAATGTAAATCAAATGATGTGACTCAATATCAAAAACTTACAATAGAACCCACAACTAGTTAGAATCCTTTGTTAGATCATTATCTATCTTCTATTCGCATTTAAGATAAAACTTTTCAGTTTAAACATCTCATACTCATGAATTTCGAATGAGTTAGAATTAAACCATTGCGATTAAAACAAGAAGATATGTTATTCAGATACCGCATGTGACCGGTGTAATATGCTATGGGAGCCACAAACACTAACTTGTTCGTTAATGACATTGATACTAAATGTGCTTGCACGACATTAACTCCGATATTTGGTATGTCCTTATTTGATGACTTTTTTTTTCTTTCTTTTTTTATTAATAGGCTGTGATATGGGGTATCTATCAAATAATGGGTGCTGTCGGTCGACGTTGTACGTTTATATTTGTTCCTTATCTTATTCCCTGAGGAAAAAGTCATTCATAGTTTTAAACACACTGCACGTCTTGTGATTATTCAATCTACATTCGTTATTTATTTAGAGGTGGACCTTAGAGTAACGGGTAAGGTTGGTGTTTTGTGACTTTGAAGGTCATGAGTTCGAGCTGCGAGAACGGCCTCTTACACAAAAAAGTACAGGGTAACCGTGAAACGATCCGGACCCTTTTTGGATCAAAGCAAACGCAGAAGCCTAGTGCACCAGGAATGCCATTATTCGTTATGTACTTAATTGAAGTCACGGATTCAAGCCTAGCACTCAAAGTAATCATCAAATCAAGCCCAAAAGTCTAATCTTTTCACTCTCCATTTCCCTTTCAACCAGCCATTATCAACAAAGTAGGGTTTAAGAGATTGGGATTTACATGATCTCACATAAACAACAACAACAACGAACAGTTTTCCAACATATAATGGCCAAATCTCAAAACCAAAACACATAAGTCACATATAGATTCACGGAAAGAAACTACTGCATGGTGATCCATTTTGATATCAAAATAGGCCTTTTTCTTTCACAAAATGTAAGAACTTATAAGTAGATTACTTGCCTTTAATTACTCGAGAAAGAAATGAAGAACGGACGAAGATTGGATTGAGGATCTTGAGAGAGTTCTCCTAGGGTTGCTGGAAGATGAGAGGAACCGCCTATGAGGAGGAGAGGGCGTCGGTTTTCTCTGCGTAATGAGAAAACTGACGTCTTGTCAGTTTTTTTATATGGAAAGGGAAAAGTTTGGAGTTTCCTAAATTATATCCTATTTCTTATTTATCTTAAAGGATAAATCTTAATATTTAATTCAAAAATTAAATACTAATTAATTCCAATATTTAAACTCTCAATTAATTCCCATTAATCCTATTACTTAATTCAAAAATTCATTATCGTTGACCGTCATTAATCTCATCTAATTCCTTCTTTATCTTTAATTATTCTACGGAGGGTGCGGGGCATAACATTCCACCCCCCTTACAAAAAGTTTCGTCCTCGAAACTGGCGTACCTTATTGGAAAGGTGGTGGATATAGCTCCCTCATTTGTTCTTCAAGCTCTCACGTGGCTTCACGGCTCCGTATGATTACTCCATTGAACTTTGACATACGAATCACACGTCTGCGCAGGACTTGATCTTTCCTATCCACAATCTTTATTGGATGTTCTTCATAAGTGACATCTTCTTTAACATCCAACGGTTGAGCTTCAAGGATATGGTTCGGGTCCGATACGTATTCCTTAGTTGGACACATGAAATACGTTGTGGACTTGAGACAAATTCGGGATGGCAAGGCTAATCATGTATGCTCTTTCCCCAACTTTACCAAGCATTTCGTAAGGCCAATATATCTAGGGCTTAACTTGCCCTTCATTCCGATCTTGCAACTCTCTTGGTGGGTGAAACTCGTAGATAAACTTTTTCACCTTCCTCAAACTCTAGGGTCGTCTGTTTAGTAATCGCCCAACTCTTATTACGATCTTGAGCCACCCTTAACCTCTCTCTTATTACCTTCACCTTCGCAATTATTTGCTCAACCAATTCTGGTGCAGTGATTGTCCTTTTCTCCAACTTCATCCCAACAAACCGGGGACCTGCACTTACGTCCATATAAGGCTTCGAATGGCGCCATGCAATTGCACTGTGATAGCTGTGTATTATATGAAAAACTCCATCAACTTCAGCATGCTATCCCCATTTCCTTTGAAGTCCAAGGCGCATGCTCTCAACATATCCTCCAAGGTTTGGATGGTTCTCTCGGATTGTCCATCCGTTTGAGGGTGGTACGCGGTACTCATTCTCAGCTCGGTACCTATTGCCTTCTGGATGCTCTCCAAAACTTAGAGGTGAACTTGGGATCACGGTCCGACACAATGCCTGACTGGGACTCCAAGCTCACAATGTTATCCACATAGGTGTCGGATAGTTTCTCATACGAGGTACCATGTGGCATGGCTATGAAATGGGCTGTCTTTGTCAAAACGGTCTACAATCCACCCAAATCATCTCATTTCCATTTCTGGTCTTGGGAAAATCACCATCACGAAGTCCATAGTCACGTGTTCCCACTTCCATTCTGGAATCTCCAGTGGCATCATCAAACCACCAGGTCCGTTGGTGTTCTACTTTAACTTGTTGGCATGCTAAACATCTTCAACACTACTCCGCTATAGATTCTTTTCATTCTCATCCACCAATAATTTCTTTGAGATCTTTGCACATTTAGTGCGGTCGGGGTGGATGGATAACCTGAATTATGAGCTTCGCATAGCAACTCCTTTCAAGCTCATCATTGTTAGGGTTACACACAACCTATTTTGAAACCATAAACTCCATTCTCCTCGCAATGAAAATCTTTTACTGGTCCGTAGCTAGTTTGTCACGATTTCTCTCAGTACTGGGTCATTATACTGCGGCTCTTCTTTATTCTGTCTACCAAGTCCGGGCTGATAGACAAAGCCGTAAGAACATTCGCCACTGAGTCCAGCACTTCGAGGTCAAACTCCTCAATCTCTCTTTCCAATGGAGACTGTCTTGCGTGGCTAGACTTTCTGCTCAATGCGTCCGCCACTATAATTGGCCTTACCCGATGGTAATTGATGGTTAAGTCATAATCTTTAAGTAACTCCAACCATCTTCTCTGTCTCATATTTAGCTCTTCTGTCTGCGAGAATAGGTACTTCAAAACTCTTATGATCAGTGAATACGGCACATTTCTCTCCATAAAGGTAGTGCCTCCAGATCTTAAGAGCAAATACCACAGCTGCGAGCTCCAAGTCATGCGTCGGGTAGTTTCTGGTCTGCTCATATGGTTTCAATTGTCTTGACGCGTAGGAAATGACACGTTCATTTTGCATCAAGACACAACTATAAACAGAATGTTAGTTCAAGACTGGCATAAGTATATACAATACATTGAGTGTAATGGTGTACATACCTAGTCCTTTCTTGGATGCGTCACTATAGATCACAAAACCGCCGGTGCCGGAGGGTTGTACCAACACCGGGGGCTATGGTCAATCTCTTCTTGAGCTCGGTAAAGCTCTGCTCGCATTCAGCAGTCCATTCGAACTTAGTCTTCTTCTGCGTAGCCGACTCAATGGGACTGCTATGGTTGAGAATCCCTCAACGAACTTCCTGTAGTAGCCAGCCAAGCCTAGGAAACTTCTCACTTTCAGTCACGTTTGTAGGTATTGGCCATTCCGTGATGGCTTCTATTTTCTTAGGATCCACAGAAAATTCCATCTTTCAAAATCACGTGACCGAGAAAGGCTACACTTCTCAGCCAGAACTCACACTTGCTGAATTTGGCATAAAGCTTTTGTTGCCTCAAAATTTGCAACACCACCGTTAAGATGTTCAGCATGAGCTTGTTCGTCGGGGGAGTTAGACCAAAATGTCATCGATGAACACTACTACGAATTGGTCCAACTGTTCTCGGAATACAGTGTTCATCAAATCCATGAAAAGCTGCTGGGGCATTAGTTAATCCGAAAGGCATCACTAAGAATTCCGTAATAGCCCTATCGAGTCCGAAAAGCCGTTTTAGGTACGTCTCCGGCTTTCACAAGCAGCTGATGATACCCCTGACAAAGGTCAATCTTTGAAAACCATCGTGGCTCCCTTTAGTTGGTCAAACAAATCTTCGATCCTTGACAGAGGATATTTGTTCTTAATGGTGATCTTATTCAACTCTCGGTAGTCAATACACAACCTCATGATGCCATCTTTCTTCTTTACAAACAATACAGGAGCTCCCCAAGGTGATAAACTGGGGCGAATTAACTTCTTGTCTAACAACTCTTGAAGTTGTCCCTTAAGCTCTTTAAGTTCAGCTGGAGCCATTCTGTAAGGTGCCTTAGATATAGGCTCGGCTCCTGGAATCAAGTTAATTTCGAGCTCTACTTCTCTCGATGGCTGCACTCCCGGTAGATCATCCGGAAATACGTCATTGAATTCATTGATTACCGGAATCTGATCCATGGAGGGAACTTCTTACTTAGCATCTACAGCATACACCATATATCCCTCTGCTCCTTTTTGCAAAGCCTTAAAGGCCTTAATCGCTGTCAAGTATATCTTTGGGGCCTTTGTTAACTTGATATTTCCTTGTACCGTTATTTCATTCATCTCAGGGTCCTTCACGGTCACTTGTTTGAGTTTATAGTCAATGTTGGCATGATTCTTGGTCAGCCAATCCATGCCCAATATTACATCAAAGTCCTTCATCAGAATTGGAACTAATGTCACCGAAAACAACTTTCCATCCAACTCCAATTCACAATCTTTGTACTGGTGGTGGAAAACCAATACTTGCTCGCCTGCTGCCTGCACCCTGAAAGGGGTTTCAAGCCATTTGGGTAAGCAGTCGAGTCCTTTGGCGAATCGCTTAGAATGAAGGAGTGACTTTCTCCGCTATCAAATAATACGTTCGCAGGTACTTTGTTAACTAGGATCACACATAATCACAAGAGTGTAGCACATAAAGGTTTCACATAAAACGCATTTAATCATCAACTTAGAAGACTAAAATTCAACTTAAGCAACTATTATTTAACCTTAGTCGTACCTGTCACAACGTTGGCATCCTCCTGTACTTCGGCGTCTGTCATCGCGTGGACTCTCGCGTTGGGCCTGCTCTCTGCTGCTGAGCCGGCCCTGCTTCTGCTTGAGGCTTAGGGTTCCATTCGGGGCAATCTTTGATTCTATGACCCGCCTTTCCACACTTGAAGCACGCTCCGCTTATTTTCTAACATTCACCCACATGTTCTTCTGGCAGTGTGGGCATACTGCGGGTGCCTGGCGATCAGGCTGAATCTGTTGCGGCGCCCTCCGCGCTGGCCCCGCCTGTCCTTTCCTGGGGATCTTGACCCAACGTCCGGGTCTATCACCACTCTCTCTCTCTTGGCCTCTTGCTCAATCTTCGCGCGCCTCTCTTTGATGTGACTTGCGCATGTCACTCTCCACGCGGTAACATACATCCAACATTTCTTCAAAAGTCTTTAAGCTAGACCCCGCTATAGCCGTTCGTATTCGGGGGGTTCAAACCTTCCTCAAATTTTAGCATCTTCGTCCGGTTGTTTTCCAACACCATGGGCGTAAACTTTCCCAAGGCATGGAATCTATCTGCATAATCAGAAATAGACATCCTCCCTTGTTCAAACTTGTCAAACTGCCTCATCTTCTCCAAAATGGTAGTTTCAGGCACATAAAATCCTTGTAGGCCTGTACGAATTGTCTCCATAGAATAGGAGGAGTCATCTTTGGCAGAATACCATTCCACCATGCATTGGCTCTGCCGATTAACAACGGGGTGGCCACATCCACCTTCAGTTTCTGGTACTTGCACCAGTCTGAATCACTTTTCCACTTCGTCTAGCCAAAATCCGGCCACCTCTGGGTCCGTAGTTCCTTCAAAAGTGGGGGCATGCATCTTCCGCATTTCCCCTATATAGTACCTAATACCTTACTGAGGGGTGGCGGAGGAGGAGGTTGTTGTTGCTGCTGGGCAACTCCTTGCGCTATCATTGTGATAGCGTCAATCAGTGCTTGTGGTACTAGGATTGGTGGTGGTGGTGGAGGGTTCTCGTTTCCATTACCACCATTTCCTTGGTTGTCTCTTCTGGGAGGCATTTTCTGCAAAATCAACGCTTATTAGCATTCAGCAATTCCAAAAGTAAGTACTGAAGGCCCATATGCATTGTACAAGGTGGGATTTGTACGGTAAAATAAAGTAACATTTGTTGATTAACTTTTATCGCGCTCGCACACACCCATCCCAACCAAACTTACATATAGGATCACATGCTTAGACCTAAAGATCAACTTAGGGTAAAATCATAACTTAGGACTCTACATGTCATAACCTAGGTCCCCGAGGTAGATCTGAAGCCTAGGCTCTGATACCACCTGTAGCGTCCCGACCCGGACAGCGGAATCCGAACCGGTGCACCCGTCGTAGCTTACTGAGAAGACTATAAGACGTCTCATCTCTCGATTTCACATCATCAATGATGTTAGAGAAATAAGTGCGGAAACACGTATCTCACGAATCTAAACCATCAAAGGTG
>AP025043.1:21018747-21034609 GCA_036186865.1 Eustoma russellianum | reverse complement strand
AAGAGCAAAGTACACAGATGTCGAACGTCGATCTACTACATTTCTGGCCCAATCTGCATCAGTGTATACTTTGATGTCCAAGTGTCCATGATTTTTAAACCAAATACCATGTCGGGTCGTTCCCTTCAAATATCGAATGATTCTCATCACGGCTTCCATGTGGTGATCCTGAAGTCGATGCATAAATTGACTAACCAATCCAACTGCAAAAGAGATGTCAGGACGAGTATGTGCTAGATAAATTAATTTTCCCATGAGTCGTTGGTACCTTCCTCGATCAGTACTGGCCTTCCTTCTTCAACACTCAATTTCTGATTCACCAACATCGGGGATCTAGCTGGTTTACAATCCATCAAACCAACTTCTACAAGTAAATCCAGAATGTATTTTTGTTGAGAGATGAAAATTCCATGCTCCGACCGCTTAACTTCAATCCCTAAGAAATACCTTAGATCGCCAAGATCCTTCATTTCGAATTCTGAGAACAACTGTTGCTTTAGTAACGTAATTTCCTCCATATCATCACCAGTGATGATCATATCATCTACGTAGATTATCAGACAAGTTACCTGTTGCCCTCTTTTCTTTATAAAGAGTGTATGATCAGCATTACTCTACTTATAGCTTCGCTTTCTCATGAACGAAGCAAACCTTCCAAACCAAGCTCTGGGTGACTGTTTAAGACCATACAATGAACGTCTCAAGCGGCATACTTCATTTTCTATACACGCTTCTGAGAACCCAGGAGGTGCACACATATACACTTCCTCTTTAATTCTCCGTGAAGAAAAGCATTTTTAACGTCAAATTGTTTTAAGGGCCAAGATTTTGTAGCTGCTATCGAGAATAACACCCTGATTGTAGCCTTGTGCAACTAACCTCACTTTGTACCTTTCGATACTCCCATCAGCTTTCTGTTTGACTGTATAGACCCATCGACACCCAACTGGATGCTTCCCATCTGGCAACGTAACCTTCTCCCAGGTGTTATTCTTGTGCAATGCATTCATTTCCTCCTTCATTGCTGAGCACCATTCAGGTTGCTTTAACCCCTCTTCAACTATCCTAGGAATCATGACATCACATACGGAGGACAGAAAACCCTTTGCTTCCTTAACTGGATATACGGATCCCTTTGATACTTTTCTTGGAGAATACCGAGCTGGAGGCTTCCCTCTGTTCTGTCGAGGTGGAAGTATTCTACCCTGAACTGCTGGAATATCCTCATCATCCTGTACAGTTTCACATATAGCAGTATCCAGACTCGGGGTGGTATATAAGGGGCTCATATCAGAAGGACTTATATCAGAAGGTAGGGTTCATACCTGGCTTTTCAGAGTACTTGGAATATCCGCTGAAGGTGAGTCATTGGCTGGTGCGGAAGCAGGGGCTATATCCATGCCAGAAAAAGCACAGTCGGCGTCACCTACTTGTCGTGTTGGAACCACCTCTGACTGACTAGAGTTATGGAGCCAGTCGTAGGTTTCACCCGATGTCTCCCCCTGAGACCAAGATTGGGTAGTATAAAATATTCATGCTCAAGAAACGTACAGTCGAGGGTAATATAAGCACGACAGGTGCGTGGATTATAACAACGGTATCCTTTCTGAGACATCGCGTAGCCTACAAACACACATTTATCGGCACACGCATCTAATTTAGAGCATTGAGATGAAGGTATGTGAACAAACACAGTGCACCCAAATATCATTAGTGGTAGTGTCAGTACTGATGGAACATTTGTATGTGACGCAAGTATAGAGAGGGGCGTATGATGACCAAAAATTTTAGTGGGTAATCGGTTAAGAAGATAGGCAGTGGTAGAAACTGCTTTAGGCCAAAAGGATTTTGGAACGGATGACTCGATCATCATTGCTCGGGTCATATCGAGTAAAATACGATTTTTTCGCTCAGCTACACCATTCTGTTCTGTTGTGTATGAACATGAGGTTTGGTGCAAAATATCATGTGTATGGCAAAACTCTTTTAGATCATGATTCACATATTCTCCATCGTTGTCAGATCTGAGAATTTGAATTTTTATGTGGAATTGTGTATCAATCATACGGAAGAAATCAATAAACTTGGAGTAAACATCAGACTTACTTTTAAGAAAATAAATCCATGTCATTCGTGAAAGATCATCAACAAAGGTAACAAAATATTGATATCCAAGCATAGTAGATTGTGGAGAAGGACCCCACACATCAGAATGAGCAAGATTAAACAGTGTTTTGACCCTGGTATTATTTGGCTCATAAGTGGAACGATGAAGTTTGGCACGAAAACACTGGACTGAACCAAAGACGGAAATAACAGTTTCATATACCCTAGGGAGGGGTGACCTAGACGACGGTGCCATAACCATAATATGTGTTCAGCAGTCCCGATGACAAGATTAGACCGGTCCTGTTGCACCACATCTGTCATATAATATAGCCCGTCTTTCTCAATGCCACGCCCAATTATCATCTTCGAGCGAATATCCTGTAGTAGGCAAAAAGTGAGATACATTAGAAGAACACAGTTGAAATCACGAGTAATTTGACTAATGGAAAGTAAATTAGAAGATAGACTAGGGATATAAAGACAATTATGCACATGTAGATTAGGGTTAACCGAAATGGTACCACCCAGTGACAGGAATAAGTGTTCCGTTGGCCGTTTCAATATGTGTTTTGGTGGGATTTGTCCATTCTTTAAAATCTGTGGGGTCATTGGACATCGTGTCAGTAGCACCACTATCAAGGATCCAGGTTAAGTTGGTTAAAGGACCAGTTTTGCAAATCTGGGGTCTAGAAGGACTGGATTGGTAAATATCTGGGGTAGATTTTGAGTTTGTGGAGGAACTTGAGGCTGTTTTGATATTTTCAGAAAATAATGGACTGGCTGGTACGGTTTTAGAAGGCAAAGGACTGAAGTGAGGCTTAGAGAAAAGATCCAGGTTGGCGCTACTTTTATGTGAAACCTGCAGGGCTGAAGAGGTAATTAAAGCAGGGGTAAAACAATCTAATTCACGATTATAACGGTTGAAGGGTTTTTCACCTTCAACCCATTTACCTCCTACCTCTGCAGCGCATTCTGGAAGGTTCCTTTCTCCGGCCGCCATGGCTGCGGTCCCTGGTGCTTGGCCTCCTTTCACTTTGCCTTCCTCTTTTTGATGACGCTTTCCCTCATACCAGTCAGGGTATCAAACGAGTTGAAAGCAGTTGTCTCTTGTGTGCCTCTTTTGGCCACAATGACTGCATACTAGCCCTTCCTTGTCATCCCCACGTCATGACCCACCGGGACATGGTTGTCCCATTCGTCCTCTGCCTCTTCCTGTTTTTTCATGGCCTCTGGTAGCCAAACTTTGTGTTGCCATGCCCTGTCCGATCCCCTGTGATGAAAATTCTTCTAAGGGAATGCTGTGTAACACAGCAAATCTATCTTCGGCCCTTCGTATTTCGCGGTATGCTGTCTCTAAAGATGGCAATGGATCCCTCTTGAGGAGTTCATTTTTTTCTGTATTGTATTTCTCGTCTATTGTAATGAGAAATTGATACAGCCTTAAAGCTGTGATTTTTTGGTTATGAATGTTGATATCTGTTGCACAGGTCATGGGATTGGATTCTTGTGCGTCAATCGCTGTCCACAAGTCCTATAATTTATTCCAACACACCTCAATACTTCCTCCTCCTTTCTTAATCTGACTAGCTCTCCGATGTAAATCGTATGTCCGAAGAGAATCAGATCCTGAGCCGTATGTGAGTGATAACCTGTCCCACAGTGCTTTTGCAGGGGATACCGGGTAACATTCATTACCACATTACGACAATGTTTCCTTAGTCCTTAAACAAATCTGTTCTTTTAAACTTATAGGTATTACTCTTTAAAGAAGAAAAATGTAACATACATCTTGAATAATCGTATGCCATTAAATTGTATTATCATCATAACGAATTCACATTTACACACCCCTCTTTATACAAAGTTGGTTTCATCTTATTTATCTGCTTGTTCGAGATATTATTATTATAATGCCCAAAAGTATAGTCCAATTATTATACATTCGATATCTAAAGCATATATCATTTTTCTTTCTAGTGATGAAGGTTCGATCGCTGTTAGTTCGAAGTTTTTTTTTGAATGAGAGATAGTCAATTGCGAAGTTTATGCTCTTTGTGCAAAGATAACAGAAACGGGATTCAAACGTATTGTGGTCTTTGTCGGTAGAGTTCTGATAATCAGAACACATTAACTTATGATCATTAGAGTATATCTTTTGATTTGTATATATATCCTACAAGGCATCTGATGAGACCAAAATTGCTCACTGGGTGGATCAGAGATGACCTGAGTCGTGTGCCGTTAATTTTCGTCTAAATCCGTCAATAGAACCTGAGAATGAAGAAAAACGTTAGAGGACCCAGGACGCTGTCCCAGGAAAACCCTCTGACGCTTAAGTCAGTTGTGGGTGTTTTGGAAAGCAGTTTATGGTGGAATAAAGGTTTAGACGAAACCTGTAATAAGATCTCACTGTGTATAAGGCTGTTTATGTATTGGCCGAGATGGAGTTCTTGAGAGAAGGCTCTAGAAGTTCAAAAGTTAGATCCATTTCCTCGTCTGGATAGGGGGTATGTGGAGGTCTGACCTCCTGCCAAATGATGGAATGGCGATATGTCTGAGACGGCGGTCTAATCCTCTGCAGAGCCACAGTGTGATGGGACAAGTGCATGTGACCGATGAGGTGTCAGCAGCTGACTCTATAAGGCGTAGGTCGGCTTGTCATGATGATATTGCTTCGGCCCAGTCGGTGGTTGACACTTGAAAAGTAGTCTGCGATTATCAGCTAAGAATGAGTCGAGGCCGAGAAGTGTCGAGGCCGAGATATGTTGAGGCCGAGATATGTTGAGGCCTTTTTAGAAGTGTATTGTTGAGCCCTTTATTTGCCGAGGTTGACTACTCTTAACTATTGCCGAAGTGCAAAGTTGAGTCCTGCCGAAGTGGTCTGGACCTCCTCCTTTAAGCTGAAGCTGAGGTTAAAGCTTGATGCCGAGGTGAAAACCTTGGCATATTCTCTGATGAAAAGGTGAGTGCTATGAGGGGAAGTACGGCCGAAGTGCAATATGGCTGAGCAGCAGTGCATTCGTGCCGAACTGCGGGAGTTGAACACTTCATGCATAAGATCTGCCATTGACTGTTGTTGACTAACAGAGGGTTATTTTTGGTTTATCGTTTGCCCCCAGATTAGTTTGGCCGGGCTAACCAGGTAGGGCAGGCTAATCTATTCAGAGCCTTCAATGCACCGTCCTTTCAAGTTCGACGTGTCTGGCTAAGACTGGGCCGTATTGTGCATTTACTGTTTACGCAGAGCACAAAACGTTAATTACACACTTCTCCAGATCTGGCGTTTGCAGGAATCGAGGACACTTTCAAGGTGTCGTTTGGAATGTCCGAGGTGAATGACACTTGGACTAGCCGAGGTGAGGGCCTATAAATAAGGCCTTCATACATTTCTCAGAACTTCTTCCACTCTGCTTTACAGTCTACTCTCTATCCAAATTCCTCCGACAGTCTTCTCCGGCAGTCTTCTCCGGCAGTCTCAGCCTCCTTCGTCTTCTTCATCCTTTCCTAAACAAAGCTTTACTGTAAGTTTTCTTTTCCCAGTCTCCATTATGTCTTCTGCCTCTGACTTCCAAAACATGTTTGAAAGAGCTTCTTATATCGATGGTAATGAAGAAAATTATAGTTCTTCGTCATCGGAGATGACGGTTGCCACTGACGACCGTCCTATAGCCAGATTGCGAAAAGACACTGGCAGCTCTGCCAGACCCAGTAAACGTGCTCAGGCTAGCAGAGCCGTTA
Organism: Eustoma russellianum; assembly: GCA_036186865.1. Taxonomy (NCBI): domain Eukaryota; kingdom Viridiplantae; phylum Streptophyta; class Magnoliopsida; order Gentianales; family Gentianaceae; genus Eustoma; species Eustoma russellianum. The sequence goes on along the minus strand of AP025043.1, from coordinate 21,028,762 downwards.
CTGTGGTTGAAGTTTCGCCGAAGCAGGCAGAAACTATCCTTGCTCTGGTAACTGCCCTTCCTGCATCTACACCGAGAACTTCGGCCCTTCAGACGGGGGTAATTTACCGAGGTCCCCCTTCAGCCGAAGTGCAGGAGGCTGGTTGTACCTTATCCGAGGTTGATCTGTCTCGGATATGTGATACTTATGAGATCAACCTTGATCAATTTGATCTAGTTCTTCCTCAAACCGGCCAGACAGCTTATGATCCCCCAGCAGGTTATGAAGCTGTCTATGAAGAATACTTTAGATCTGGGTTCACTCTTCCAGTCCTTGTTTCTCTGTTTCGAATTCTTCAATCTTACAATCTCAGGCTTCCCCGGATAAAGCCCAATAGTTTAAAGATCATCTTGTGTTTTTTGCTTTTCCTTAGAGCTTCTGAACTCCCATTTGATCATAGAGTTTTCAGAAGTCTGTTCTCCTGTAGATCTTCCGATAGTTGGTATTATTTTATCAAACGAGCTCCCTCTAGTGAATTCATTTTTGCCATCAACATTCCCACATTTAAGAAGAACTGGAAAGGCAGATTCTTCTTTATTAAGAAGTTCGGATTGCCTATTTTATATATCTGGAAGTCTGGTAAGGCAGACAACATGAAGTCGAGCCCGGAGTATTGTGATGAAGCAACCAGATTGCATTCTCTGCCTGTGGTCATAGATTGGCACAGAGTGGACGCATCAATTTTGAGAGCAGCTGACCTGGGCTCTCTAGCTTCAGGCCCTCACTTTAAGACTCTTTCCCCATACAACGTGGAAATAGTCCAGGGTACGCACTTGCACTTCTTGCAGAAAAAAATTTTTTTAATAAAATCTTTTGCTTTCTATGTAGGTTCCATGGCTTCGGGAAACAAAAATCTTGCGACCAAGCTTGCCAAGATAGTATCCCGCAAGAAGTCGAAAATGCCAAAGACTGGTGCCGAGGTATCCCCTGGATCAGCATTGCCCCCAACCGAAGACATTGCTATGGCTGATGTGGTTGAGCCGGCACCAGCTGAGGTTGCGATGAATCAGCCGATTCTAGTTCCATCCTAGTCTGCAAACCCAGGTATTCCATACTTCATCTTCTTTTCAGTTTGTAAAATAACTTATCCCCCAAACTTTTATCATAAATCTGCCCATTACAGTGGCAGAAGAAGAAGGTGATAAGGCCTCTTCATGGGGTGCGGCACAAGCTGATCCTGAGCAAATTCATCAGGCCGAAGGCTCTGCCCTTGGGAAGAGGCAGAGAAATGAAGAACCACCGCCCCAGAAGCCGAGATTCCAGCTCCCCAAGCTGAGCTGCACACTTTAACCATGGGCGAGTTTTCTGAAATGGATACTGTGGCAAATCCAGCCACAGCCAAAAAGATGAATACTTTAATGCTTCCTTTGGACAAACAACGGTTCTCTGCAGCTTCCTGGGAGAATCTAGAAGATTCTTTCAATGTTAACTTAGCTCTGGTAAGGGATGGTCTCTTTTAATGCATATGTTTGATCAAATAACCTTGGCTGACACTTGATTTTTGTTAAACAGATCCAAGTCCAGCAAATGGAAATCCTTAGCTGAGGCAGAGAACTGAAGGATTGTTTGTTGGCGAAGCTTCAAGAGCTTGAAGAAGCTTCTCGAATTATAGCTGAGCAGGCCAAAGAAAACTCATCCCCGAAGTTGGAAGTCACCAAGCTTCAAGAATTAAAGGAAGAGGCCGAAATGAGGTGTGTAGCTTCCAATTCTTTGGTGGCAGAGCTGGAAAGAAGAAATGCCGACCTGGAAGCATGTTATGCCCAAACATTTTCAGAAGTGGCTTCTCTGCAGAAGGATAAGGATGTTAGTGTATGTGTCCTAGGCCATGATTTGGATATTTATGTTATGCATTTATTATTAATAAAAGAGGTTTTATTATCATTATTGTTGGTTAGTATGTTACACAATTTTGATATATGTCCCTGATTCATTATTGTTATAGAGATAAAATAATTTATAATCAGTATGAGTATTGATTTGATAATCATGAGATGATTATGTGTATGATGATACGAATCAATCTCATAGATACTTGTTAGAGAACAGTGTATTGGATAGACCCATCATGAGATTACTACATGGATTAGCGTCATAAGTAAATCTCATAATAGTCATGTTTTAATCCTTTGACTTAAGATTGTCATAGTTTCCAACATAAGGACTATTATATTTTGACATGATCAAACGTTATCCGTAACTGGATAATAATAAAGGTCATGATTGAATGTGATAGAAATTATGTAGAGGATATTGAACAATCAAGATAGAATTTGTCCCTCTCTTTTGAGAGAGATATCTTTGGGCCCCTCGATTAGTGAGACTGTGAAATGCATGGCCGTGCTCAAATGAATTGATAGTGTGATCAATATCATTTGTTTTATCAGTCTACTTAGAGATCGAGTAATCATATGTTTGAACTATATAAGTATGACGCTGACCATGACTTATGTTCAAACTAGATATCGTGTGACAAAGGGATTAGTGCATGTACTATTATTAGGCTAGTTGGACTTTACTCGTATTAATTGGGTAGTTGTAATGCCTTGCTAGAGGCCAATTACGACTTGTTGGTTTAATAGAGATTTAATCAACTGCCAATTAATATGGGCCTATCGGGTCACACACAAGAATGCGTAAGGCTGATATTAATAATATTAATAATATTAATATTGGATATTAATTATTATTATTATTATTATCGTTTTAATATTAATAATATTAATATGGGATATTAATTATTATTATTATTATTTTCGGTTTTTGGTGATTATATATACATGTGTATTATCGGATAATAACAAGAGAATCCATATCTGATATGGATTTTGAATATCCTGATAGAATCCGTATCTGATATGGATTTTGATTGGCATCCACTAATCCGATTAGGACTCGGATTCTGATGTCTACGTATGTGCATATATACTTGTGTATCTCGTATACACAAGACGCACGAAAAATACACAGAGTCATAAGAAAAACCTAGAGCCGTTTTTGTGAAAAACGAGTTCTTCAGCCGCGCCGTTTGAAGAGCTAGCACTCCGGGCGGAAGCGTTCGTGTGGATACCGACAGAGGGTGTTCGTGATTTCGCACCTCTTCCATCTGCAGATTTCGAATCTACGGAGGTACTTTTTGATTTCTTTTGTCGAATTAAACGAACAACATGGATCCTTGGTAGGAAATCAGAGATCAAGTTTTGTTTTTCGCTGCGCGCATTTGCAGTGATCTCGGTTGATTTCCTAACAAAGGAAGATGGAATGAAGAGGGAAAGAGATCTGGAGCAGCAGGTGCCAGATCTAACTCATCGGCTATCGTCGGCCAAAGCTGAAGCAGTGGCAGACTTCAAGAAATCAGAGTTCTTTGAAGAAAACATGTTCTTACTTCAAGGTCCAGTTATGCAGATGGGTCAGACTAAAGCTATCAATATCTGTTCAAAAATCTGCCCCCAGCTAAAACCAAAGAGGATTCTCGGCTTGCCGAACTTTACAATCCTGATGCCGAAGCGGAGTTTGAAACTCAATTTCAAAAATTTGCAGAAGGAGCTGACTTAAGAGATGATGAAGAGTAGACTTAGAATTTTTTTGTAATAGGCTAAAATGACCTTGATGTACTCTGTACCCAAATCTTTATTAATGAAAATTTTTTAAGTATTTTGCAATTTGTAGCACGGATATCAAAAAACCCAATTTTCCAATTCAATTACTGCTACTACAGAAGCTGTGGACTTTTCTTCTGTTCTGCTTTTTCACTTCAGCATTTTTGTCAAGTTTATTTCTCAAACTTGTGGCCGGGAATGGACATCAGCTTTTTCATGATAATCTCAAACTTAGTTTAAATGGAAATAAATTAAGTCAAGTTTTTAGAATAAACCTGTTATTCTGCCGAGCTGAGCCGAGAATAGACTAAGAATGAATCTTGCACTACTTTAGCGAGCTTCAATCTGGATGATGCTTTTTAAGTCTTTAATCCAAAGAAGCCAAAATATTTAGGCTGAGAAGATCTTTCAGCCCAGACTTCCCTTGTAGTGGCCGAGATGATATGACCAATTTTAGCCAAACTTTAACAGAACTGATCTGGACTCCAGGATCTGCTCTGCTTGATTCTTTTTGGACTCTCCCAAGTATCGAGTCATTTACCTTTTTAGGACAGATCTGGACTCCAGGGTCTGCCCCATTTTAAATTTTTTCTCAGCATTTCTTGGACTGAACTTTCTCAGAGCTGATCTCAGAGAGGCTGAAGATGAGGAAGAAAAGAATAGGACTTTTTCCAAATTTTCAAGTAGTTGTAAAAGATACATGAATAGAAACTTCATTTTTCCAAACTTGCGATCTTCATTTTTACTTGACTTCTGTTTTTATCTTCTGCTTTTAGCTTCTGCTCTGCCAAATGATTTATATTGTCTTTTATTTTGACCCTTAGCTCTGCTATGGGTTTTATGTCGCTTGACTGAGCTGTAGCTATGCTGAGCTTTAACTTTGCAACTGTTGAGACAAATTTCAAATAAAGTAAATCTGTTACTTTAATAACATGTTGGCATTGTCATAAACACTCTTTTATTCAACTTCAGCACTGCTGATAATTATACAAATGATTTACATTTTTCCTAGTCCTGCTAGTAGGTGATAATTGTGAATCTTGTTCACAAAAACTTGTCCCTCAATGGGCATCTGCCTCAGACTTGCTAAGGTCTTGTTAAGTCAAGTGCTGTTTGGCTATCTCAGTCCTGCTGAGGTAAAGTACTTGTAGGGAAGCCTATTCCACTATTGAGTCCTACTCATCCCTCTCAGATTTGCTGAGGTGGGTTGTAGGGAAACCTGTCCCAAGGGTTGTCTTGCTCATCCCACTCAAACCTGCTGAGGTAGGTTGTTGGAAAACCTGTCCCAATTGCTGAGTCCTGCTCATCCCACTCAGACCTGCTGGGGTAGGTTGTTGGGAAACCTGTCCCAATTGTTGAGTCCTGCTCATCCCACTTAGACCTGCTGAGGTGGGTTACTTGATGCGAAACCTGTCCGCATTTGTACGTAAAACCTGTCACGTTTTTGCCGGAATGTGAAACCCGTCACATTCAGAATTACCCGGGTCGGACCAGACCAGAGAAAAGATAGGCCCTTAAATAATATAAAGCCGAGCTGGGAGATACCTCTGCCCTATTAATAAGTCTTGCATTCAATTTTGCTGCCGATTAGAAGGTGTCGGACCGAGCTGGGTAAGAAACTTGAATAAGATGTGATGGGGACTTCCAATCCCATTTGTCGAGAAAAGCCCTGCTTAATATCTGAACAACTTTCTTGTAAATAGCAAACTTGTAATATTGAAAATCAATGTATTTAAAACACATTTACGTAGATGAGAATTTCGGATCCATGATAGAAAGATGAATCGTCATTCTTTAGTGGGCCTATGCTTTTAGGTCAACTGTATACTTTTGGAGACCTGCAATCTCTGTCCATCCGAATCTGAATCCTCATTTTTTGGCGACCTGTGATGCTGCTCAGGTCGACAACTTTCATCCAGAGGTGGTCTGGTAAAGTTGAGCCTGTTGTGCAACCTTGACCTCGGATTGTAGAACTGTCGCAAGTGGCCGAGCTCAATCAGTCGCCCAATCTCCTGGCCGAGCTGCCTGTAATCTTCTGTATCATGTACAATATCATGATGATAAAGGCAATACAGTTGCTGGTTCTTTTTGTGAAGTGGTCCTGCGAGGGGCTGAGGTTCCCTTGCCAGATTCTTCTTCCTCATGTAGGAGAGAATATGAGCCTTTGGAGCCAACAGAGAGTTCCTCTCTTTTTCTCGGCCTCCCAACCGGATCTTGACAGAGTGTCTATCTTGTAGCAGAGCTCCACTTTTCTGCTGACGACTAGACCTTTTTCCTGAACGTCTAGCCTCAGCCATAAATTTACTCTGGCGTCTGGGATGATAATTAGACCGAGTTGGAGAATATTCCAAGAGTTCTTGTGAAATAGAAGTACTGGGGTGTAACCCGCTGGGTCCCACCACAAAAGTTTTTCCCTTCATCTCCTTCACCACTGCTTGGAACACATTTGGGTTTTGAGCCACATAATTTATGGCCCGCATATGCTCTTCGTACGTGAAGGCAGTAATAGGAGTTGAAGATTCTCCTGGCTCCGAGGAACACTGTTCTGTTTGCTGTTGAAGAAGTCGTTGACGTCATCGGGATGTCATAGGTCGCTTGGACCTTTTTCAACCTTTTTATCCATTCTTCCAACGGATAATTGTCGACAAACCCTTGAAAGGCTGTCTTTAAGGAATTCGGAGGTCCAGGCCCTCCTTCTAGCGCCAAATAATGAGTCCAGAATTGCTCACCGGGTGGATCAGAGATGACCTGAGTCGTGTGTCGTTAATCTTCCGTCTAAATCTGTCAATGCCTGAGAAGGAAGAAAAACGTTAGAGGACCCAGGACGCTGTCCCGGGAAAATTCTCCGACGCTTAAGTCAGTTGTGGGTGTTTTGGAAAGAAGTTTATGATGGAATAAAGGTTTAGACGAAACCTATAATAAGATCTCACTGAGTATAAGGCTGTTTATGTAATATGTATTGGTCGAGATGGAGTTCTTGAGAGAAGGCTCCAGAAGTTCAAAAGTTGGATTCAATTCCTCGTCTGGATAGGGGTATTTATACTCGAGATTGTGGAGGTCTAACCTCCTGCCAGATGATGGGATGGTGATATATCTGAGACGGCGGTTTAATCCTCTGCAGAGCCACAGTGTGATGGGACAAGTGCATGTGACCGATGAGGTGTCAGTAGCTGACTCTATAGGGGCGTATGTCGGCTTGTCATGATGATATTGCTTCGGCCCAGTCGATGCTTGACACTTGAAAAGTAGTCTGCGATTATCAGCTAAGAATGAGTCGAGGCCGAGAAGTGTCGAGGCCGAGATATGTTGAGGCCGAGACATGTTGAGGCCTTTTTAGAAGTGTATTGTTGAGCCCTTTATTTGCCGAGGTTGACGACTCTTAACTATTGCCGAAGTGCAAAGTTGAGTCCTGCCGGAAGTGGTCTGGACCTCCTCCTTTAAGATGAAGCTGAGGTTAAAGCTTGATGCCAAGGTAAAAACCTTGGCATATTCTCTGATGAAAAGGTGAGTGCTATGTGGGGAAAGTACGACTGAAGTGCAATATGACTGAGCAGCTGTGCATTCGTGCCGAACTGCGGGAGTTAAACACTTCATGCATAAGATATGTCGTTGACTGTTGTTGACTAACAGATGGTTATTTTTGGTTTATCAGCATCTATGTAGCTCAAATGAGTTTTGCTTTTAAACAGGTGCGAAGATCATTTGCTCAGTAACTCCAGCAGAGATAGTTACAAATTATTATACAAGAAACTCACTTGAATCAGTGCAACTTTATGTTGGATTTTTTTTTTTAAAAAAAAAATAAACCGAAACACTGAAATTTCAACTTCAAAAACGGACATAAGAAATTTTGGGTAAATGGACAGCAGCAGGTTCTCCTAACTAGGCTGCTTTGCTCCTGCCCTAGATCGCATTGATATTGTCAGGTTTAAACCAAAGTCTATTGCAAAAAGTAAAAACAATAACCAGACAAAAGGACAATAGATTCTTTTCTATCATCCTTTTCTCTGACTGAATAATGATGTTAAAATTCCAGCCTTTCCAGCATGACCTCTTTGCCAACATGACCTATTTGCCACATACTGCTTCGATTCTTGCCTTTTCCCGACCTGGTTCGATTTGAATATTAAATTATCGAATCGATTTTTTTACATATTTTCAAATTTATGTTTGAATACATTTTGAAATATTATTCGATCTTAAGTTTGAGTTCGAATGTTTTTAACACGTGTCAAACTCGAGCGACGTTCGAGTCCGTTCGAACAAATATCAAGTAGGGTACACGTAGTTTTAACTGACAGTAATGAATTGTTACTAGTTTTTGATCAAAATTATTATCATTAAAATAGTTGTCAGTTAACACGTTTCATTTATCGAATTACCAAACAAATATACTAATATAACAATAAATCATGTATAATTTTTATACTAATATATTGGGCATGATTGTTGTTGTTATTGATGTATAATTTTTATATATGTTATAAGCTCGAGTATGAATAAGTCAAACATCAACATGCTAAATATTGTCTCAGTTAAATATTCAAGTCAAATTGAGTTTGTTTTGAATTTTATATAACCAAATTAGTCGAATAAAATTCCGAACCTGGACCCACCAACCATTTCCTCATTTGCACCAATACCTTTCTCATCTACAAAAGGAAAAATCTCATTTATTAGACTAACGTTTGGCACATTACTCAGTTAGCAGCCTAACGTTGATGAAACTCACTTAACACATAATCTTTGTCCAAAATGGCTCACTTGTAGCCAGGTGACCGTTGACCAACCGTTGACTAACCTTTGACTTTCTCAGACCAACCAGGAGTTGACACGTGGCGACCATTTTAAATTAAAAAAATAAAATTGTATTTTTGAATAAAGTGATTTAAAAGGAATTTAAAAATTCTAAAAAATTGTAAAAATTAATTAAAAAATATTTTAAAAATCGAAAAATTAGGAAAAAAGATAAAAATAATAAAAATTACCCACAACGCCCCAACCCTCCCACTCCTACCCCGCGCACCCCCACCTCAGGCCAATTTTTTTTAAATTCTTTTTCTAACTCACTCATAACGCTCCGACCACCCCTGCGTCCCCCACCCCCTCCTCTCGTCAAAATTTTTTTAAATTTTTTCTAACTCACATATAACGTCCCAACCACTCCCGCGTCCCCTCCCTCACCCCAAAAAAATTTTAAATTTTTTTAACTCACCCACAAAGCTCCGACCATCCACCGGCACCCCAAACAATCCAATCCCCCAGTCCAAAAAGAAAATTTGGGGTGGGGGATGCGTGGAGGGTTGTTGGGGCGTTGTGGGTATTTTTTTTATTTTTTATCTTTTTTCCTAATTTTTTCGATTTTAAAATATTTTTTAATTAAATTTTTACAATTTTTAGAAATAATAACATTTTTTTTTAAAAAAAGAATTTTTTTTTAAAAAATAGAAAATCTGCTGTAGTAAGTCACCTTCCGGTGACTGGTTACAAGTGAGCCATTTTGGACAAAGATTGAGTGTTAAATGAGTTTCATCAACGTTAGACTGCTAACTGAGTAATGAGCCAAACGTTAACTAATAAGTTAGATTTTCCCTCTACAAAATCAGAAAGATAAGATCTACTGTGATAAAAACTGCAATAAAAACGTAGATGGTCTGATCTTACGTATTGGTTTACATATTTGGTGGTAGATGATAGCGAGTATAGAGTAGTTGGTCTTTGTTCTTTTGAGGTGGTGACAACGAAATGAGTCTGAGTAGTCCACTTTTTGTCTCCTCCTTTCTCATCTTCTTCTTGTAACCAATTCTTTATCTACTATCTACACTCCACATTCCCCAAATTTGTCTCTATTTTAATTGGCCTCTTATTTCTAGTTTATATGTCTGTTCTATTTTCAACTATGGTTTTACGGCTTTCAACAGCAAATTGCATCTGAAGCACTCTCTTGTCAGATCAAGTCAAGGCTTTTTCTGGCAGATTTGAAGCATATTCTTTGAAGGGTTTCTCCGATTCCTGATTATTTCAGGTTATTGATCTGTTGGCTTAAAGATGAAGTCTTTCTTTTTTATTTTTTTTTTATTTTTTCCATGTTTTACTCTCTGTCTTAATCGTATTTTTGCTGTTTGTAGAGTTTGAAGTTCAAGAGGATAAGAGAGGACATCATTTAGAGGAATTTTTTTTTTTTGATATAGTCCTTTCTGGTGGTTCTAGCATGAAGGATTTTCCTTCTTGTTTTGCTGAAAGTGGGGTTCAAGTTGCTGATTTTTCATCCTCAAGTGTTATTAGGGGGGGCCAGAATTTGGTTACTTGTGTTTATCAATGTGGATTAAGGGGTAAATCCTGTTGGATTACTGTCACATGGAGCAAGAATATGATGGGTC
>AP025043.1:20917004-21018737 GCA_036186865.1 Eustoma russellianum | reverse complement strand
TTTTTTTTAAAAAAAGAATTTTTTTTTAAAAAAAATAGAAAATCTGCTGTAGTAAGTCACCTTCCGGTGACTGGTTACAAGTGAGCCATTTTGGACAAAGATTGAGTGTTAAATGAGTTTCATCAACGTTAGACTGCTAACTGAGTAATGAGCCAAACGTTAACTAATAAGTTAGATTTTCCCTCTACAAAATCAGAAAGATAAGATCTACTGTGATAAAAACTGCAATAAAAACGTAGATGGTCTGATCTTACGTATTGGTTTACATATTTGGTGGTAGATGATAGCGAGTATAGAGTAGTTGGTCTTTGTTCTTTTGAGGTGGTGACAACGAAATGAGTCTGAGTAGTCCACTTTTTGTCTCCTCCTTTCTCATCTTCTTCTTGTAACCAATTCTTTATCTACTATCTACACTCCACATTCCCCAAATTTGTCTCTATTTTAATTGGCCTCTTATTTCTAGTTTATATGTCTGTTCTATTTTCAACTATGGTTTTACGGCTTTCAACAGCAAATTGCATCTGAAGCACTCTCTTGTCAGATCAAGTCAAGGCTTTTTCTGGCAGATTTGAAGCATATTCTTTGAAGGGTTTCTCCGATTCCTGATTATTTCAGGTTATTGATCTGTTGGCTTAAAGATGAAGTCTTTCTTTTTTATTTTTTTTTTATTTTTTCCATGTTTTACTCTCTGTCTTAATCGTATTTTTGCTGTTTGTAGAGTTTGAAGTTCAAGAGGATAAGAGAGGACATCATTTAGAGGAATTTTTTTTTTTTGATATAGTCCTTTCTGGTGGTTCTAGCATGAAGGATTTTCCTTCTTGTTTTGCTGAAAGTGGGGTTCAAGTTGCTGATTTTTCATCCTCAAGTGTTATTAGGGGGGGCCAGAATTTGGTTACTTGTGTTTATCAATGTGGATTAAGGGGTAAATCCTGTTGGATTACTGTCACATGGAGCAAGAATATGATGGGTCAAGGCCTTGCTGTTGGGATTGACTATAACTCCAGCCACAGACTCTGTAAGGTAGATATCAAACCCTGGTTGTTTTTTAAGAAGAAAGGGTCAAAATGTTTGGAAGCATATTATGGTAAACTTGATGTGTACTGGGACCTCTCATCTGCCAAATTTGGATCAGGGCCTGTACCCTTGGAGGGCTTTTATTTAGGGATTGTCTGTGAAAGACAAATGATTTTGTTGCTAGGGGACATGAAAAGAGAAGCCTTGAAGAAAACCAGTTCTACTCCTGCTTCTAGTAATGCTGTTTTAGTTGCAAAAAGGGAAAATGTTTTTGGAAAAAAGATATTCTCCACAAGGGCTCAGTTTTGCGATAATGGCGTGGTACACAATATTGTGGTTGAATGTGATACTTGTGGAATCAGTGATCCCTGCCTTGTGGTGCGGGTGGACAGTAAGCAATTGTTGCAGGTGAAGAGGCTTAGATGGAAATTCAGGGGTAACCACACCATCTTGGTGGATGGCCTTGGAATTGAGGTATTTTGGGATGTTCACAGTTGGCTGTTTGGTACATCACTTGGAAATGCAGTATTCATGTTCAAGACTTGTCCAGCACCGCCGAAGAAGCTGTGGGCTAGCCAACCAGTCTGCGACCCTCAGACTCTTCATTGGTCATGGTCACAAAGATTCCGTGACACTCGGTCACAAAATCTTGGTTTCTCTTTGATTTTGTATGCTTGGAAGAATGATTAGATGATTCAAAATTCTTGGTTGGGTGCTAGCAATAGTTTGTGGACCTTGCGATATTTACTAGATTATGATTCTCCATTTCTTTTATAGTATATTCAGTACCTTGACTAGTTTAAGAACGACAGGGGAAAATACGAGTTCTTGCCATTGCTTGTAAATTTTTATTGCAATTTCTGACAGTCAATTATCATTCCCATGCCAAAAAAATTTTAAGTTACTTTAAGATTTTTGGGTGCTGCAACCTGGTTTTTGCTCTATATATCATGTGGTGATCGTGTATGTTTTGATTTTTCTGTAAGACCTGTGGCTTCGAGATGGATTCAAGAATGATTGTGACCTATTGTTTTTTTTTTTTTTGTTTTTTGGCTGAAACTTCTGGATACTATGATGTCTTTTGCATCTTATTCAAAATGAAGTCCATTTGCTGCCCTGTAAATGCTGCTGGATTCAAAGGACTGAACAAAGTTAGGAAGTTGAAAAGCCAGTTACCATGCTGAGAGGAAAAACCAGGAAACTAATAGAAGAGGTTTAGGCTTTTCTTCCAGGTCGCCCTTTGAATATTTCAGCTGCAGGTATTGAAATAAAAGTACCTCTTTCTCTTTTAGAAATGTTGCCTGCTATTTTTGTAATGAAGGAATTGCTCAAAGAACATATACCATAACTAAACTTGCTGTTTTTTTTAGCTTGTGTCTTTTCTTGGACGACATTTGCTGCTTTGAGTCAATAACTTTATCGGTTTTTTGGTTTCATAGAACTTGAGGAAAAACTTGTGATTAAAAGCCTAGGAGTTTTGTGAAAGGAGATAGAATAGGTTCGGTTACTGCCCAATCATTTACTTTTTCTTCTGAAGTATCACGTTGGTTTCTATGAAGGAAGGATTTGTATCCATTTCCCTTTTGTTCCCTGAGGTCAAGGAATAAAGTATATCTTAGCCTAAGTGCAAATGTCATTGCTCTACTGAAGAATTAATAAAGTAAAAAGTAAGCTTTAGTAACCCAAGTGGTGGGATCTGTAATTTAACTTGTGTTGTTTCTGTCCTTACTAAACATCACTTCACTGCAGAACATAGAGGAGAGTCTGCCTGAGGAGTTCATTTTGTGGTAATCTTTTTCCTAAGAAAGCCCGACCTATCATTTCCATCTTTAGATACTGTCTTTATTTTGTTCCAGTGTGGATTATTCCAACTCCGAGTGAGTATTCATGTAAGAGAGATCACTGGTTGAGACACCAATGAATTGGAAGATTGAATTAGTGGACTTGGCTTTCTTTTTGGATAGGAGATCGGAAAGTGAAAAGTAGGTGTTATGAAGTAAGAGTAAATTCGTACATATATGCTCTCTTTGCGACTTTCCTGCGGTTGTTTTCTATGTTACCTGGACCTTCTTTCTAGCCGCTACCCCTTGTTGAATATGATATGGCATGGGTATATGGGTGTGGAATCCTTTTCAGATGCTTTGACTGAGCATTGGGTACTTTGACTAGAAGTTTGTAGGCTAATTGTCTTTCAAATGAGGGTAGAAGATAAGAAGAGTTATGATTGTCTTATATTTTTATGGAAAAATAACATTCTTTGTAAGATAGCGTTTTTTCTTTAAAATCACTTGGAGAACATGCATGTTCTTCTTTAAAAAAATATTCAATATGTACTTCATTTATATGTGTATAAATATTTTTTTGTTAAAAAATGCAGAATCTATGCACCTGCATCTAATTTTTTATACGTGTCCCTGTATCTTAAATTTTGTATCACTTAAAGAACCTAACACTTAGATATTTACCCGTGTCCTGGTAACATAGGCTGTTTTAAGTTGGTACCCATACATAAATCTTGAATAAATTCCTTTAATTTTCCTGTCTAGTTTTGGGATCACTGATAGCTTAGGATACTGATGCCTATAATGAATCAAGGATAAGTAAGATCAGGTAACTGTCATTCTTGATTTTCTCTCCCGTATAGGAATTTTTTTTTCTTTAATAACAAATTGACATTAAAAATGTATCTCTTGCTTGCGATATCATTGGCTGCTAGAAGTATGCCAAAGGAACTATTTTGAGTGCTTTCAATATCTGTAAATAGTTACTAAGAACTATAGCAAGTTTTGGCGTAAATAAGCTTTTACATCGTCTAATGACTATTGCTCTGAGGTTCTGTCCCAATTGATCCTTGGAAAAGATATTACCATGGCCTGGAGTTGGTGAATTTAAGTATTTACTATAGGTTAGGGTGGAGCATTTCTTTTTAGAAAAGGAGATGATATTGTGAATGATCCTGCATATATAAAGCCCATATAGAACTTGGTGAAACGAGAGAGAACTACCGAGATGTTGATGCTGAGACAAAAAATACTGGGGAGATCTGATGTATGTTTGGCATGGTCAGTCATTTAAATCTGATCTATTTAACAGAAATGGGCTCGCCCCACCATTCTGCCTTTTTATTTAGCTTTCGCCATTTTTGGAGGCGAGCCTCGTCAGTGGATGGTGATCCTAGTTGTGAGAACAAATACGATGAAATTGTAGTCCGAAAACATCCAGATTAGGACAAAACATTGAACTCAAGTTGGATGATACATTGGCATCGAAGTTGGACGCAATCTGAGGAGTGGATAAGTTGGCTGCATCTTTGTTTTAGTGTATTATTACACAATGTCTTCAATTGGTTGGTTAGCATGGTTAGTGTTACTCGTTCTACTTTTATTTTGCACAGCAGAGAGATGTGAACCTTTCCCCTTCTCTAAAGATTAAAAATCATTCCTTTTTTCCGGCCACTCTGCGGGATTGACTTGTGTCTGCTGATATTGAATCGAATCATAAATGGTGATTATCTTCATTCATATTGTTTGCATGATTTCGTACACAAGGTAGATGGTGTACGTTCTGCAAGAGATTTGTTCCTCGCCTTCTACTCAATTTTACCTCGAATTCTTTGCTGAATTTTATATGATATATGCAACCAAAAGTTGGATTCTTGTAAGGATTCGAAGACATTTTCTATGGATATTGTTTCTACTGTGGAATTCCCATTGGGTTTCGGCCACTAGTGCAGTAATTGGCTCAACTAGGTGCTTTCTTGTTGATTGTTCCCTCCTTAACTGCAGTTGGACTGTGCTTTTACTCTATAATGCTGACGGTACCCGGATCTAAAATGTGCCTGTGTACCCTGGTTGCCAGTAGTAAAGAAAGTGAGCTCCAGATTTGTGTTGCATGTTTGACTATGCATATTTGGAAGGATTGCAGATAAGAGAAGATTCTAGTAATCGATTGTATTTACTAAATTCTCTCATTAACACACCAGCACATTATATCCATATTATTATGTCATTTATGCAGGTACCTATAGAGCCGGAGGTCTCACTGGAAGCAAACTTTCTATCCCTTGGGATGAAGGTATTGTTTGCCTGCCTCTCAATCTCCCCGGATCTTAGCGGTAACTTTTGTGTCGTTGGGACATACTGGATATGATTGATTGATTGATGGTAGAAGATTCTAATGATATATCGAGTTTTTTCCGCTTGATTCGTAAGGCTAGCGCTCTCGAAATTCTGGTAGAACTCTTTCAGTCTCATGGCCTTTTCATGTTGTTCCAGTGTGCAAGCTTTTTCTGATAACATTAGACAAATATGTGGAAAGAATGTCATGTCTCTGAAGCAGAATAAAGCTGCTCAATGCCCCCAGGGGCATAGTCCAGTGGTAAGTGGCAAAGGTGATTGGGGCTAGAACCCCGACGTCCCGAGTTCGAATCCGTGTGGAGACAATCCTTGTTGAAATATTACAAGGGTTGCCTCTGGGCTGGCTGAGTCTCGAGTGTCCTCTCCCTTTGCAGGGCTGCCGGTGGAGCACATCCCTCGATTTACATCCCACCTGGCTAAGGGGCATCTGGTACAGGTGGGGGGAGAACCCACTTCCTCATCAAAGAATAAAGCTGCTCAACGATTAAGCCGTTCTGCTGTGCTGGTATGTTGTGCACCAAGTCATGCCTATCATGAAATGACCCTTGTGCTTGATTGATGGGTTGATTGCTGCTGTTGCATGATATGAAATATTAGAGTTGTAGATCATGGAAACTCCGATGAGGAGTTCGATTTCCATATGCATAAGCCCATGAGATGCAAAGAAGAATTGTCCTTTACCGATGAAAGGTACTCAATCATGGATGTTGGCCTTGAATTTTCATCTTCTGTGTAGCAAAATTTACTTCTTTTCTCTTTAATCCTACTATGGTTAGGTACTTAGCATAGAGCGTGCCTACATGATTGTGCTTCTGTGTAGCAAATGCAGTGATCATGATGACTGAGTTTCCTTGTCGTGTATTACACATCCGTTGTGGGTCTTTTTCGGTTAAGAGATTCACTGTGATGCATAAGGTAGGAATAGTTGATGGATTTGACAGGAGAAAGTTGGGATCTGGAGAGCTACTCCTGGATGCGTGCTTTCATTGCTAATCGCTAGTCCTAGATATGTGCTTTCCGTGCTAATCGCCACTCCTGGATACGTGCTCTCAGTGCTAATTGCTAGTCATGGATGCATGTTCTCAGTGCTAATCGCTAGTCCTGGTTGCATGCTCTCAGTGCTAATAGCTGCGTCGCGTGTTGGATTGAGGAGCATAAATGAATCGCTCTTTGACTTGTTGGCCCTTGTTGACCTATGCCTACATTGAAGGGTGATCCAGATAGCTATGGCTGGCAAAACTTCCATTTGAGAAAGCGACAAGTGTTTTTAGTTAAACTCATGAACAATCAATGCTATTTTGCGTTTTGCAGAGCATATCCCTGGTCAACCTCGTCATTCATATGCCTGCTCGGCCAGACAGCGAACCGACCTGGCCGAACGCCTATTCGGCCAAAGGTGTGATTCGTCAACGCCTGAAGTCCCACCTCGACTTAACAGGGTCGGCCATAGTGTTCGACCATGTCACCCAAGTAGACATCTGCCAACCGTTGACTGTAGCTGGGTGCCTCGACACCTGGTGCCACATGGCCAACATGCGAACATCTACTGCCAACATAAGCATAACACATGGCACTCGTCTGTCAGTCTTACACATGCATTGGTTGTCCCGAACACATAAAAAGAAAAGAGGGAAAGAAGAGAAGGATAATCCCAGAAAAGAAATACATAAGAAAAAAACCGTAAGCCTCACCGTAAAAAAAGAATACCAGATTTTCACCATCGCTTATTTGTAATCATAAAATATCATGTCAATGCCCAGAACCGACTTGAGCGTCGGATGATTTTTTCGAGGCAATAAACCCTTGGAACCTCTAACGTTGTCCTTATACCGCAGGTCTTCAAAAAGACTGCTTAGCCAGCTAGTAAAGTATCAACGGGTGTTATCTTTCAGATCACTTTGAGCTTCGGGTGAAGATCCGACTTTGTCAACTTTTCTTTGAGATCTGTCTTATTGAATTTTGGCCACCCACGATTCAGATGGATAGTGAAAGGGACTTTTAGAATACTCTCTTCATTTTGAATCAATACATATTGTTTGTTCTGGCCGCCTACTATCAAGAGTGCTTGACTAATTTAAGTAAAAGTTTTTTACTTGTAAATCTTATATTTAAACAAGCTAAGCAAATATAACTAACTCTAATCCTACATATAACCTTCGAATTTAAATTTGGTGTAGAGCTCGATTAAGGGGCAAATACAATTAAAAGATAGAGATACATCTAATGATTTAACTAATTAAAATATGACAATTTTACTATGTCTAATTTATTTAGAATATATTAAATTATAAATGAGTTGTCTCACGAGCCGAGCATATCATTGTTCGTATTTTACTCATTGTACAACTAGAGTCAAAAGCCATATAATTTCTAGTTTGAATTCGTACTTTATGTACTCCAATCAAGCTTTTGAATAATTGAGCTCGAATAAAATGTGCAGGATTCGATTCGTAAATGGAGTAGATGTGGCAGGTCCTTAAAAACATTAATTTTTTTTATTTTTTATTGTTTCAACCGTTGTTCTTCAGACTTGATATTCATTTTCTTTCAAAATATAATGAGAACGCTGCATCTGGTAATTTATTTATTAAAAGCATAAAATGACCTTTAGCCACCACATGCAATGCGACTAATGTTTTACTTGAAAAAAAAAGTCATAGAATTGTAATCTAAACAATAACAGGATAATAATCTGCCAGCATAAAATAATGTTGGTACTTACCTTTACATACCAAATTACCAAGATAATCTGCTGTGATATTGCCTTCTTTGTAAACATGAGCTTGTTTTGCATAAAGATGCTTCAGCAATTTCTTAATCGATTTTCACAAATTTTATAGCTGTTTGTAGTTACTTCATAACCAATAAGAGAGTGACGTATAGAAAGCGGACCCCTGGTTTTCATATAGTCATCTAAATGACATATGATTCTCTTCTTACGTGACATTTAACAAAAAATTTACTTTAAGTAAAAAACCAGATAGATATAAAGGTAAAAATTTGCAAACTAGAAAGAGTGTGAGGAATCATATCCCAAATCACAGAAGATTAAAAGAAAAACATTTTTGTTACTTTTGACCAGAAGCTCATGTTTCTAGTTGAGTCTAAAAATAAATAGTGTAAAGATTGATTCTTAAACTAGAAAATGCCAGAAGTAGTTAAGCCTAAACACAAAAGTGTAACGATGATTATCCCAAATTAAAATGATTAGAAGAAACCATTAGGCCAAGAAAATCTATGTTTCATTATCATGGTTGAGTTGATATGTAGTGATGATATTTATAACGACTGTGCACACATGGCTACGTGAATTATGCTAATTAATATATTTTAATTCTATGCTAATGTGTAGGATCGAATATGGTTTATATCTTAAACCAGACATTATTTACAGCAGTACAATATTCTCACATATTATTTTGGATAATATCATTCAATATCTGAATATATTTTGAATCGTATCTTTAAGACCCTCACAAGTTGAAGAATCAAGGTTACAATAAGGATGTATGTGAACCAAGTTTTTAATGAATTATTTAAGCTCGGCTCGATGTTTGATTTTCTCGAATACAAACTCAAATTCAAATATTAATTTACACTCAAAATATTTCAAAATCGAATTCAAACTATGTTATTCGGCTTGAAATGTTCGAGGAAGACTCAATAAAATAAAGTTTGACGAAGGTTTGACTCATAGCCTCAATCTAACTCGACTATGTAAAACCCTAAACATTGTGCGGTATGTCCTAATATAGGTGAAGCAGTTAATAGGAAGTATTTCTAACCCTGACCTCACCGCTCTCATTCTCCTAAGTTGTGTCGACCCAACTTTCCTTCCACCAGCCCTAATCAACGCCTCCTTCCTCCTCCTCGAACTAATTATCTTCGAGGCACAGAAACGTGTTGGAATGTGTTAGATTTTTGATGATTTACACAATTGACACTTGAAACGTTTGATTAGACGCCTAATGTGAAGTGTTTGAAGGTCAGTATACTTCGAACGCATACATAAAGCGCCTCATGTAAAGGCTCTGGAAACCAGTACACTTCGAACGCCTACATTAGGCGCTTCATGTGTTGTGGTTGAATCCCAGTATACTTCGAACGCCTACATTAGGTGCTTCATGTGTTGTGACTGAATTCCAGTACACTTTGAACGCCTACAATAGGCGCTTCATGTGTACCATAGAGCTCATTATTGGCTCTGCAGAAATTTCAAATGGCCAGAAAATTCAGAGGAGATAAAAGAAAGGTTTCATCTCATTCTTCTCCAACTTTCTACCATTCAATCTCTCAAGTTTCTCTCAAGTTTTCAAACTCTCAAAATAGTTGTAATCTTGTATATTTTACTTTATTGTTGAGAGTTGTGATGTAAAGGAAGAAGAAGGGTCTTCTTCTTAGTGAGTGAATATTGTGAGAAGCTGTGTAGATTGTTGGTCAAGAAGCTAGGGTGCTTCTTGTTTGAGAAATCTAAACCTTGAAGGGTTAGCTGATAGTGTGGTGGTGTACTATACTCCCTATAAGAATTCTTTGAGGGCAAAGAAGTTCTTTGGAGGCTAGACTTCAACAAGTTAGTTTTCTTGGTTGTGGTCTAGGCATGTGTCCTAGTTTTTCCATTGTTGTGGATTTTTTTTGATTGTTATTTCCCCCACAGAAATAACAATCCCCCATTCAAAATCTTTCTTGTGAAAAATCAAGAAGGTAGAGGAGTATAGTCATTTGACTTGAACCTCTATACATACTTGTATTCTTTACGCTTCCGTAAAGTTTTATTCTTTTGAAAAACACATCCAAGTATTGGTTGCACTCAAAAACGAAAAATATTCAAGAAAATATCCATACTTGGTGAACACACTATTCAACCCCCCCTTCTAGTGTGTTCTAAGGGACCTAACACTATTCGGCACCTAGAACTCCACAACAAAATGGTGTAACCGAACGAAAGAATAAAACTCTATAAGAAATGTGTAGAGCAATGTTAAATGCGTTTGGTTTGCCCAAGTACTTTTGGGCCGAAGCGGTAAATGCCGCTTGTCATGTGATTAATTGTGTATATTTGAGACCATATCTAAATGTGACACCTTATGAGCTTTGGAATGGAAAAGTTCCCAAGATTGGGTATTTCAAATTGTTTGGTTGCAAGTGTTTCATACTTAACACCAAGGACACTTTGGACAAACTTGGCCTCAAAGCGGATGAAAATATCTTTTTAGGTTATGCCTCAAATAGTAAAGCATTTCATGTTTTCAACAAAAGGAGTCAAAAGGTGGAAGAATCAATTCATGTTAAGTTTAATGAGTCGCTTAACGACGAACCTAAACTTAATGAGGATTGTGAGAAAAATGAAGATGTGACTCCTCAAGAAGAAATTCTTGAGGACATTCTGACGGTTGCTCATCAACAAGAGATTGTTGATAAGCCTCCAAATGGGAACATCTTCATTGACTTGAAAGTAGAACCTATTGAAGGTACTCTTCCACCTAGTGTGCTTGAACTTAGTGATTCAAATAGAAATATTTCTCATACTCATATTGTTGATACACAAAATGTAAAAAATGCATCGCATGTTCCGAAAAATGAGAATCATTTAAATGATGAAGTTTCGTCACTTCCGGAAAGTGATCATGAGGAAGTTCGAGGAGATGTCTCCAACCTTCTTAGATCATTCAAGCATAAGAGTTCTCACCCACACGAATTGGTCATAGGTGATTTGAATAGTGGTATCACTACATGAAGGCAATATAGAGAGAATGCATTTGTCTCTCTTATAGAGACTAAGAATGTTAAAGATGCACTTCTTGATGAAAATTGGATCTTAACTATGCAAGAAGAGTTAAACCAATTTGAGAGAAGTGATGTTTGGGAGTTGGTTCCCAAATCACATGATCATCCCATTATTGGTACGAAATGGGTATTTCGTAGCAAGATGGATGATCAAGGAAATGTCACTAGAAACAAAGCTAGATTAGTTGCTCAAGGATATCGTCAAGAAGAAGGTGTCGATTTTGATGACAAATTTGCACCCGTAGCACGGCTTGAAGCAATTAGAATGTTATTGGCATATGCTTGCTATAGCGATTTTAAACTTTACCAAATGGATGTTAAATCCGCCTTCTTGAATGGTGTTATTCAAGAAGAAGTGTATGTTGCACAACCTCCCGCGTTTGAATGTCATGATTCATCACATCATGTTTTCAAACTTAAAAAGGCTCTTTATGGCCTTAAGCAAGCTCCAAGAGCTTAGTACGAGAGGTTAAGTACTTTTATTCTTAATAATGAATTCTCAAGGGGTAAAGTTGGCACTACTTTGTTTATAAAAGAACAAGGTAGAAATCAATTAATTGTACAAGTATATGTTGATGATATTATTTTTGGTGCTACTAACAATGGTCTTTGTGAGCAATTTTCTAGTTTAATGAAAGGTGAATTCGAGATCAGCATGATGGGAGAGCTAAATTACTTCCTTGGACTACAAATCAAGCAAACCGAAGAAGCCGTGTATATTTCTCAAACCAAATACACAAAGGACTTACTCAAGAAGTACAATTTTGGTAAAGGAAGAGAAGTAAACACACCAATGAACACAAGTCCCAAGCTTGACAAGGATGAGAAAGGAAAGCATGTCGAGGTAACCTTGTATCGTGGTATTATAGGTAGTCTACTTTACTTAACTGCGAGTAGACCCGATATTTTACATACAGTGTGCTTCTGTGCTAGATTTCAAAGTGATACTAGAGAAATACATCTAATTGCGGTAAAACGTATTCTTAGATACCTTAGATGTACTTTGAAATTTGGGCTATTTTATCCTAAAAATGCATGTTTTGATTTAAGGGGATATTGTGACTTTGATCATGCGGGGAGTCTTGTTGACAGAAAGAGTACATTCGGGACTTGTCAGTTTCTCGGAGATTGTCTTGTTTCTTGGTTCTCTAAGAAACAAATAGTGTTTCTCTTTCTACGGCGGAATCCGAATATGTGTCGGCTGCCTCTTGTTGTGCACAATTATTATGGATGATAAACACTTTAAATGATTATAACATTCACTTCTCTAAAGTGCCTATTTTGTGTGATAACACGTCTGCTATCAACATTGCACAAAATCCCGTCCAACATAGTCGGACTAAGCACATTGAAGTGAGATATCATTTCATTAGTGATTGTGTACAAAAGAACTTGGTTAGTGTGGAATTTGTTCCTACACGTGACCAATTAGCAGACATATTTATGAAACCCTTGCCCAGTGATGTCTTTGCATCAATAAGAAGCAGGTTAGAGTTGCTTAACATGGTTGATAATAACCCATCTTAAGTTTTGAGCAAGACAATTTTTGAATTTTCAAGGTCAGTACACATAAGGCGCTTCATCACAGTTAGTTCAGACGTTCAATATCACATTAAACGTCTGATGCTAAGAACGTCACTTGTTCGAAGTGACATCAGGCGCCCTATATTTTTCAATACATGCGTTTGAAGTGGCTTTAAGTGCTGTATTCAAAGTGGTTCACTTGTTCGAAGTGACATTAAGCATTTAATCCTCTCATCCACAACCATTCCAAGTGACTTCAGGCGCTTCATCCCAGTTTATGAAGCCGTTCGAAGTCACATTAGGTGCCTAAACCCTAATTCTTTTTCTGTCAGACCAAGTGTCTCTTCAACTTTTCGCGTCTATCAAGAAAGTTTAATTCCAGCCGCCATTCCTCTTCTCCTCCCCACACGATCACTCCCACGTTTTCCTTTTCCACTCTCACTTTCCAACTGTTTTTCCTTCTCTTCCTCTTCCATTTCCTCCTCATCAATCTCCACATCTCCATTACATCCCACTATCTCCACTACTTCTTTCGTTAGTTGCAACCATATCTCTTCCTCCTCTCCTTCCTCTTTAAAATCCACTCTTCTTCCTAACCTCTCTTCGCAAATTGTGAAGAACAAAAAACCTTTCCATCCTAATACACTCTCCTTCTCAAAAAACTCAAAGCCTCCTCATTCTAAAATGACGTCTGTTGAATCATCCCAAAATGTTCCTACCGACCACCGAAGAAAGAGACCAGCTGGAATCAGCGAATTCAACTCATTTTAAACGAATCGTGAAACTCATTTAGTCTCGAAATGAGCTGAAAGCCATCCGGAAAGCACTCACCAAGGAGAATTTTCCATAGATGAGGAGAAAATTCGACAAGGATGCTACTCAATCCCCTCACCACTGCCATGGGTATTCATCTCTCTCTACGCTCCCACATTTTTTATGAAGAATGGAAGAGCAAAAATAGGCCAGTGGTACCGTTAAAATTGGTTCATATTGAGGACTGTACAGAAGCCCAAAATGCGAACCAAGTCATTGCCCTTCTTGAAAAACAAGGATGGACCACCTGTGGTTAAGGTTAGATATGAAATCTTACTCCAAAACTCTTACCCGCAAGTTCTATGCAAATATGTGGATTACCCCTGCCATTGAAACCTCATCTTTCTCCTTACACTCTGTGATAAATGGTACCCCCTCAGTTTTACTATCCAGGAAATATGTACCATCTTAGGTGTAAGAAATGAAGGATTAAGTGACTTTTCTGTGTTCGATTGGAGTGAGAAATATGGCATTAGTGAGCACGATGTCAAATTCCATCTTATGTATTTTCCAACCAAAAAGACTCAAAATATGCCATTAGTGAATCGAATTCTGCTTGCCGTCGTTACTTACTGTGTGAATGGGAAAGGTACTAGAAATCCGAGCAATATAGATTTCTATGTTACATACCGTATTCTACAAAAAACACAGTTGAACTTTGGATGGATTCTTGTTGAAGTAATAATGGCTGCCCTTAGAAAAAGATCAAAAGCTTTGCCCTTTGCAAATATTGTGACAATTCTGATAAAATCCAAGGGCATTGAGATTTCTGAAGGATCCATGACTACCGTGGCCAACACCGATTTTTATGACAATTTCAACATTGCTCAGGTCATTGACTCTCAACGTCGTAAGAGTACTCTCCATCCGGACATTGCTGATGAAGTGGATGAAGGTCCTCAAGATGGAGAAGGCAACAATAATGAAGCAGAATTATTTGCACGGATCCAGTCGTTAGAGCAAACTGTTGAACAGTTGAAAATTAAGGATGCCCAAAATGATTATAGGTTTGGGGCTCTCAAAGAAGCCCTTCTCAGTCAATACCCTAGTGCTTACATTCCTCCCGATTTTGATGATTTAGGAGGAGAACATGCTGCTGGTGCTGGAGGTGCACAAACGGGTGTTGGTGAACAAGCTGGCGGAAGTGGTCAGCAAATGAGTGGTTTTGCAACGAGCAGTTTTGGTATTGGTGATCTTATTCCCAGAGCAAGTGGTGCTGGAGCTGGAAATGTCAAATGAATGATTAAGAATGATGGCTGACTAATCATTGTCTCTATTCGTTCTTCTTAAGTATCTTAAAAATTGATATTGATGGCTGATGAATTATTTCTTCTACTTTCCGCATGTATCTTAGGAATTGGTGTACAAATTGCATTTTTTTAAAACTTGATGAAAAGTTATGTTATGATAAATGCATGGCAGATCTTGTTTCTTCATTTCTCCTCTATAGGATTAAGCATAAAGTGAGGGGGAGCATAAGTTAAGGGGGAGCTAACTTTAAAAGTTATGCACATTGTGAAATCATCAAAAAGAGGGAGAATGTTGGAATGTGTTAGAGTTTTGATGATTTGGACAATTGACACTTGGAACGCTTGATTAGGCGCCTAATGTGAAGCGTTTGAAGGTCAGTATACTTCGAATGCCTACATAAGGCGCCTCATGTAAAGGCTCTAGAAACCAATACATTTCGAACACACACATTAGGCGCTTCATGTGTTGTGGTTGAATTTCAGTACACTTCAAACGCCTACATTAGGCGCTTCATGTGTTGTGGCTGAATTCCAGTACACTTCGAATGCCCACATTAGATGCTTCATGTGTTGTGGCTGAATTCCAGTATACTTCGAACGCCTACATTAGGCGCTTCATGTGTACCACAGAGTCAAATGTACTTTTCCCCCCCAAAATGAGCACGTACATCAATCAACTTTCTGATAAAAGTCAGAACCACTTCGAACAAGCATGAAGACTGAGATTAAGCGCTTTATGTGACTTCGAACGCATTCAGCTGCCCACATAAGGCACTTTATGTGACATCGAACGTCTGTTCACTTTCATATAAAGCGCTCTATGTCACATTGAACGCCTGTTCACTTTCATATAAAGCGCTCTATGTCACATTAAACGCCTGTTCTTTAAACAGATAAGGCGTTTCATGTGACCAACGTCACAAATGTCTTATGTCTTGTTTTCCAATGCTTACCTGACATTTGTACCCTCTCTTTTAGTGCTATTTTCAAAGGTTCTCTCTCATCCTTGAAGGAGTGATCTTTTCTCTTTAAGCTTTCAACAAGAAGCTTCTCCAAGAAGCTTGCAACCATCCAAGAGAAGATCTCCAATGATGAGGACATGCCATCACAAGAAGACAAAGCCAATTATTCGCTCTGCAGAAATTTCAAATGGCCAGAAAATTCAAAGGAGATAAAACTAAGGTTTCATCTCATTCTTCTCCAACTTTCTACCATTCAATCTCTCAAGTTTCTCTCAAGTTTTCAAGCTCTCAAAATAGTTGTAATCTTGTATATTTTAATTTATTGTTGAGAGTTGTGTTGTAAAGGAAGAAGAATGGTCTTTTTCTTAGTGAGTGAATATTGTGAGAGGCTGTGTAGATTGTTGGTCAAGAAGCTAGGGTGCTTCTTGTTTAAGAAATCTAAACCTTGGAGGGTTAGCTGATAGTATGGTGGTGCACTATACTCCCTATAAGAATTCTTTGAGGGCAAATAAGTTCTTTGGAGGCTAGACTTCAAGGGGTTAGTTTTATTGGTTGTGGTCTAGGCGTGTGGCCTAGTTTTTCCATGGTTGTGGATTTTGTTTTGATTGTTGTTTCCCTCCATAGAAATAACAATCCCCATTCAAAATCCTTCTTGTGAAAAATCAAGAAGGTAGAGGAGTAGAGTCACTTGACTTGAACCTTTATACATCCTAGTGTTCTTTACGCTTCCGCAAAGTTTTATTCTTTTGAAGAAAACATCCAAATATTGGTTGCACTCAAAAACGAAAAATATTCAAGAAAATATCCATACTAGGTGAACACACTATTCAACCCCCCCTTCTAGTATGTTCTAAGGGACCTAACAAAACGGACTTTTGCACAAAGTGTAGGGTAAGGCTGCGTACATCAGATCGAAAAGCGATCCGGTCCCTCCCTAGGCCCTATGCAAACACGTAAGTCTACTGCATGGGGAACGCCCTCCCCCTCCCTGCCAAAGCGCGTCTCCGTCTCTGACGAGCTGGATTTGATGTAGGTTTCAAATTAAACTGATAATCTTTTGGTTTTAGAGCAAAATAGTCTAGTAGGTATGTTATAGTAGATTAGGTACGTTTTTTCTAACACTTTCTCACTTATCAGTTTAGGTATGTTTTGAACATGTTAATTATTTGCTCCTTTTATAGTCCTTCTGTAGTGATCTCAGATTTGTATTCATCCCTCCTTTTAGGTCCTTAGAATGATTATCTGAACAAATCCTAACTAATGTTTTTCTATCATTATCAGCTTTTTTGTTGCTGGATCTTTGGTTGTTTCCCTCGGTGGAAGTCCCGAGTTGAAATAGATTCACGTAAGTGGTTTGTTAGCACATAACGTTTTACTAGTTTTAACCTGCATAACATAATAGCATGTAGCGGATGAGTTTCATTTCTGCTCCAGAGTTCCGGATTTTGTGCTATTTGTACCCATGTATTTCATACTTCAGAGATAAACAACAACAACAATTATATCTTATATATCCCAACAACATCAAAAGCTATCGCTAGGTTCTAAAGTTACCCTTGTTCTTTATGGATTTCATTAGGAAATGAGGTCATAAGAATGATCTGATTTTAGTGATTCTTGGTAGGGTCTGATGAACTGGAGGTGTGTAACTGTTGTATTATTGGGGTACAGCCCATTTAGTTATTAATTATTGTGTGAGGCCCAAATTGTTTGGGCATTGGAGGGGCATCTCTTAGAAGCTTTGGATGTATTTTTTGTGGCTAAAGTCAGCTGGAGAGAGACCAGCAGAAAAACACACGAAAAAAATCAGAAAAGAGGGAGAGAGGCAGTTTTCGCGCAGGACAGTTTCTTCTGGACAGCCTGTACAACATTGACAATCACTGGAGATCCAACCGTTGGATTTTACTGAAATTTGGACAGCTTCTTCAGAACACTCAAGGCTACATTCTGACCGTTCAGTTTTTGAATCGGAGCGCTGGATCGTTTGTAATCGCTGCTAGTGTCAGCTGCGGTTTTTGGTGTTGTATCCTACTTATTGTTTCTCCCCTACAACTGGTATCAGAGCATTTGGTTAAACTGTAGATATGGAATCTGGAAATCATTCTATGGTTAAATTGACATCAACCAATTATTCCATTTGGCGTCCGATGATGGAAGATTTGCTATACTGTAAAGATTTGTTTGACCCAATTGATGTGGATAAAACCAATAAAGATGACATGCCCACTAAACCAGAGAAGATGTCGGATACAGAATGGGAAAAGCTAAAGAGAAAGACCTTGGGAACAATTAGACAGTGGATTGACATTAGCATATTCAATCATGTGTCCCAAGAGACTGATCCACTTGAGTTGTGGAGAAAATTAGAGGGTCTTTATGAAAGAAAAACTGCTCACAACAAGGCCTCATTAATTAAGAGACTTGTTAATCTCAAGTTGAAGCCAGGGAAGTCAGTTTCTGAGCATCTAAGTGACTTTCAAGATATCATTACAAGTTGACTGTGATGAATATTGTTCTTGATGATGAGTTGCAGGCTTAATTCCTATTGAGTTCTCTGTCAGACAGTTGGGAAACCTTGGTTGTGTCCATCAGCAACTCAGCTCCAGATGGTATGCTTTCATTGGATGTCATTAAAGAGAGCATGTTCAATGAAGAGCTTAGAAGAAAGGAGATGGGTGTTGATATTTCACAGGCACTTGTGGTAGAGAATAGAGGAAGAAGCAAGAGTAGATGTCCCAAGGGGCGTGGCAAGTCAAAGTACAGGTCCAAGTCCAAGGATGGGAGAGAACCCACGATATGTCACTATTGTAGCAAGCCTGGCCATATTCAAAAATTTTGCTATAAGTTGAAAAGAGATCAGCGACAGAAGAAAAATGATCATCACAAAGAGGGTGAGGACAAAAATACAGCTGCGACAGCTTCTACGTCAGATGATTCGGTTTCTTTGATTTGTGCTACTGGTGATTGTTGTCATGTTGACAATTCTAGTTCTGAATGGCTTGTTGATACTGGGGCTTCTTATCATTGTGTTCCTGTTAAAGAGTACTTTATTGACTACCGAGCTGGAGATTTTGGTAGTGTGAAGATGGAAAACCAGAGTTCAGCTAGTATTGTTGGAATTGGAGATATTCGAGTACAAACCAGTGTTGGGTGCTATTTGACATTGAGAGATGTTCGCCACATTCGAGATTTATTGTCTGCTAATGTACTTGATCAAGAAGGTTACAAGCACACTTTTGGTGAGGGTAAATGGAAATTGTCTAAGGGTTCCTTGACTATTGCTCGTGGCAAACTCTGCTGCACCTTGTATAAGACCCACTTGAAAGTGTATACTAGTGAGTTGAATGCTGTTGAGGAGAAAACTTCACCTAACTTATGGCACCGAAGATTGGGGCATGTCAGTGAGAAGGGTATAAAGTTGCTGGCTGGTAAGTCTCTTATTCCTGTTGATGTTACCATCTCTCTTGACCCTTGTGATCATTGTTTAGCAGGAAAGCAACATAGAGTTTCTTTTCCGAGGAGATCCACAAGAAAGAAAGTGAAGCTAGAGTTGGTTTACTCTGATGTGTGTGGTCCCATATAGGTGGAATCTCTTGGTGGTAACAAATACTTTGTTACTTTTATTGATGATGCTACTCGGAGAATTTGGGTTTATATGATGAAAAACAAAAGCGAGGTGTTTGGTATCTTTCAGAAGTTTCATGCCATGGTGTTGCAAATTGAAGTGTCTCCGAACTGATAATGGAGGTGAATACACATCAAATGAGTTTAAAGCATATTGCTCAAGATATGGCATTCGGCATGAAAGAACAGAACCTGGTACTCCACAACACAATGGTGTTGCCGAGAGGATGAACAGAACTATTGTTGAAAAAGTGAGATGTATGCTTAGGATGTCCAATCTTCCTAAGTCGTTTTGGGGAGAAGCAGTTGGAACCGCTGTGTACTTGATAAATAGAGCACCATCAGTTCCTTTGGAGTTTGAGATTCCTGAGAGGGTTTGGTTCGAGAAAGATCCCTCTTATTCTCATTTGAGGGTTTTTGGATACAAGGCTTTCATGCATGTGCTGAAGGAACAGAGATTGAAGCTTGATTTCAAGACTTCTCCTTGTGTGTTTGTTGGATATGGTGATGAAGAGTTTGGTTACAGACTTTATGATCCAGCAAAGCAAAAAGTTGTGAGGAGTAGAGATGTTGTCTTTTATGAGCACGAGATGGGTTTTCATCTCTTAGGTGCTGGTAAGTCTTATTCTACTGATTTCTCTCATGATGCTACTGATATGTCTCCTATTTCTGTTCTAGATGATCAACAAACTGGTGATGCTCCCGAGGATGGTCATGACACCATTCATGAACATGATTATATTGAAGAGGTACAACCAGAAGTTGTTGTACCACAACTTGAAAATGAAGATGTAGATATTGAACATGAAGAGTCTTCTAATCAGGGGGAGCAATTCAGCCCACAGGTGGAAGAACAAACACTTAGAAAGTCAACCCGAGTTCGACAACCGTCAAGACTTTATCCCAGTTCAGAGTATATCCTAATCACAGATGAGGGGGAGCCTGAGAGCTTTCAAGAGGTGTTGTCACATCCAGACAAAGACCATTGGCTCAAGGCTATGCAAGAGGAGATGGATTCTTTAAAGAAGAATGAAACCTATGACTTGGTGAAGCGTCCAACAGGGAAGAAAGTCTTGACGAACAGGTGGTTGTTTAAGAACAAGAAAGATGGCCACAAGCTAGTGAGGTGGAAGGCAAGACTAGTGGTGAAGGGATGCCACCAGAAGAAAGGCATCGACTTTGATGAGATTTTTGCACCAGTGGTGAAGATGACTTCTATTCGTATAATTTTGGGACTAGCTGCCAGTTTGGATCTTGAAATTGAACAACTTGATGTAAAAACTGCTTTTTTATATGGTGATTTGAATGAGGAGATTTACATGGAGCAGCTGGAAGGATTTGAAGTCAAAGGAAAGGAGAATTTTGTTTGTAAGTTGAAAAAGAGTCTCTATGGACTTAAGCAGGCACCAAGGCAATGGTACCGCAAGTTTGATTCCTTTATGAGTACTAATGGATACAAGCGGACTTCTGCAGATCCTTGTGTTTATTTTAGAAAGTTCACTGAAGGTAACTTCATTATCCTTTGCTTGTATGTTGATGATATGCTGATAGTGGGACAAGATGTTGAGATGATTCGCAGGTTGAAAGAGGATTTGTCAAAGTCCTTTGATATGAAGGATTTGGGTTCTGCAAAGCAGATTCTTGGCATTGAAATTGTTCGTGATAGAAAAGCTGGTAAGCTTTGGTTGTCACAAGAGAAGTATATTGAACGGATATTTGAAAGGTTCAATATGAAGAATGCCAAGCCAGTTAATACACTACTTGCAGGTCATTTCAAGTTGAGCAAGCAGTGTTGTCCTACTACCGAGAAAGAGAAGGAAAGTATGTCACATATTCCTTACTCCTCTGCTGTTGGTTCATTAATGTATGCCATGGTGTGTACGAGATCGGATATAACACATGCTGTTGGATTGGTTAGCAGATTCTTGGCTAATCTAGGCAAGGCTCACTGGGAAGTTGTAAAGTGGATCTTGAGATATTTGCATGGCACCTCAAAATTGAGCCTGTGTTTTGGAGGTGGTGAGCCTATTCTTGAGGGATTTACAGATGCTGACATGGCTGGTGATCTTGATAACAGAAGGTCTACCTCAGTTTATTTGTTCAAATTTGCAGGGGGAGCCATTTCATGGCAATCCAAGGTACAGAAGTGTGTAGCATTGTCTACAACCGAGGCGGAGTATATAGCAGCTGTGGAAGCATGCAAAGAAATGCTTTGGTTGAAGAGTTTCTTTCAAGAGTTGGGTTTGAAGCAAAGTGAGTATGTTCTGTTTTGTGATAGGTAAAGTGCTATGGATTTGAGCAAAAACAGCATGTATCATGCCCGCACGAAGCATATTGATGTAAGGTATCATTGGTTGCGTGATGTCATTGAAGAGCAACTAATGAAGTTGAAGAAGATCCACACCAACAAGAATGGTTCTGATATGTTGACAAAGGTAGTTCCAGGAAGCAAGCTTGAATTTTGTTCCAAGCTTGCAGGTATGTCATATTGATGAGCTTTGCATATGATCTTCCCCAAATTGGGCTGGAGGGGGAGATTGTAGTATTATTGGGGTCCAGCCCATTTAGCTATTAATTATTGTGTGAGGCAAAAATTGTTTGGGCATTGGAGGGGCATCTCTTAGAAGCTTTGGACGTATTTTTTGTGGCTAAAGTCAGCTGGAGAGAGACCACCAGAAAAACACACGAAAAAAATCAGAAAAGAGGGAGAGAGGCAGTTTTCGCGCAGGACAGTTTCTTCTGGACAGTCTGTGTATCTTTGACGATCGTCGGAGATCCAACCGTTGAATTTTGCTGAAATTTCGACAGCTTCTTTAGAACACTCAGGGCTACATTCTGACCATTCAGGTTTTGAATCGGAGCTCTGGATCGTTTGTAATCGCTGCTGGTGTCAGCTGCAGTTTTTGGTATTGTATCCTACTTGTTGTTTCTCCCCTACAGTAACGGGGTCTTAGATGAAGCAGGTTGGTGTAAAATGATGTTCTTGATTGACTTCCAGTAGCTCTATGTAATCTTGTAGAATCTAATGTATTTTTTACCTTTTCTGTACAAAGTTTATTTTTCATGACCAAAGATGAGGAAAGAAAGTTTATTGTTTCAAGCATGAAAAATAAACTTATCACTTGTGATGCTTTCAAGCTGATAAGATCTGCTGGTACCCCTCCCCCTCCCAACCCCACCCCAATGTCTGCCTATTTCTACAAATACATTTACCTCCTCTTGACAATGATAAACAGTATTTGATCAATAATTTCTTTAAAATATGTAGTTGAATTTATATCAATATCAGGTCAAGGATGAAAAATCAATACTTCCTCGTCTCAAATGAAGTGTCCGAGTAGTCGACTCTATATATCTAGGTATATCCTTTTGCTAAGGAATTACTAAAAACATGTCATTCATTCTTTTCTAAGTTATCATGCTTAAGTGTACTATCAAACTCACTTGAAAGTTCACTTAGTTCATCACTCAAATAATCATGTATGGCATATAGATCAGTACACAATGAATCATTGAAACATGCAATTCATGAGATAAATCGGCTTATATGGCATCTACTTTTTTGCTTAACATTATCAATGCATTCTAGTTCATCACAAAAGGTAGGAGTAGTAACATCTAATTCATGTAAATCAGAATTGGTTACATGTAAATCAAGCTCAAGTACTTCATTATTGTCATTGAAGTTCAATTCATTAGAAGTAGGGTTAGATTCATGTAAATTTTCAGTTTCTTTAGCTTGTAATGCAAGTAAAGTTGATTCACATTCTTTCAAGAGGTGGTTCATTTCGTCAGAACGTTTTTACATCCTTTGTATGATTGCACGAATGTTACTCCACACTGTGAACCTGCAAAACAAAACAACTTGTGCAAGAAATGGTTACTAAACAAAATCAATTCGAGATTGAAAGTGTTGGTGATCTCACTTCCTCTTTTTTCCTCATTCACTCAACATTTTTCCTTGACCAATCTGGGACTAAAAACAACCAAAGGGAGCTACAAATGAGAGGTGTATGCCAATCTTCAACAATAAACCTGATGTTACACTCTGGTGCACAATTTTGCTCCAAACTTGTTCAAATCGTGTCCAACCTGTGCTGGCCCATACCCGGCTGTTTTGACCTTGTATTTAATGTCCAAATGACGTCAAAAACAGGCCCAAAAAGTAGGAAATCCGTTGGCAAAATAGCTCACTAAAAAAACGACACAAAAGGCACCAAAACAGTCCGGTTTCTTTCCAACTCATTGCTGTACCAAATCAGCACTATCCAGCACCTAAATAACCTTAAAAACAGTAGGAAAATGGTTCCAAAAAGTTCCAAGGTCAATCGCAACAATGAGCTAATAAAACGGGTGTCAAAACTCACAATTTGCACCAAAAAGAACACCAAATCACACCAAAATGGACTCAAACGATTGGGACATCGACTTGAACGACTCAACTATGATTCAAAGAAGAAATGAGACTAAAGTGATGTCAAAGGCTGAATCAAAGAAAGACCAAGGGCTGCCGTGGGCAATCTTTGGTCAATTTTGATCTAATGCACTTATAATCACAATATGGCTCAATGCATGCAAATAATCAAGTATTCAAGTATGCAACCAATGTATATAGATTATTTTATAGTGTGAAAAAGGTGGGGTAAAGGTAGGTCTGTAAACGAGCCGAACAAGCCGAACATTGCGTTGTTCAAGCTCGGTTCATTTAACTTAGCGCACGAGCCAAGCTTGTTTGTTTATTTAAACGAACATATTTAATTGTTCAAGCTTGGTTCGTTTAACTCACGAACAATATTAACCAGCCAAACACCTTAAACGAACAGTGCCACTAACTGAGTTCGAACAGAAAAAATGTGTTCAATCTCTGTTCATTAACCTTTTATCTGAGCCGAGCTCGAGCTCGAACTCGAGCCAAACGAGCTAAACAACCGAACGGCTTAGTTCATTTACAGCCCTAGGTACAGGCAGATTTTCATAAGGTTTCGCAAAGGGACACAATATGATCAAAATGGTACAATAAGAACCAACATTTTCTCTTTTTTCTTTTGGCTCTTTTTCTTTTCTTTTCTAGCCTTTTCTCCTTATTTTCTTCCTGTTTTCAGCACTTGAAAGATTCTGGAATTTTTTTTGACCAGGGGCAAAATCGTAATTATATATTTTTGCCCTTAAAATTTTTTGTTTTTGGGCAGAATGTATAACTTTCTTCCGTGATCACTGTGATACCTTTAATTTAAAAAAATCCTTTGGAGTAGGGAGAATTTTGACTGATACAAAATTAGGGTTCTTAGGCTGATTTAGGAATTTTGGTGAATTGGGGGTCTAGGAACTGAATTGATGGTAGATTTAGGTTATAGTGTGTGGGAATTAAGGGTATGAGTGGTCAATTTGGGTGTTGGATCGGGTACGACTAATTTAGGGTTTTTAGGTTCAAATAAATTGGAAATTTCGGAATCGGGATTCGTTTGGTATAATTGGGTTAGGAGTTTTGTTTGAGGGGTCAATTGGGGATGTTTATATGTGGATTTGATGATTGGTAGGGGCTGTGAGGGGGTTCGTCCCTAGGGGCTGGGTTAGGCCGATTTGTTTTCTTCTTTTTTCTGACAAATTGAGTTATGTAATGTAATGATTAACACTTGAACAATGATAAATGTATGAATTCAGTCACAGTATGAAAGTTAAGTCACATAAAATCAAAATCAACCAATAGATTTGGTAGCAACGAGATTGATTAAGACTAGATGGCTTTTCAGGGGGTGCAGGCTAGTGTTTGTAGTACTGAATTATGATCCTAATGCAATGATCCTCTATGTTCAAGTTGTCAAAAGAAATACAGATTTTTTTATCGGTGGAAAGTAAATTCTCTTAGAATGATGATCAAGAAAACGTGCGGTGATGTTGGTAAAGAAAAGAAAAAAAAAATTCAGATTGGAAATGAATAATAAATGGAAAGAAAATGCAGGATAGTTGGTGGAATTGAGTGACCTGTGGGCTCTGATGCCAATTTGATGTAAGCTGACACGGAATTGATTGACCTGTGGGCTCAGATTATTGAAAATATTACCAAAGATGTCCTTGTTCCACCGCTGGATATCTCTTTTGAATGAAAACAGTTTTTTATAGAAGCCATACATACCACCAGTAGTGGGGTATGACAACCACGCCTGCTTCATATAAGAATGAAAGTCGGAGTGATGTAGCCAAGCTTCCAAAAACCGAAATGTACGTCTGCTAGTAGAAACACCGTGTCGACACAGTAATAATAAAGGCATGTGGTCCGATGTGACCCTCGGTAAATGCGATAACTGTATATCATGAAACATATCCTGAAAGGCTGAATTTATGAAAACTCAGTCCAAACGACGACGTATCCGCCCTAGCCCTCTGTCGTTTGCCCAAGTAAATCTAGAACCGTGGTGCGGCGGCGTCATTAAGGAACATGTTTCAATACACTCATTAAAGTCTTGTAATGCAGCGAGAGATGGGGTGGAATGTCCTCTATGATCCTTGATGGTTCGAAAAGTATTAAAATCACCGGCCACCATCCAGGGCAATTGAGATGATTCAGCAAATTCACATAATGAGTGCCAGAGTGGAGGGCGCTGAAGATAAGTATGCTTCGCATACACCATAGATAAAACAAATGTCCATTGCAGTGAGATTGATTGCATAGTAAAATGTACCACTTGATCTTGATCCTGAGTAGTAACCAAACGAAATTCAGTATCACGCCAAAAAAACCAAATACGTTCCGATTGTGAAGCATAATAATGCGAAAAACCAAATCGTAGGGCAAACCCATCTATTTGTGAAGGTGCATGCTTGGGTTCAATTAAAGCAAGTAAATGTAAATGGTGTTCCTGAATCATTTGTTTTAATCTAGGTAACGAGGCACGCATGCTTCGGACGTTCCATACTAATGCATTCATTGAGTAAGAGAGGAGGTACTTCCCTGTATGATGTGCGATGCACTACGCGTCAAGATTGTGGATGTCGGAAGAGGAGGTAAATCCTTGCGTGTTCTGCGCTTACGACGTGGGACAACTGGTATAAATTCAGTCTCAGCAACCTGTTCATCTAAGCGTGACAATAATGTCCCTTCGTCCGGCGATGGGGGTATAAGTTGCATACGTCGTGCCACATCCTCCGGGACATTAGGTATATCATCAACTTGATCGTCAAGTGGCAAATCAGCATCCGATGAATGACCCATTTCGACTGGGTTTATATCGGCTGGAATATGATGGTCCGTAGCTATATATATATATATATATATATATATATATATATATATATATCGTATAGAGCCGAGGGTCTCACTGGAAGCAGACTCTCTATCCCTTGGGATAGAGGTATTGTCTGCCTACACTTACCCTCCCCAGACCCTAACGATAGCTTTTGCTGTCGTTGGGATATACTGGGTCTGGATGATGGATGGATATATATATATATATATATATATATATATATATATATGTATATATAAAGGCCGAGGGGGTAGCGTGTGTGTATATACGTGTATATGTGCATGTATGGGCGTAAACATATATACGTGTATACATACACAGCTCAGATGATGATGGTTTGGTATTTTGGGTATTTTTGGAATATTTGTTTGGAATTATGTGTTATTTGGAGAGCATTTTGGTAATTTTGACAAATTTAACATTTTGGCCCATATTGATAATTTGGACTAACTTTGACACTTGGAAAATTATTTTGTAAATTGCATTGCATATTTTGAAAATTCACACCTACGCTTGAAATATATCGTTAAGGTGGATTGGTTCCAAACAAACGGTGCGTCCGGACATATTGGTTATTTTGGATATAGAGCGCTCGAACATATTGCCGCAATTAGGACGCCCCGGCATATTGGCTATTGTGATATAGAGCGCCGGGACATATTGACTATTGGGGGTCCAATTCGTAAGTCTTACGATATAAGTCATTTGTATGGAAAGTGCTATAGCCATTGCATTGTTTTGGACCGTTTTAGCCGGGTTTTGGATTTTGGACAGTTTGATATTTGGATTTGGACCGAGTTGTACTCGGATTTGGATTTTGGACATTGGATAGGCTAAATCGGATTTGAAAACTTTGGACTATTGGACTTTGGAATTTGGGCCCTTGACTTTGGACATTTTGACATTGCATATTTGAAAAATTACATCATCGATTTTGGACTTGGACTAACCCTAATTTGACTTTGTTACGTACTTTATTGGACTTTGTTATGTACGTTGTTGGGTCTATTTGCTCTATTTGCTTTTGGATGTTAGAGACAGAATTGTAAATCTACTTATGAGGAGAAGCATGATATTATTTTATGTTGTTATATATTTTTATCACACATGCTTCTTCGTGTATGATCCCATGGTAAGTATAGTGAGATTACTTGCTGAGCGACTTGTCGCTCAAACTACGCTTTACCATTTTTTTGCAGATAGACAGGTAATTGAGTTAATACACCCGAAGATGATCAAGAATGGATGTTTCGGGATTGAGGATATTCTGATGAGACTCGTTGAGGATTTAGTAGAGACAATTATTTTCGTTACTCGAGGTTTATGTAATTTTGGAGATTTAGCATTTATCTATGTTTGATCTTTGTATCGGATTTAGATTTGCCTAGACATTGATATTTATGATGATGATTATTTCGAGGTTCTAAATTTTGAATTCCGCTGACGTGTAATTGTTTCGTCTTTGACGCCTTGTATTTTTCTTAGCGAAATACGGTGGGTGAGTCGTTTCAAGTACTAGAGCTTAGGACGGGTCGCTACAGCTGGTATTAGAGCATGGCTCTAGATCCACAGCGGAAACGTAGATTTAGGCCATGATCTTAGAAATTAAGTTACGATTTTGCCCCTAAGCCACGATCTTAGACATAAGTGACGATGTTAAATAAGTGTTGATCTCGGACATAAGTGATGATATTAACATCGGTACTGATCTCAGATATAAGCGATGATCCGAAATATAAGTTTGCGATCTTAGACGTAAGTGATGATTATACCAAGTACTGATCTTAGAAATAAGCAATGACCCTAGACTTAAGTGATGATCGGTTAAGGGGTACACAGACCTAGAATGATATTATATCCCTATGATTTCGGTTAATTATATTATCTAAGTTTTGATCATAACATTTGCACATTCCCTTTGCCTTGAATCTAGTAACCCTAAATGAATGATATACAATTGAGCAATGTTATCCAGGATGTCGTACCGCAGGCACTGGTTGATACATAAATTTAGGTGGTCCTGGAAGTTACTAGGACTGCTTCCCAGGAACAGCATCATGAGACCCGGTGCCATTATGGTAACTAAAGCGGGTTCATGCCTCTACTTTAACAATAGTGTTGAAACACGACTAGGTCTAAGTTGAGATCATAGCTACTAAGAAATGATTTATAGTAGAGAGATAGAAACTAAGTAACGATTTATTGTAGAGTTTAGTGAATGATATATACAAGGGAATTTATAGTCTAGGGCTAGAATATTGAATGTAGTGTTATCAAAATAGGTCAACGATATTAGTCTTATTAGAGATATTGATTGATAGTGATAGACGAGAATCGGCTATAGTGAGTGCATTGAAATGATAAAATTGTTACAAAATCTTTGGTTAAGTGTTGATTTCTAGAAAACATTGAGTTCATTGGCTTGGATTTAGTAGGCTTGAATTGAAATAGAGTAAGCATGAACAAGTAGGGGTTGCCTTTCATGTGAGATTTAACTTGGTTAAAATTAACGGTTGAAATAATTAAGTAAAGGAGACGGTGGATCAGTGTGGCACGCGTAAGCGTGGTGAATTAGGATACCTTAAGTCGTTCAATATGTAGTGTGTCATGCTAGAATTAGGTAATCTAAGCTAAAGATTTTATCATGAGAAGACAAAAACTAGACTTATAAGAAACAGACCATAGGCGGATTTTTCCTCGACAGTAAGCGATGAATTAAAAAAAAATTATACGAAGTATGGACAAAAAAATGTTCAAGTAGTTAAATGTTTTCATATAAGAACGTATAACAAGATATATTCTATATTTTAAAGGTTTTTCAAAGATTTTCGCTTCTATGTATTCCAACTAGTTTCATTTCTTTATATGGTCTATTAACCTTACAAGGCTATATTTTCTTCCATATTTACACATCAACATAATGGAATTTCAACTACCCTGACAACTTTGAAAAATAGATACATTTTTTTAATGTTGATGTTTTTCAAAGAGCGAGATGTTTACATATTTCTTATACAATATTTCAGACTTCCGTTTTTGGTTACAACAGTTTTGTCAAAATAAATTCTATTTGTCGACTATTGATATTGCAAACATTTTATCCATTAAATGTTTTAAAGTTGTTTATCCGCTTGCGAGAAAATCACTTAATTCTTTTGCGAAACAAACTGTAGCTTTCAAAATACATATTTCTTTTGAAAAGAAAAAGACACCGTGTTTAAATTATTTTATAAAAAGAAATTCTTGAGATTGTTGTGTCTCAATTGTTTTTAAAGTAGTTTACTCGTAATACTTTTACAGACAAGTATAGCATTATTTTTTTATAAGTAGTTTAAAAATATACATATTTCTTTTAGAACAAAAGAGATATCGTGTTCAACTCGCTTTATGAAATGTAACAGTGTTGAGTTTCAACTATTTTAATGCGATTTCACCGTGATACTTTTTGCGAACAAGTTATGCCATTGTTTTATAAGGAGTCACGTGAGACACCACTTTGCGAAAACAAATATATAATCTTTTGGTTCTCGTGTTTACAAAAATGGAAAAGAACGATATACTTTCAAATAATTAGACTACATGAACTACTTTTCTACTGTTTGCAACTTAATAAAAAAAACATGTCCATACACATATTTCGTACACTATGCTGTGATGATATCTCCGAAGAAGTAAGTGTATAATCAAAGGGTTAGTTCGTAAGTATATAAGAATTGATTTTGTGGACTTGATTCAGTGTAAAAGAAGAGTAATGGTTGGCCTATTAGATGACTTAAAGGACATTTGAGACTAATTTTCTACCTAGGTAATTGATCATATATGACTAGTTTTAAGAATTCATAACTGTAGGTTACAAGTGTATAAATTGAATAATACACGTCAATTGGTGCGAGTGGAGTTTGAAGGCTTAACAACCTAAAAGTGAGGTTGATATGATGATACTCGTGACATACTAGGTAAATGGATTGAGTAGAACTACTCTAAGTCGTTAATTACGTAATACGCAAGTTTCGAGGATGAAACTTTTTGTAAGGGGAAAGGAATGTTGTAACCCACGTTTTTAGAAAAATAATAATAATGAAAAATAACATATAACATGTATGTGTGCAATGGTAGGAAGAAAAAGAAAAAAAACAAATCTTTAACACTAAATCCTATTAATTCTCCACTATCCCATTATCTTCTATAATCCTTCTTATTATACCTATAACCCCCCAACCATTAAACCCATTAACCCCTTTATCTTCATTAACTCATTACTTAAACACACAATTTTTTCTTATCTCCTGATACAAATTAACAACCGGCCATATGGATGTAAAA
Organism: Eustoma russellianum; assembly: GCA_036186865.1. Lineage (NCBI taxonomy): Eukaryota > Viridiplantae > Streptophyta > Magnoliopsida > Gentianales > Gentianaceae > Eustoma > Eustoma russellianum. The sequence continues at coordinate 20,988,063 of AP025043.1, read as the reverse complement.
CAAAAACAAAAGAGTGTTGTGAGGAAAATAAGAATAGGGCTGAGAGTGAGGAAAGAAAAAGGAGGAAAAGAGAGGAAAGGAAAAAGAAGAAGAAGAAGAGGTTCTTGTCTGATTCAACCCTAATTTCAACTACGGTATGGTATACTCCAAGAATTGTTAGTAATCTTTCTATACTTTCTATGTTTTTGTGAAAATCTATATATTTATGTTGATTATGAAACCGGATCATGCATGATGTTTTTATGGCTGAATAATTTGTTAATCTTATATGTATGTATGTGTTGTAAGTAATCTTGCTATACCTGCTATATATTTGTAAAATCCGTACGTTTATTTTCGTATCAAAATATGGGTCATACATAAGTATATGTGAATGCATAGATGAATGTATATATACATGTGTGTATATTGTCGTATATGTATATATTTAAGGGGGACCAAATTGTTTTAAGTTGATATGAATATATAAATATAGGTAATGTATTCACATGTGGGCCGAAAGTGTGTTGAATTGAAGATTTCTAGATATGATTTTAAGTGATATATAATTCATGAATATAAGATGTGGAGTTCTAAGTCTATGTGTACGTGTGCCGTTTGTATATATGAAAATGTTGTGAAATTACTATTGTTGCATTGAACTCATGGCAAATTTATACAGCTTTATATTCAGCCAACATATGTATATTTTGAGATGTAATTCTTTCATAATTTTTTTGATATGTATAATATGTAAAGTGCATATATATATGTATGTATGTATGTATGTATATATATATGTATGTATTTTTTTAAATAAAGTCTCACTTGTATTATTTAAAAACCTCCGTTGTGGTGGAGGGAAACCACATTACATCAAATGTATCATATGTAAAAAGATAATGAAGTGAGCTTAAGATTGCCAACCTCCAATCATATATGATATGCCGCATTAAAACCTTGCCAGGTAAAACCACCCTTGTGGATAAAACCCTAGCAAAGGAAAAAGCGTACATATTTATATGGTTGGAGTCCATTAGCGAACGAATTACAAAGGAGAAAAAATAAGTTAACAAAAGCATGTGCTCCCATATTTGTTGAGCCTCGCAATGGCAGTGAAGATAGCAGTGCAGCGAAATCCTTGAGTCGCAGCAAAGGGTAGCCCTCGAAGTATGCCACAAAAGAAATACACACGTCATTAGCATAACGCAGAAAAAGAGGTAATGTATGCATATGTTAGCAAACGTACCCTTGTTGCCTGCGCTCATGTAGAACACAGGCAACAACAGCTTAATCCATCCAAATATCCACGGGTTGCAGCCCCAGGATTGAACAATGAACGTTAGATACTCCAACATGACGCAGCAGCTTTGTTTGTACGGTATGATAGCTCTAGGCACCGTCAGCAATTTAGCACATAGAAGTTCCAGCGTGCAAACAAGCAACAAAGTTGTGAAACCATCAAAAAAGGAATATTGAATGTAGATGAATGAATACATGATGGAAATGTACCGACGTTGCCCATGCACGCATGTGGCATAGGCAACCCATAAACAGTAACGCCAATCCATTGGAAAACTTGTAATGTTTTTAACGAATGTGCGGAACTGATACATCTAGAATGAGCGCGGCTCGCACTTCACTGGGGAGGGATTGCATAGATGAATACCTAGTCAACCCAGCAGAATGATAGCCATAGTGCGCAAGCATATGTGCAGCTGTATTCGTCTCTCTAGGGGCATATGAAATAGTTGAGGCATTGATGCGCAGAAAACCTAACGTGCGCTGCAAGTCAGCAGCTAGCTGACCCGTGTATTGCTCCAACGAAGATAAGTAGCGGAGTAACAGACGACAGTCTGTCTCAATAATTAGCTGATCAAACTGTATATCATAATATATCAATGCATAGGTCAATGCCAATAACTCCGCTCGCAATGGCGTGGAATTTAGAAGAATGAAGCAGATTGCAGAAACCAACTGTCCCCGATGATTGCGCAGCACCGCGCTCACTGCTGGTGGTTCTCCCCACTGCTGCATCCACATTGAGCTTTAGCTTACCTGTAGGAGGTAGCTCCCACTTGATCATTTTATGCCGCCTTACACGCAAGGGAGGAGAGAAATAAGCAGCAACCAAATGGGGTATGTTCTGACTGAACTTACTCCCATTAGTTGCGGCACACCACGTGTAAATATGTTCCCGGACCCTGTGAAACAGTCGGCTGTATGAAAAATCATTATCTCCAAAACGAATGCTTGTGTATTCCTTCCAAATACCCATGTGACTAGTGATGGCACAATGGCGTGCAATTGTCCCAGTATATGATTGCGAGAGGATGCTCTCCACCAACGCAATAGATAGCCCAAAATTGTCATGGTATTCGGGAATGGCCCAGAAAATAATATTGATATTTCAGTCCATAACGGCTTGATCCGCAGACAGTGTAGGAACGTGTGATCTCGAGAATCTTTATCCGCATGACAAAATACACATTGAGTAGGATAAATAGCCTACCATACACTTAAATTTTCCGGTATGGGCAAAGCGTTTCGCCACAGCTTCCATAAGAAAATGCTACACGCATGTGGCGATCGATGCCACCATATAAAGCGAGAATGATCCATATGGTCTAATTAAATGTTAAGAGTCTATATGCCGATTTTATGGAGAATTGACCATTGGAATCCGGCTCCCAACAAAGACCTTCCGATGTATCATGAACATGAGTTATCATATAGTCATGAATGCGACAAATTCGTTTCCAAGTAGGTGAATCATAAATATGTGAGTAGATGGAAGATCTAGTGCCATACTTACGTCGCATGAAAGTAGCCCATAATGTTTGGGAATGATGATATTTCCACCAAAGTTGGCAGTCGTATGATTCCTGGAGATGGTGGATGCTGCGCAATCCTAATCCTCCATCCTCTTTTGACATACATATAGTATTCCAACTGCGCCAATGATGCCGTCCATTCCATAGAAATTTTGACATTCTGCAGTTGAGTGACTGAACAACACTTACCGGAAGCCTGGAACTGGCAATGATGTGCAATGGCATGGAGCACAAAACATGGCGTATTAGAGTTATCCGGCCAGCCATTGAAAGCAACTTGGACAACCAAGAATTTAGTCTCGAATCCACATGTGAAAGCAGCGGAGCACAATATCTTGCCCAATTTATACCTTTATACAGATAAGAGCCAAGATATTTAATGGGCAAAGAAGCGATGCGCATACCTAATATCTGGGAAGCTCGAGTAGGGGAAACACATGCACCCACCACTACTTGGCTTTTGTGTAGATTAATCAATTGACTAGACGCCTGCTGATATGTCTCCAAAAAACTGTCGAAATTTTTGCAAGTTGCGACTGGATCCATTAAGAAAAATGACCAGATCATCTGCAAAGCCGAGATGTGATACTGATGGTACTCTACCTGCATTAAAGCCCACTAAATGGCCAATAGAAATTAACGCGTTTAGCCCATGAGAGAAGCCTTCCAAGGCCAAGATAAATAACAGTGGAGAAAGGGGGTCTCCTTGCTTCATCCCTCTTGATATCGAGAAGAACCCTGTTGGTTTGCCATTCACTAAAATGGAACAATGTGAAGATGCTAAGTTATTCATAATAATATGCACAAATCGCTGATGGAAACCTAGCTTTCGTAAAAGCTGCTGCAAGTATGACCAACATACTCTATCAAATGCTTTGGCCATGTCAAGCTTAATCATAACATGTCCACCACGTACTGGCCTATCCAAAACATGAACCATTTCCTGCGCCAGCAGTATTTGTTCCATTATATCACGACCTTTCATAAAACCCGCTTGTTCTGCAGAGATCAACTTAGGCAATAAGGTAGATAACCGTGTAGCCACCAGTCTTGTTATGATCTTTGCCATAAAATTAGTAAGACATATTGGGCGAAACTCAGCAAATTTACTCGGACTTGTCACTTTCGGTATTAGCGTAATCAGAGAAGCAGCTAGCTGACGAGGTGGGCGAATGCCTAGGAAAAATTCCTGTATTGCCTTCCGAACGTCCAAATGTATCGTCTGCCAAAAAAGTCTATAAAATGATCCTGGAAATCCATCAGGACCAGCTGCACTGGTTGGACTTAAAGCCCATACTGCCTGCTTGACCTCCTGTAGTTCTGGAATCATTAATAACATGTCATTCTCAGCTGATGTAACTAATGAAGGTATGTACTGTAAGATAGATAGATGATCGGAAGTGCTTTCTGCTGTAAACAACCCCTCAAAAAAACAAACTGCTTCCTCTCGGATATCCCCTATGTCCGTGATCTCGTCATTGTTGTCCTTGGTTATCCTTAGTATTGTCTGCTTTCTGCGCCTCTCTTTAACTTTCTGATGAAAAACTTTGTATTAGCATCTCCGTCCTGATACCATTTAACATTTGCTTTCTGCTTCCAAAATAATAAAGCTCTTGTTTGCGCAAGACGCAGTTTAGCTATAGCATGATGATAATCTGCCCGAGATGACTCCGAAGGTGCTGCATCATAGACCCGCTCACACCGGGTAGCCTCAGATTCCGCTGCTACAACTGCATCGAATATATTACCAAACACATCTTTGTTCCAACTACGAAGTTGCTGCTTAAGCTGTCTCAATTTTGTGTAGAATCCCCACATGCCTCCAACAGTTAGAAAAGATTGCCATTGATGATTCACAAAATTATAAAAATCCGGATGAGTGGCCCAAGCGTCAATGTATCTGAACGACGCTGCTGATATGGAAGTGTCCATTCGAAAATCTAACAAAATTGGAGAATGATCAGATGTCGCCCTATTCAGATGCTGACAGTGAATAGCAGAAAACATGTCAAGAAATCTTGATGAACATAAATATCGATCCAGTCGCCTCCAGACACGGCCCAAACCACGTCCGTCCGACCATGTAAACAAAGATCCCTGCGGTGTAAATGTCTGAAGAGAGGCGGATGTTATATTCATAGGATATATGGTATATATGTATAGAGAATTGTGAAATCATAGTTTTCTTGTATGTGACAGCCAAAGGTTGCTAAATTGTCCATAAAAAATTGTTGGGCCGCTGCACTGAACCTGCGTTACATATTTATATACAATTTGCAAATGTATGTGGGGCTTGAAAGTTACAAAAGTAATAACTGTTATATGCACTTGGACATGTACAAGTTTGAAAGGCGAAGGTTTTTTTTACCTTGTAAATTGATAATGATAGCCTTAACTCAGTGAAGATAATAAATAATATTCAAAGCCATAAGATTCATATAAGTTATATAGATATGCCTTGTATTTACTTATTTGTATATGAAATTATAATTTTGTACCATGTGTATATGTATATTTGTATATATATAAAGGCCGAGGGGGTAGCGTGTGTGTATATACGTGTATATGTGCATGTATGGGCGTGGACATATATACGTGTATGCATACACAGCTCAGATGATGATGGTTTGGTATTTTGGGTATTTTTGGAATATTTGTTTGGAATTATGTGTTATTTGGAGGGTATTTTGGTAATTTTGACAAATTTAACATTTTGGCCCATATTGATAATTTGGACTAACTTTGACACTTGGAAAATTATTTTGTAAATTGCATTGCATATTTTGAAAATTCACCCCTACGCTTGAAATATATCGTTAAGCCGGATTGGTTCCAAACAAACGGAGCGTTCGGGCATATTGGCTATTTTGGATATAGAGCGCTCGGACATATTGGCCGCCATTAGGGCGCCCCGACATATTGGCTATTGTGATATAGAGCGCCGGGGCATATTGACTATTCAGGAACCAATTCGTAAGTCTTACGGTATAAGTCATTTGTAGGGAAAGTGCTATAGCCATTGCATTATTTTGGACCGTTTTAGCCGGGTTTTTGATTTTGGACACTTTGATATTTGGATTTGGACCGAGTTGTACTCGGATTTGGATTTTGGACATTGGACCGGCTAAATCAGATTTGAAAACTTTGGACTATTGGACTTTGAAATTTTGGGCCCTTGACTTTGGACATTTTGACATTGCATATTTGAAAAATTGCATCATCGATTTTGGACTTGGACTAACTCTAATTGGACTTTGTTATGTACGTTGTTGGGTCTATTTGCTCCATTTTCTTTGGATGTTAGGGACAGAATTGTAAATCTAATTGTGAAGAGAAGCATGATAGTATTTTATGTTGTTATATATTTTTATGACACATGCTTCTCCGTGTATGATCCCATGATAAGTATAGTGAGATTACTTGCTGAGCGACTTGTTGCTCAAACTACGCTTTAACATTTTTTTGCAGATAGACGGGTAATTGAATTAATACACCCGAGGATGATCAAGAATGGAGGTTTCGAGATTGAGGATATTCTGATGAGACTCGTTGGGGATTTAGTAGAGACAATTATTTTCGTTACTCGAGGTTTATGTAATTTTGGAGATTTAGTATTTATCTACGTTTGATCTTTGTATCGGATTTAGATTTGCCTAGACATTGATATTTATGATGATGATTATTTCGAGGTTCTAAATTTTGACTTCCGCTGACGTGTAATTGTTTCGTCTTTGACGCCTTGTATTTTCCTTAGCGAAATACGGCGGGTGAGTCGTTTCGAGTACTAGAGCTCGGGAAAGGTCGCTACAGACTTGCTCCGAAACAATGTTAAAACAAGTATCACGTGAATAAAAGTCACTTTTTATTTAGAAACAATACTTTGTACATCATCTATATATAGTACATTATTGATCATATCCATAAATAAGGAGATAACATTATGAGATTTGATTAGGGATTTGATTAGGATTTATATCAATTTATTCCTAATTTTAATGATTGTAATCTTAGCTTTTAACAATGTTTATTATAATTTTTTTAGTCACCTTTTGCTATTGCTTAATGATCGTCAATATTAAGAGCTAGAAGTTGATATTTTAAGCAAGTAAAATAGACGTAGTAATACCATATTCTATGGAAATTTTGGAACATGCTGCGAGTGTTTACACACCTGATGTTTTTGGAAGAAGAAAAAAAATGAGATATGCAAGCTTATGACTGAACTGTATGGGTGAAAAGGTAAACATGACTGATTATAAAGTTAATGCGCAAGGAAAATTGCAAAGCCATATTGTGTTGTATAATTGGGACGATGACTCGATATGTTAACCGATTTAGAAAGTTTCAATTTGTAGGAGTATCGTGTTGCCATGCTTTCAAGGTTTTGTCTCTGTATAATGTTTTTAAGATACCTTTTACTTATATTTTGAAGCGGTGGACAAAAAAGGCAAAAAAAATAAAGTAGATGTTGTTAATTCACAATCATCGGGGAAAAAATATGATAATTTTATTAAGAAAGTCACTTTTTTTATCACATGTTTGAAAATTAAATCCAAAACTATGTACGTGGTTCTGTTAAAACTGTTGTGTGAAATGAACGACGGTTTTGACAGAACCGCCATACGTCATTTTAAGTTTTGGCATACGAATGGTTTTGTTAAAACAGCCATGTACACTGCGGTTTTGTGAAACTAACTCGCTCAGCAGTGCAGTTATGTCAAAACTCCGATGTGCCACTCATGTTTCTATTATAGAGTCATCTCTATTTTTCGCAAATCTAAAACAAACACCTCATATTATTATCAAAATATATTTTTTCATCATATCTAATCCAACCAAAATGTCATCTCGAACATCTACAGTTGTTTATGTATTGTTATATTTCGGAGGTAAATTTTTTCTATCAGAATACAATAGAGTCGGTTATAATATCAATCGAACAAAAATTATAAGGGTTTTGCATACAATGTCATATGTGAATTTTCTCCAAAATAGGAATCATTGTTCTTCGTGTTATCGACTTAGACTTAATCTACCTTCAGTGGTCTGACTTTCTTATGCATATGATGCATAAGTTTTTAGTTATTATATAAAAGGCGTTTGTACGTTTATCCCCGCAACTGCCTAATTAGGAGTGAGCTCGGTGAAAATCAAGAAATGGATCTGGATTTGGCCAACTACCATTTTTTTTAAGTGCAGGCACAATCAAGATGGTGCATTGAGTTAGGCTACCTGCTAAAGGACAAAGTTTTGATGATTTCCCATTTTCTAACATTGAGACATCATCCTCAGTTCGAGCATAGATGAGTGTTAACTCTATACTGGACTGAAATTAATCCAGACAGAATGTAGCACTAACCTGCCAGAGTAAGTACGCATCTTTTTAGTGTGTATACGGAGGTTTACTATGAAGAGGTAATATGTTTCAATAGCATAGAAAGGTGAACATGGTATATGTATTACTGAAACTATACCAATTAATCAATGGTCTTGGTTGTTTGGTTCTTGGGATTGAGCTTGCATGGCTAATTTGCTGAGCAGGATGGTATTTTAGTGCTTTTGAGCAGAATTCGGTTATAATAATTTTGTCGTCCTTTTATCATAAATGAATATCCCTAAGGTAGCTAAGCTAAGTCTGAGTCCACAACGCGAAGAACAATGATTCCTATTTTGTTGATTAACTACCTAAATTAAATTACGGTAATCAATTGGATTGGGATACTTTTTTATCAACTAATCAAAGACTAATTTAAATAAACTACTTAATACAAGACAATTAACAAGGTTTCTCATATATTCTTGATTTTTTTTTATCAAAATTATCGGTCTAGGGATCCATTAGAATAGCAATTGAAAAATACATGATGCAACTAAGTGACATTTCTCCAATAATTGTGAATTTTTTTAATATAAACCGTCGAAACGTTTGTTCTAACTATAATGACTTAAATTAACTTAACTACACACTTTTGGTCGTTAAGCGAACAATTCAGTAGCGTTTGAAATATTCATGGGTAAAGCTAAAGAATCTAACTTAAGTCAAAATATAACCACTCAACCTATTTGCATCATAAATTAAGCATCAAGAAACTTCTAATTTACTCAATCATGCAATTAATGATAAATAAATAGGCCACGACTTCTAAAACCTAGTATTTAACATCATAAATATCTTCAACCAATGAATTCTGTAAATATATATCAAGTGCTACTCAAATCCCATGTCATCCAAGACCTCATTTGAGTTCAAGCCAACAACTTCAACCGAATGAGAAAACCCAACTACTTAAGCTAATATAATACAATAAATAACTTACGAATAAAGAGAGAAGCTTTCATCAATAGATAATCAATAGCCGAGAACTTCACCCAAATCAAAAAACACAAAATAAATAACTTACAAATGAAGGGAGAAGCTTTCATCAATAGATAATAAAAGAGACCAATAATCCAAGCTTGGCAAGTCTTCAATCATTATCATCATCATCATCCGAGCCCAGTATATCCCAACGACAGCAAAAGCTATCGTTAGGGTCTGGAGAGGGTAAGTGGTAGGCAGACAATACCTCTATCCCAAGGGATAGAGAGTCTGCTTCCAGTGAGACCCCCGGCTCTACCTGTATAAATGACATGATAATAGAGCTATGTTGTGCTAGTGTGTTAGTGAGTAGATTCAAGAAATACAAATAAAGGCATTTCGATACTAAATATACATGTAATACACAGCACTTATATATATACATGTAATGTAAAACAACGGTATAACCTACGCAACCAAATGGAAAGTTAATCTAAAGGTAGGTAGTGTCTACGCCTATCTATGTCCCTAATTATACTCTAAAGTGTCTTTATATCTGATCTATACCTCGTTAACCTTAATCTTATGTCTCTATGAACTCCTATCCTGGACCATGTGCTAACTGCATCAATTAAAATCACCAATCTGGCCTTCTATTGGTTGAAAATACCCTCTTACATCTCCAAAACATTATTAATATCTAATACAGAAAACAAAAATGTCATTGGATGATGCTAATCACATAAGTCTATTATTTTCTTGCTTCAAGAGCCGACATTTCTTGACGTCACCGTCGGTATTGGCCAACATTTCTTGACGTCAGGGTCGACGTCCACAGACGCGGACCCGGACTTGCGAATTTCTTGTAAGATTTTGTAAATGTTTTGTAAGCTCCCAAAAGTAGTTGACATTTCTGGACATCAGGGGTCGACGTAGGCAAACGCCGACTTCACTTTGTGGATTTTATAACATTTTCTTCTACCGAAAACACTTGGACCATTTCCTTTTCAGGTTTTAGGCATGTGAAACTCTCAAGATTTGCCATTAATGTCCAATTTCATAATTAAAATCATATTCAATAAATTTCATCGAATGTGAAACTAGACTAAAAAAAATACTAATATGTATAAAACTCTATTTAGCCTAATACGTACAATAATAAAATACATGTTATCAATAGATGAGGAGTTAAGTCGTCCATTAGAAGTGTGGTGGAATTATACATCGTAATAATGGTAGTGAAAGTCACTAGTGGTCATATTAACTATGGTGTAGATAGAAAGTGTCATCAAAAGGATGAAGTTGTAGTTAATTCATCTAGATATAATGAAAACATTGAATTCGGTTATTGACTCAACATGTATGACTCTTCATCTACTTTAAAAATAATCAAGTCATTGTTACATTCAGCCATTAGCATTTCAGGTACACTCAGAATATTTAACTCTTCTAACTTGGGTGTTTTGACTACTAACGAAATAGAAGACAACAATCAGAAGAGCGTGGAACAACTTTGACAAGAAAATAAAGAGTTTCGTGGTGAACTCAAAAAATTACAAGAAATTATGGGAGAATGTTGTCGAAGAAGGTGACATCAGAAATAATAACTATCATGTATCTTGATCAATGTGGCGGTCAATAGAAAAGCTACAAGGTATGTATGTTGGATAAATATTAGACGTAATGTTTATCTTTAAGATTTATCCCGTGATTTATTAATTTAAATCACATATAGTGTGGATCACCATGTCATCTTATCTCCTGTACTTGTATTTGACTACAACTCCTTGGTGGTAAGGGATTATCACCATACAGTAGAGTTTGTGATGGTACGAACTCTAATCAAGACAGGATTAGGGGGTCCCTAGCCTAGCCTATAAATAAGAGCCTATGGTTGTCCATCAAACCATCTCATTCAAGCCAAGAGGAACAAGGCTAGAAGACTACCCTAAGGACTACATCAACACGAAGAAGGCTTCTACAAACGACAATGGCCGGAGGTAACTTTATTTGCTTCCGTATTTATTTTGGGCTAACAATTGGTATCAGAGCGGTCCTCTGACCATATCGTTTGTATAAAGAAAACATTTTTCCGTATCCTTTAATGGAATTCAATCGTTAAAAGGTTACGGAATTATAGTTTTCAAGGCCTTCATTATTCAATTGTGTATAGTGTTATTATGTTGCTGGACTCGCTTTTCTGCATCCGTCCGATTGCATTCTGTAAATTGCATTTGAATTGTTCATTCACCAGAGACAAATTAGTCGGCCTAACTTTTGGCTGCATTCTGACCACTGTAAAATTGCTCTCTCTCGTCGTGTTCTTTTCATATGTATAAAATATTTGGTTTGTATTCCAATATCAGCCAAGGCCATTTTCACATGAACCCAATTCTGTGCCGAGAAAAAAAAAATATAATAAGTCAAAAGGACAATTTTAAAGCCTTAGTTATGGACGACTTTATTTATAAAAGAAAAGGTTCAAAAGTAAATGGGATGAAACGTCATCGCTATTTGTTGTAAAATAAGACATGCATTATTTCACTTATTGTTTTTTTTTTCAGTAAGATGCTATGAAACAATAAAGGTCAGAAATTTTTCTTGTTCTTTTACTTTCAGAGTTGATCGATTGATAATTAAAGATCCAATCCTTTTTTATAATGTGCTGTGGCAGCCTGTTATCTTGTCCTTTTACTTCCAATTACTATCCAAACATATTATCCGACCCACTGCATCATGTTTTCGACTTATTGGTTTTACGTTTATAACTATGAGGAGGTATCTGTTTGATAAAATTTGTGGCAAATACAAAAGGTGAACTATTGAAAGTGTGATAAATACACCGTACACGTAATTTCTGTCTAGAAAGTCGGTACTTAAGCGGGACCGTCTGTGACCCCACCGCACGGCCTGGGACTTTACGTGGAATGGTAATACCTGTCTAGGAAATTGATTCATAATCTTTCCTGGGGTATTGCTGAATCGGTTCACTTCACATTTTCATTATGATTTCATCCTTGTTGATGTCATATAAAGGATGTTTTAAAGTTGATGACATATAAAGAATTATTTTCTTAATTTTAAGATTAGCCACAGCATCTTAAAATTGTACGGTGTGAAGAAAATAAAATGTCATCATAACTATTGTTTTGATTAATAAGGTAGTCACTCTGCCCCACAGGGAAGTGGTTATTTTATTGATCAAGAAAATTAAACATAAACGTTTTCTATGCCCACAGGTACGAAAATATCCCGGTTGTTTGATTTTCATTTTGTTTTAATATATTCTATGCATGATTAACCTCTACCCACAGGAAGGTTGGAATATATTAATTTTATATTACATGAAGTACATAGCATGATTGTATGTTTCTTTGGTTATGCAGTTCCCACCGTTAGTATGTTTGATTCTGCTAAAACTCCGATCTTAACTGGTGACAATTACGCTGAATGGAAAGAAGTGATCCTTTTGACGTTAGGGTGCATGGACTTAGACCTAGCGCTCCGTGTGGATGAACCACCAAAACCCACGGATTCGAGTACGCCTTTGGAAGTGTCTAATTATGAGAAGTGGGAGCGATCTAATCGCTTGAGCATGATGCTCATCAAGACCCGCATAAGTCCAAGCATTAGAGGTTCTATCCCTAAATTGGAAAATGTCAAAGCTTACATGAAGGCTGTCGATGAGCAATTCGTAAGTTCGGATAAGGCCGTGGCCAACACTTTAATGAAAAGACTCTCGAACATGACCCATGACAGAAGCCGTGGTGTGCGTGAGCACATCATGGAGATGAGGGACATTGCTGCTAAACTAAACTCTCTTAAAGTTGAAATTTCCGACTCATTCCTTGTGCACTTTGTACTCAACTCTCTTTCACCGGACTTTGGTCCATTTAAGATCTCTTACAACACACATAAGGAAAATTGGTCAATTAATGAACTTCTGACCATGTGTGTGCAAGAGGAGGAGAGGATGAAAAATGAGTCGATTGAGACTGTGCATTTCACGACTCATTCTAAGACAAATGCACTAAAAGGCAAGGGTGTCATTAAGAAGAAAACTGGCAATAAAGACAGATGCCGGTTTTGCAAGAAAAAGGGACACTGGAAGAAAGACTGCCTGAAATACAAGGGATGGCTGGAAAGGAAAGGTAATTTTTCATTTGTGTGTCATGAATCTAATTTTACTGAAGTTTCTGATAACACATGGTGGATTGATTGTGGTTCTACAATTCACATATCGAAAACCTTGCAGGGCTTTCTAAACCTGAGGAAGCCAAAGGAAACTGAGCGGAACATCTATTCTGGAAACCGGATGGGCTCAACTGTAGAAGGAGTGGGATCCTATAGACTCATTTTGAAGACTGGTTTTCAGTTAGATTTAGAAAACACTTTTTATGTACCGTCTTTTTCTAGAAATTTGATTTCGCTTTCAAGACTTTCAATTTTAGGTTTTGATTCAAACACTCATTTGAATGTAATGAATCTTTCATTAGGCAATAAAATTGTTGGTTGTGCGAAATTGAATGGTTTTTTATTTCAACTTGAGTTGGATCCCATGTATGAGTACACTCTTTTGACAGAAACTGCAACAAAACGATGTATTATCAACGAAAACTCATCAAGACTTTGGCACAAACGATTGGGACACATCTCAATTGATCGAATGAAAAGATTAGTGAATGAAGGAGTTTTACAAACTCTGGACTTCACTGATTTTGGTACTTGCGTGGAATGCATAAAGGGAAAGCAAACCAACAAGACCGTTAAGGGTGCCAAAAGGAGTTCACAACTTCTTGAAATTATACACACAGACCTCTGTGGTCCGTTTCATATTCCGTGCTTGAATGGTCAGAAATATTTTATTTCATTCATAGATGATTATTCAAGATTCATGTATCTTTATCTCCTATTTGATAAATCTGAAGCACTTGATGCGTTCAAAATCTTCAAATTGGAAGTAGAGAAACAAAAGGAAAAGACAATTAAAATTGTCCGATCCGATAGAGGCGGTGAATATTATGGGCGTTACACAGAAAAGGGTCAAATGATTGGTCCATTTGCTGAGTTCCTTCGGAAGGAGGGTATTGTTGGACAATACACCATGCCTGGCTCACCACAACAGAATGGTGTTGCTGAAAGAAGGAATCGAACGCTTATGGACATGGTTAGGAGTATGGTTAGCACTACGAATTTGCCTGTATCCTTTTGGAGTGAGGCTCTCAAAACCGCGGTGTACGTCTTAAACAGGGTGCCATCAAAGGCTGTCCCAACCACTCCTTTTGAGTTGTGGAATGGTTGGAAACCCAGCTTAAGACATTTACACGTTTGGGGTTGTCCAGTTGAAGTTAAGGTGTACAACCCTAGCATTAAGAAACTGGATGAAAGAACTAAGAGCGGTTATTTCATTGGATATGCTCTAAACTCAAAAGGATACAGATTTTACTGTCCATCACACTCTCCATATCTGGTTGAAGCAAGAAATGCTAAGTTTCTAGAGGATCATGAAGTCAGTGGGAGTGATTCAAATCGTGAATTTAGATTTGAGGAAGTTAGGGACATACCAGCGCCCCTACATAAAGACAATTTGGATGCTATTCAACACGTTGAAGAGCCTCAAACTGTACAACCTCAAATTGTTGAATCGCATCAAGAACCCATTGAGACCATTATTCCCACGCCTACTGAACCAGTGGGAGTGAGAAGATCCATACGAACTAGAAAATCAGCAATTCCTGATGACTACATAGTATACCTTCAAGAATCTGATTATGACATTGGAACATGTCATGACCCTATGTCGTTTTCAGAAGCCATGAAAAGTGACAAATCGTCACAATGGTTCAATGCCATGAAAGAAGAGATGGAATCAATGGCTAAAAACAAGGTCTGGGAACTCGTTCTATTACCAACCCGAGCATCTATGGTAGGATGCAAATGGGTCTTTAAGACCAAGAGAGACTCCGTTGGTAATATCGAACGATATAAAGCTAGACTTGTGGCCAAAGGATTCACTCAGAAAGAAGGCATTGATTACCATGAAACCTTCTCTCCAGTTTCAAAGAAGGATTCATTTCGCATCATCATGGCATTAGTAGCTCATTTTGACCTCGAGTTACATCAAATGGACGTGAAAACAGCATTCCTTAATGGGGTTCTTGATGAAGAGGTATACATGCGTCAACCAGAAGGCTTTGTTGATTCCAAGAATGATCAATTAGTTTACAAATTGAATAGATCCATATATGGGCTTAAACAAGCTTCACGTCAATGGAACCTTAGGTTTCATGAGGTAGTCTCTTCATTCGGTTTTGTTGAGAACATTGTTGATCAATGTATATACCTCAAGATGAGTGGGAGCAAGTATATCTTTCTGGTCCTATATGTGGATGATATTCTCCTGGCAAGCAGTGATCTTGGGTTATTATGTGAGACTAAACAATTTCTCACTTTGAACTTTGATATGAAGGATATGGGTGAAGCTTCTTATGTCCTTGGCATAGAGATTCACAGAGATAGAGCAAGTAAAATACTTGGTCTCTCTCAGAAAGCCTACATTAACAAAGTACTTGAGAAATTTGGCATGCAAAAGTGTAAGCCCACGGCGGCACCTATAGCTAAAGGAGACAAGTTCAGCTTAGACCAGTGTCCGAAGAATGCATTAGAGAAAGATGAGATGAAAGACAAGCCATACGCATCACTCATTGGGAGTCTTATGTATGCACTGGTCTGTACCAGACCGGATCTCTCATTTGCAGTCGGAGTACTTGGCAGATATTTGAGTGACCCTGGTATTGCTCATTGGCAAGCCGCGAAGAGGGTCTTAAGATACTTACAAGGAACCAAAGAATACAAGTTGACATACAGACGATCAGAGTTTCTGGAGGTTTTGGGATATTCTGATTCTGATTACTCAGGCTGTGTGGATACAAGCAAGTCTACTTCTGGATACATTTTTCTTCTTGCTGGAGGAGCAGTATCTTGGAGAAGTAAGAAGCAAACCATTATTGCTTCGTCCACTATGGAGGCTGAGTTTATTGCGTGCTATGAAGCTACTTCACAGGCTCTTTGGATGAAATACTTCATCAGTGGTCTTAAAGTTGTCGATAGTGTTGAGAGACCAATTAAGATTTTCTGCGATAACAAAGCGGCAGTGTTCTTTGCGAAAAACAATAAGAGTGGGAGTCGCAGCAAGCATATCGACATAAAGTATCTGAAGGTCAGAGATCATAGTAGCAAGGGAGATGTAAAGATTGAACACATAAGTACGGAGTCAATGTTGGCTGATCCCATGACGAAAGGTTTACCGATACAAGTATTTGGGGATCATGTTGCCAATATGGGACTACGTGGTTCTCCTTGATTTTGTATTTTTGATCTTATTGTCTAGACATTCGTTTGACATTTGTTTATTTTATTTGCGCAATCTAAGTTAGGATCTGTTTGATCCATACACGAGGACCCATTGAGATGATTTATAATAAGTCGTTCATTTTGTTTGATTGTTTGTATAATGCATGGTAATACTTGGAAGGGAGTGCTGGTTGTTTAATCTAAGAGCGCAACCGCCTTGATTCGTATGTGTTATATTTTCGATCGAGGTAGTCAAGTTGTTCGAGTGACATTTTTGTTTTGGCCAAGTTACTTAGTCACTTGTGTAGCGTTGTCTAGTGTTGACATTTGATCCAAGTGGGAGAATGTTGGATAAATATTAGACGTAATGTTTATCTTTAAGATTTATCCCGTGATTTATTAATTTAAATCACATATAGTGTGGATCACCATGTCATCTTATCTCCTGGACTTGTATTTGACTACAACTCCTTGGTGGTAAGGGATTATCACCATACAGTAGAGTTTGTGATGGTACGAACTCTAATCAAGACAGGATTAGGGGGTCCCTAGCCTAGCCTATAAATAAGAGCCTATGGTTGTCCATCAAACCATCTCATTCAAGCCAAGAGGAACAAGGCTAGAAGACTACCCTAAGGACTACATCAACACGAAGAAGGCTTCTACAAACGACAATGGCCGGAGGTAACTTTATTTGCTTCCGTATTTATTTTGGGCTAACAATGTAGGCATAGGCACGTAGAGAGTTGCATGATCTCCAACATAAGTATAATGAACAATCGAACATCTCATAGACCAACTCCGTACAATGTGAAGCAATTGAAATTGTGGTTTTGTATGTATGTGTGAGAAGACGGGGTGTTGTTATTGTTATATTTAATTATGATTCAATGAAGAATGTGTACATATTGCAATGCATTTTTATTGAACTTGATCTTAGTATTTTGGATTTGTAGGCATAAATTGACGTTGATAAAAGTAACTTATGATGTATATAATGAGGCTAATACGTGTATATGTAATACGATTTAATACATCTGACACAATAATAGATTATATTACAATCATATATACAGAGATTAGAAATGTATTCGAAACCGTAATCTTCATTTCTGTTGTGTTGTTCCGGTTTTTGCATTGGCCATTCAATTTTTTCTTATTTTTTTTCTTTTTGAAGGAAAAACATGCATTAATTTTGCATTAAACCATTAGACACAATCGCCTCTGTTGGTATACAAGGAAAATACATTGAAGACATATCAAAAGCATAATGCAGAAACTGTCCAAGGCAGAAGTTCTTTGAGACATTTCATCAAACAGTTTGTTAATTACGTCGAACACCTTATTGGAGCTCAATCTCTCCCAACTCCTTGTATCAATTTAAGTTGTAATTATGTAGTTGTATAGTTTAAACATTATTCTAGAGGATGATCATCAGTTTGATTGTTAATTAGGAGGCTAGCACGTTCATTTTGTCTGGCCAACTAGCCGTTAAAGGCTGTCGGTGTCAAGTAACAGTCTAGCCATTGCAACTTGTGTACATATTCTCTCCTCCTCTTCATTTGAATACAACAAGCGTTGTTTCCATTTGTGAGTTGTTTTTTTAGTGTTAAAAAAGTTAATTTGTCTATATGGTATCAGAGCCAACGGCTCAATTGAGTGCTTAGGATCAAAAAAAATTTGAAATCTCTACTGTTCACCGTCTTCTTCTTAAGTTGTCGTCTGTTTCTTCTGAAATTTTGAAATTGTGCTGGGTTATCCGCACTCCTCTATTATTATTTGATCATATATTCTTGTTATTAAGCGATGGAATCCACTAGAAGTGAAGCACCATCAGTTGCTAGACCTATAATTGGTCCTACAACCTCATCTAGAGTTACCTCTAATCCAAGTAGAATTGATGCAACTCCTGTCACTATAACTAATCATAAGCTCAATGGCAGCAATTATTTGGCTTAATCTAGAGCTGTAAAAATGTTCATTACGGGCAAGGGGAATGAAGAATACCTCAAGCCTAATGTTGATATTCCTGCTGAGCCTAATCCTCAGTTCAAAATCTGTAACGCTGAGAATGTCATGATTATGTCATGGTTGATTGGGTCTATGACCAGTGAAATAAGAAATAACTTTATTCTTTATGATTTTGCCTCTAAAATATGCGTATCAGCTCAAGAGATGTATTCCAAAATAGACAATATCTTTGAATTCCATGAACTTGAGGTCATGCTGCATGACATCAAGCAAAGGGATTGCCCTGTTAATGTATACTTTGGCTAGCTAAAGCAAGTCTGGCAACATATTGATGTTCATGACACTCACAAATGGCCTAATCAAGAGGCTGACAAGATGTACAAAGGCATCACTAAGACGAGGAGAATATTCATATTCCTGGCAGGTTTGAATAAGGAATTTGATGTTGTACGAGTAAGGATTCTTGGAACTAAGCCTCTTCCCTCTATCAATGTTGTATTTTCTGAAATCGGACAAGAGGAGAGTAGGATAAAACTTATGATGAGCTCCACCTCTTCCACTGAAGGGGCTGCTCTGCTATGGCAATATCAAAGCCCAAGTCTGCACAGTTAGACAATGTTTCTGCCAATGCTGTCACACGGAGATATATGCCTCCAAGACAGTTTGACAAAAGAAATTCTGAATCCAAGCCAACTTGCAAGTTCTGCAAGAAAGTTGGGCACAATGAGGATAGGTGCTATGCCAAGCATGGAAGGCCTCCTCATAGATTCAATGAGCAATGGAGGAATCCTGAACCTTGGAGGTCTCAGGCTTCAAATTTAGGAAACTGGAGAGGTCTTCCCCCTGCTGCTTCTAGCAATGCTGTGACTGGATCGTCTGAGGTACCAATTCAGTCACAGCTTGATGCTATCTATCAGCTCATGAGGCGATTGCAACCAAAGCAGCTGCCTCTTGAAATCAATCAAGAGGCCATACATGCAACTATTGCAAGTCATGGAAAACTTCTAAACTACTCTTTACTTGGATTGTTGATTTTGGTGCTACCCACCATATGACTTGGAATAACGATAAACTAAGCAACTATGTTTCATTCACCAATCCTGCTGAAGTTAAGGTTGCTAACGGAGCTGGAATTAGCATCATTGGCAGTGGAAACATTCAATTGACCACAACATTAAATTGAAGAATGTATTGTTTATTCCTTAACTAAGTTTTATCTTAATTTCTGAGGGACAAATTGCTGAATATAACACTTGTGAAGTAAGGTTCCCACCTTTTATATGTTATTTTTAAGAGATCTTCTCTAAGAAGTTGATTGGTAGTGCTAACATGATCAATGGAATTTTGCTTCTTCAGGTTGAAGAACCAAGTCCTCTCAGTAATCAAACTAGTTTAGGCACATATATGGCAGCTAGTAGGAGTACCGAGAGTATTTTGCTATGGCATAAGAGATTAGGACATCCTATTTTTTTGTATCTCAGACGGCTTATGCCAGTCTTATTTGCCAATATTAATCAAAGACATTTGTTTTGTGAAGAATTCCAATTTGATAAGAGTACCAGAACTAATTTTCCTGCTAAATGCTATGAGAAAAGCTCTCCATTTAGCCTTGTGCACTCAGACGTTCGGGGACCCTCAAGGGTTGCCAACATCAATGGGAGCAAGTGGTTCATTACCTTTGTGGATGACCACTCCAGAGTCACTTGGATATTTCTGATGAAATATAAGTATGAATTTGGTAACATAATTAAGAGATTTATCAGTATGGTTCAAAACCAATTCAATGCAGCAACTAAAATCCTAAGAACTGATAATGGAATGGAATATCTTGAAAAATCTGTTAAGGACTATCTTGGTACCAAAGGAATCCTTCATCAAACCTCCTGCACCTGCACTCCACAACTAAATGGAGTTGCAAAAAGGAAGAATAAACATATCCTTGAGGTCACCAGAGCCATCATGATGTCGATGAAGGTTCTAAAACATTTATGGGTGAGAGAGTGCTTACTGCCACTCACCTCATCAATAGAATGTCATCCAAGGTCCTTAGTTTTGATTCCCCTAAACATGTTCTGTCTCAATCTTATGTTGAGTCTAAGTTATTTTCTGAGTTATCTTTGAAGGTGTTTGGGTATGTTGTGTATAGACATATCCCTGAGCAATTCAGGAGTAAACTAGATGAGGTCTGAAAGGTGTATCTTCTTTGGGTATGCTCTTACTCAGAAGGGATACAAATGCTATTCTCCGAATACCAGAAAGATGTATGTCTCTCTGGACATTGTGTTTGATGAATCTAAGCCTTACTATGGAACCATTTCCCTTGATTCTAATCATCAATGTGAGAATGATATGTGGAGCATCATAGATATAGCCAGACCTGAATATATAAAAGAGACCGGGAATTCACCTAAGGTGAACCAAACCTTGATCAAATTACTGGCACTCCAAGGAGTATAGGAAGGAGTAGTGAGACCTCTACCTAGAGTGAAATAGCTCTTGTGGACAATAGGTCTATTGAAATCAGAAAAGGAGTCAGGACATGTGTCAAGAAGCTATAACCAATCACCAATTTCATATCATATGACAGGCTCAACAACAATATCAGAGCCTTTATTTCTAGTCTTGACAATACAAAGATTTCAAGGAACATTCAAGAAACCCTTGCATAACCAGAATGAAGGAAGACAGTCCAAGAGATGACTGCATTGCTGAAGAATAGAACCTGGGAGTTGATTCCAGCTGTTGAGGGCATAAGACATGTTGGATGTAAGTGGATATTTTCTGTTAAATATAACTTTGATGGTTCCATAAACAGGTTCAAAGCAAGGTTGGTGGCCAAAGGCTTCGCATAAACATATGGAATTGACTATGAAGAAACCTTTGCACATGTTGCAAAGCTCAATACTGTAAGGATTTTATTCACTCTTTCTGTAAATCTTGATTGGCCTCTATTCCAACTTGACATTAAGAATGCATTTCTCAATGTTGACTTAGAAGAGGAAGTACACATGCATATTCCCCCTGGATTCATGACAAAGTCCAACGAATATGGTATGCAGGCTAAAGAAATCTCTATGTGGCTTGAAACAGTCCCATAGATCTTGGTTTAGAAGGTCTAATACTGATGTCACCTCACTTGGTTTACACAATGTCACAGTGATCACACTTTGTTCACTAAACATGTTGATTATGATCACCTCGTTGTTATTTTAGTTATGTTGATGACATTGTTTTGGCTAGTAACCATTACAATGAGATCATAAAAACCAAGAAGCAGTTGGCTGAATCCTTTGAGGTCAAAGACTTGGGCCAATTAAGGTATTGCCTTGGTATGAAAGTATCAGGATCATCACAGGGTATATGCCTGTCTGAGAGGAAATATGTCCTTGATCTGCTTGAAAAAACGAGTATGACCAACTGTAAGCTTACTAGCACACCAGTGGAGCCAGGACACAAACCTAAAGAGATATGGAATTCTGGTAAAACTGATAAGCCAAGATACCAAAGGCTAACAGGTAAACTAATATATTTGTCTCATATTAGGCCTGATATATGTTATGGAGTAAGTTTTATTAGCCAGTATATGCATGATCCATCTATTGAACATTATAACTATGCCTTAAGAATTCTCAGATATTTGAAAGTCTCTCCTGGACAGGGACTTTTCCAGAAGTCTCAAGATAGGAGCATCAAGATATTCAGAGATGCTGACCAGGAATGTTCAAAGACTGATATGAGATCCACCTCAGGCTATGCTTCTTATTTATGAGGGAACCTTGTCATATGGAAAAGCAAGAAACAGCATGGTGTCTCCAGGATCACTGCAGAAGCTGAACTACGAGCATTATCCCTTGGTATATGTGAGGGAATCTAGATCAACAGGGTAATGTCTGACTTAAAGCTACATGTCAACCTGCCTGTCTAAGTGTACTGTGATAATATTTCAGCTATTAACATGACTGAGAACCCTGTGCAACATGATAAGTCTAAGCACATTGAGATTGACAGACATTTCCTTAGTGAAAAAATTGAAGAATGGTGCTACAACTTCATTACATCAGATCCAGGGATCAGGTAGCTGACATTCTAACCAAGCATGTGGGGGTTACTGTCTTCAAGTTAGTACTTGGCAAGCTAGGTTGTTCCAACATCTACAATTCTAGATTAAGGGGGAGTGTTAGAATACAAGAAAAATACATTGAAGACATCTTATAAGCATAATGCAGAAATTGTCCAAGACAGAAGTTCTTTGAAGCATTTCATCAAACAGTTTGTTGATTACCTCGAACACCTTATTGGAACTCAATCTCTCCCAACTCCTTGTATCTTTAAGTTGTCACCACAAAAAGAAGAGATATAGCGACAGACAAAAGTCGTCGCAATTTCGTCGCTAAAGGCATCTAGCGACGAAATTGCGACGAAATCTGTAGGTCGTTATACGGCTTGTCGCAAAGTAATTTTCGTCGGTGAAGCGTCGCTATATTGCGACGAGAAAAGGCTCGTCGGCGGTTCGTCGCACAATTACGACGAAACTCTGTCAGGTCTGCGACCTGTTATTTTTGTCGTCGTTTCGTCGGTATATCTTTTGTCGTCGCTATTTTAAAATTTTAGATTTTTTTTATTTCCTGTCTGCGACATTTCTGTTTCGTCGCAGATTTTCGTTGGTATATCTTTTGTCATCGCTATTTTAAAATTTTTGATTTTTTTATTTCAGGTCTGCGACATTTTTGTTTCGTCGCAGGTTCGTCGCTATCATTTAAATTAATATTAAATATTAATTTAATATTAAATATTAAATATTAAATATTTATAATTTATTAATAATATCAATATATTATTAATTAAATAGTTTTTATTATTATTATTTAATTTTTATAATATATTTTATTTTGTATATTAAATCATTTGTACGAATATTATACAGAAATATGGTATTTGCGTATTGAAGGTCGTATAATTAAACAACGCAAACGAAATGGAATCCGTATAAATGTTAGATAAAATATAAAAGAACAAAGAATATGTCAATACAATAAATGAAATAGTCTGTACGAAAAATCAAAAAATGAAATACTATGCAGAGGAAGATGGAGGGGGGTCATGCGGAGAAGAGTGACCATCAGGAGGGCGAGGCTGAGAGGAGCTGGAAATGAAAGAGATGATGAGATGCGATAGCTGCGAGATTTGCTGGTTCGTCTGCTGCTGCACCTGCATTGTCTGCTGCTGCGCCTGCTGAAGCGCCTGCTGAACCGACTGCTGCAGCGCCTGCTGGGTCTGAGTCAGCTGCGACCGCAGTGCCTGTACACTCTCCTCATGCTGCGCCCTGATGGTCTTCATCTCATGCTGCAGCACCGCATGATCTGATTCCAGGCGCGAAATATCCTCTGGGGTCGCAGAAGGCGCGGAGGTGTTGGCCTCAGAGGAAGCACTTGGATGCAGAACTTCGGGAAAGAATCGCGGCGCTGCTGATCCAACCCCGTACACCTCCCTCTTCTTTTTATTCTGAGGGCCGATGGTCCGAACCGCATCCCAATAAGCATGGTTCTTGTCGGCCTCTTCTCCCATATGTGCGAGTAATCTGTTGTACTCGTCCTGAAATGAGAATAAGAATTGTTAGGGTTTAGAAATAAAACAAACTAAGGAAAAAACAAATGATATCGTAGTCTACTTACACTGATGTCGCGGGCCTTCGCCGTGATCTAGTCCTCCGTCCCGTCGGAGGCTTTCTTCCGATGCATCTTGTAGAAGAGATCGTAGGAGGCTGGCCACTCCCCCGTCTCCTCGTGCTGAAAGAATGAAATAAAATATGTTAGTGAAATCCAGAATTTTAAAAATTTCGGCATGACCTATTCGTTTATCGGATGTATCCCGGCCTTAAAGGCCTCTCCCAAGTCAAATCAAAAATAAAAAGAAAAAGGCAAATGAACACATATACTACTTAAATTAACCATATATGAATACCAAAAAAACAACAGCGCAACATAAGAAATCAATGAATCTAAATAATCCACTTAAGTCAATGAATCTAAATAATCCACTTAAGTCAATGAATCTAAATAATCCAATGAAATCAATGAATCTAAATAATCCGATATTAAAATACTTACCATAGAACGCATCGTGGTGGCGTGGGAAACCGAACCACCTGAGTGTGTGGCAGGTGCTGGGCCCTGTAGATTGCCGCTGCGCCTGTTCGCCGCGTTCCGGGCACTGCGGGCTTGGTTAGCAGGGTCTATCCACCCTTCTATCTACCCCGTCCAGGTGGCCTCGGATACGTAGGCAGGCCTGGCAGAAATGGGGTCACGCTCCCACTTGGTCTTGTGCGAGTTGACAAAGTCCCTGTAGCATTTGGCGGCCCTCTGCTGCCAGGCCTGCTCCACGTCGTGGGCGATGTCGGCTATCCAGTTGTACGTCTTCTGCAATTATTATACGGAGAAAAAATAAAAATGTGGTTAGAAAAGTAATGATCGATTACGCATCAAAAAGTGAAATTCATCAAATTTGAATACCTGAAACTCATCCCAGTAGAACCTACGTGTCTGCGGGGTGACACGGGACCAGGCATATCCAACTGGGTCCTGCCTCAGGTGGAAGGACCGAGTGATGCAACCGGAAATCTGGCCCGAGTCCGGTGCAAACCTGAAAGAGGTGAAGTTGTTAGGAAAAATAACGTGTGAAATATATTTGAAAACGTGTTAAAAAAATAAATCATTACTTACGTACGGGTATCATGTGACCAAGGGAGGGCACGATGCCCTGGTATGACACCCTCGTCCGATGCCGCATCAGACGCCGGATGAGGTGCTGAACCGGTGGATGTGGGTGGCGTCGTAGATCTGGGGGGGTGCGGACCTATCGGCAGTCCCTAAAAGGTCCGCGTCCGCAGCCAGAGCGGCGGTCGACACCGAACCAAGCAGCTCATGCTGAGAAAGGAACAGATTAAACTCTCCTGAGAGGGCCTTTGTAGCTGGTGGGTAGGTGGATCGAGTAGTAAACCCTCACTAGCAATCAGATCTGCAAGGGTGAAAAATTTAAAAGGCACATTCAACAAGTTTAGGGTTGGTTGGCCAGACAAATAAGATGTCCAAAAAATGACAAGTGTTTACATACATTTAATGCAAGATATTAATAATTACGAAAATTTCGGCATGTCCTATTCGTTTATCGGAGGTTTCCCGGCCTTAATGGCCTCTCCAAAGACAAATCCAAATCCAACAACATGACATGATTAACCAAACTACATAATCAAACTTCATCATCAAAATATTACACTTCAAAGTATACATCACCAACATACTTGCTTTATATGTCGTCGGACATGGAAACCCGACCCCGCAACACCCAGACACCGCCGCCCACAGCCCACCCCGGCCCACAGCCACCCCCGCCACAGCCACCCCCTTCCCCGCCAACAACCACCCCGTCCACAGCCCACCGCCCGCCACAGCCACCCAACTCCGCAACACCAAGCCACCCCCGCCACAGCCCACCCCCGCCCACAGCCCCCACCACAGCCACCCCGCCACAGCCCACCCCGCCCACAGCCAACCCACGCCCACAGCCACCCCCGCCAACAGCCACACCCACCACAGCCCACCACCGCCCACAGCCACCCCCGCCCACCGCCCACCACCCACCACAGCCACCCAACCCCGCAACACCAAGCCACCCCCGCCATAGCCCAAACCCCGCCCACAGCCAACCCCTGCCCACAGCCAACTCCCTGCCAACAACCACCCCCGCCCACAGCCCACCCCCGCCCACAGCCACCCCCGCCAACAACCCCCGCCACAGCCACCCCCTGCCAACAACCCCCGCCCACAGCCAACCCCCCGCCAACAACCACCCCCGCCCACAACCCACCACCAACACCCACAATAAACAATTCAATCTATAACTAATTAAAATCATTAAAAACGAAATAGGAAGAAAAACTAACCGGGGAAAGGAGGTCACCGGAGAACTTGACGGCAGCTGCGCAGAATTTCGCGGGGGAGGGAGGGAGATTTCGCCGGGGGAGGGAGGGAGATTTCGCCGGGGTGAGGGGGAGAATTCGCGGAGGAGGGAAATGGGGAAGAAGAAGGGGGATTTCAGTTTTAAGTACGAAATTTTGCGACGAAATAACGACGGCAGTTCGTCGCTGTTTATTGTGTCGTCGCTATTCCTTGTGTCGTCGTTATTTCAAATTTGCGACGACACTTGTCGTCGGTAAATCGTCGGCGTTCTTCAGTATTGAAAAAAAATAATACAAAATATAAAGTACTTACAGAAACATATTATGTATATACATGTGTATAAGTACATCAACACATACACACTTTCACATAAAGAGGTACATAAAAATTTTGACTAACGTCAATCTTCATTGTCATCCGCATCCTCATACGCATCTTCATTTTTATCTTCTGTCGTCCTCTTCATCCTCGTATTCGTCTTCGCCTACATCTTCAATATTGTCAGCCGGTTGTATGTTGAGATGAATTTCGATGAAACCGCCGTTGAGGTCATTTAGAGGGAGATTGTGCAGTACAATATGTGTCGTATCCACAACACGCGTGTTTTCTTCTTGAAATGCGGCATCCATGCCATCTGAACCTGGCTGGATACTGACATCAAACTTGCTCGATTTCACTTTGCACACGGCTCGCCAGTCTTTTGAGCTCGCACATCCTTGTCGTCGGATACGATAGATAGTACACCTGGGACGCTTGACTAGCCAAAACGAATGATCGTACTTTCTGTACCGTCGCCCTTGGTGTATGTCTACCAACTTATATCGATCGTGAACCTTTGTGCCAGCGCGATAACCTTCCTGAGTTGGATCGTACCATTCCCATTTGAATAGCCCCACCCGCTTTATAGGCAATGCAGGATATTCGAGCTCAATGATGTCAGTAAGGTAGTCGTAGAAGTCATCCTCGTCCGGGCTATTGTCATACCGCTTGACACACACTCCGCTGTTCTCCGACGATTTTCGGCTGGCATGGGAGGCTGTGTGGAATCTATAATCGTTCACAAAACACATGTCATAGCGCGTGACTCTGCTCAATGGACCCTCGGCTACTGGTGTCAGAATGTAACCGTACTCTTCGTCAGCCAGATGACCTTTGCTCGCCTGTAAAATGACAAGTATACATCAGTAGGGCAATAAATGCGTATCACATGACGTACACGTAACCAGCAAATATGTAAACTTACATGCCACCTGAACCAATCAGCAAACTTGGCATCTAACTCATTGTTTATTGCATCGCTCGATATACCCGGTGAACGTTCTTGCAATAAATCAACGAACAAGCTGAAGCAAATTACGAATGAGTACCATGTATACCTTTGTAATATAATGGATATAGTAGCGCAAGGTATTTACAAATTAAAATTGGATATCGTTTATACCTCTGGAAACGGTCAACTTGACGGCAGTTGCGCAGAACATATCATCCGCCCTGAGTCTCGTGGATGTAAGACATCTGAAGAACAGACTCATCTCGGTAAGTGCTTCCCATACATTGGTTGGAAGCAGCTCCCGGAATGCAATGGGCATCAACCGTTGCATGAACACGTGACAGTTGTGGCTCTTCATCCCGTGCAAACCGCGTTTATTCACGTCGATGTTCTTCGACAGGTTCGAAACATGGCCGTCAGGAAATCTAGCCGTCCCCAGCCACGATAACAACGCATTGACCTGCTCCGTAGTCAGCGTGTACGAGGACTTCGGCATGTAGGATGTGCCAACGGGATGCAGCTCCGGTCGCATTTTGAGGTCGCGCATATCAAGTCGTGCCTTCAAATTGTCTTTCGTTTTTCCAGGCACATTCAGCACTGTATTGAAGATGTTGTCAAACACGTTCTTCTCAATGTGCATGACATCCAGGTTGTGTCGGATCATATTGCTCTTCCAGTACGGAAGCTCCGAGAATATGCTTCTCTTCTTCCACCCGATACAGTCACGGGCCAGGTCTGCGTTGTGGATGCCGCCCGGATCATCAGCGACTCCCACGAATCCACAACTGTCTATCTCCTCCAACACCTCTGCACCCGTGAGAAGCTCGAGCTTCGTGTCCTTCTCGACGATGCCAGGCATGAACGCCGTCATGTTCTTTCTGTACAAATGACGTCTGGTCAGGAACTTCCTATGGCTGTCGAACCAGCAAATATTACGTCCATGTTTCAAAGACATCGTCTTCGCTTGCTTCATGCAGTAAGGGCAAGCGTATTTCTCCGCTGTACTCCACCCCGACAACATAGAATAAGCCGGAAAGTCACTGATCGTCCACATCAGCGCAGCGCGGAGCTGAAAGTTTTGTTTAGTGGATACATCGAACGCCTCCACGCAAAACTCCCACAACCACTTCAGCTCCTGTATCAATGGCTGCATGTATAGGTCGATCTTCTGTTTCGGATTCCTAGGCCCCGGTGCGATCACAGTCAAGAACATGTACGGTTTCTTCATGCACATCCAAGGTGGTAGATTGTACGGCGTCACGATGACAGGCCATGACGAATACTGCTCTCCTGACTGTCCGAATGGGTTGAACCCGTCGGTGCATAACCCCAACCTAACGTTCCTTGTCTCTGACGAAAAACCCGGATGTGTAACATCGAACGTCCTCCAAGCTTCGCCGTCAGATGGATGGCACATCTCACCGTCTTTCGTGTAGTGCTCCACGTGCCACCTCATCTGGCTAGCTGTGGCACCGGATGCATAGAGCCTCTACAATCTAGGGACGAGAGGTAAATAGTAGAATTGCTTTCTTGGCACGTTCCGGTTTCTTTTGTTCGTTCTCCACCTACGTGTCCCACAAACCCTGCACTTGTCTTTATCCTCGTTGATGCCCCAGTATATGATGCACCCCTCCGAACAACAATCGATTTTCTGAACCGGCAGTCCCAACGCCTGCAGCTGTTTCTTCGTCGAATAAAAATTGTCGACCATCGTGTTTCCTTCGGGAAGAGATTCCCTCATCAGCTGACACATCCCATCGTACAATCTATCCGTCATGCGGTGCTCCGTCTTCATGCTCGTCATCCGACCGACCATGGACATCTGTGTGTGACTACCGCAACCAGGATACAGCGGCGTGTTGGCGGCGTTCAGCATCTCAAAAAACTGTCTCGCCTGAGGGTTCGGATCTTCCTCCCCGAATATACGCGGCTGTTCGTCCGGATCCTGTGCACGTTCGTACCCGGCATGAGACTGTAAGTACTGCTCTCCAGTAAATGCGCCGGCGGCTGCATCTTGCACCATCTGCACGTATGGGTTGTGAGATCCCTCGCCTATTTCTTCGACATCAACCTGACCGGGTCCCCCTTCGACGTGAACAGTTGCAGATGTAGACGCCCCCTCATATTCGTCGTGACAGTACCATGTATGGTAATTGTGCACGAAACCTTGTTTCAATAAGTGAACCCTCACGTCACCCGGATGCATATATTTACGGTTCTTGCATTTCTTACACGGACATCTAATCTGCGTTCCACTTTCATTACTCGTCGCAAAATCCACAAATTCTTCGAGACCTTCAACAAATCTAAAACTCCACTCCCCGTTGTTTACTCTCTCGTACATCCACTTTCTATCGCTCCTCCTCAGATCTATTTTCTCGTTATACCTTCAAAATAACAACAGCTATCTTTTCTCGGTGTGGAAAACCTCAAAATCCCACACAATAAGATATCTTCCTTCTATATTTTCGTTGAAAAGTGATGATTTATGTGTTTGAAATGGGAGAAGAATGGGAGAAGAGTGGAAGAAGAAAGCTGCGTTTTATGGTTCTCATCCTGCAATATTACCGACGTCTTAGCGACGCTATAGTGACGACCAAGAAACACAAATACCGACGCTTAAAAGGAAACAAACAGAAATACCGACGACTTAGCGACGCTCAGCGACGAATTTCATCGTATGGTGTGCGTGTATTAATGTCTGCATTCATTGCTTACCGACGCTTTACCGACAAAATGCGACGCACAACGTATCTTCACACCATACGATGCATTTCGTTGCTATTTGCGTCACTAAGGCGTCGCTATCCAGTGTCCGTACAGTGCCCGATTGTTACAACTTACGATGCATTTACGTCGCTAAGTCGTCGCTATGTCGTCGTTGAATTCCCTTATATAAACAGGCTGCCGTGACTCTCATAGTATAAAAAACAAAATCTCCTTTATAATCATATAAAAAATACAAATATGGTTCGTACTAAGGCCCAGGCACTACGTGGAAGTGGTCGTACATACCCAAGACGTGGTCTTCAACCACCGGCACATGCACCGATTCCTCCACAACCACAAGCACCCCCGCCGGCTGACTCCTCCGAACCCACTGTGCAGGGGCCAAGGCGGCAATAGGATCGCCAAATTGGCGATCCTCGTGTAGAAATACAGGAGCTGTGGAAAACAGTGGAGAATATGAGGGAGGTGCTTAACGACCAGGATGAGCGTCTCGAGTACCTGCACACAAGGCAGATGCGCATCAAAGCCAAAGGTGCGCAGCTGAGACGCCTACTGAAGGCGTGCGCAGAGAGTGTTGCTACTCTCTGTTCGGATGACGAACAGTGAACGGCTCCTCTCCGCTATTCTTTAGATTTTTTTTTCGTTTTTTCCTTATGTATTTTGTAATTTATAATTCTATGTTAATGAAGTTTTTTTCCCAATCATCGCTTTCGTTTTCTTAATTTAAACACGTGTTTAATCCCTTACGAATCTCGACGACGCTAAAATACAGACGAAATGTGGTTTGAAAAAATTTGGGACGACTAATTCACCGACTAAACAGCGACTATATACCAACGAAACGTAATACAACGATGAGAACCTAATAACCGGCGAATATGGCGTTTGAATTTAGCGACGCTTTACCGACGAACTAGCGACGCACGACGTCTCTTCACACCATACGATGCGTTTCGTCGCTATGGCGTCGCTAAGGCGTCGCTATTCGGCAGTGTCCGCACAGTGCCCGATGGTTACAACGTACGATGAATTTACGTCGCTAAGCCGTCGCTAAGTCGTCGCTAATTCGAACGAAGTGTCACGCTCGCACATCTCCCGGTGTTGAATAACGGGAAAAAAATTCGTCGCGGATTCGTCGCTATGCCATCGCTTTGTTTACCTATATATGACCCCACAGCCTTACATTTCATAAACAAAATACAAAGTATGTCCCATCGTTATAAAACAACCCCAAGGCGTGGAGGGGCAAACAGTGCACCTCTACAACGGACTCCTCCTCAGCCACAACCCCAAGAAATGACGGAACAACAGATCAATTACAGTACAATTATAGCAAACATGCAGCAGCAGTCGAGGCAACTGCACGTCGTGAACAGAAGGCTGCGCAAGTTGAAAGTCAAATATTACAATCTGAAGCGCCTCCTCAAAGAGTTCGCGGAGAATGTGGCAGCCACTCTTTCTTCCGATGACGAAGAGTGAACGGCCCTCTCCGCTTCTCTTTTAGATTTTTTTTTTTAATTTTTCGTCTTCATAATGTAAATTTTTATTACTAAATGAATAAATTTTTTTCCCAATCACCGCTTTCTTTTTTCTTAATTCATACACATGTTTAATCCTCGACGAATCTGCGACGACACAGCGACAAACCGGAATACGAACGAAAAGTAAAACAAAACATTTGCGACACGCGGGTTTCATCGACAAAAAACCGACGATACACAACGCCGAGAACCTACTAACCGACGAATTTATTTCCTTGTTTATCCGTGTTTATGTTTCTGGAATTTTTGCGACACATTACCGACGATATAGCGACGAAACGTTACAAACTAAATAGCGACAAACAAAAGACACAGAATAGTGATGAACCACCGACAAAACACCGACGAAATTGTAATGAAAGGATTAACCTGACTACTTTTTTGTTAGCGACAATGTATTTCATCGTAGTTTCGTCGCAATTAACGACGAAATTGCGTTTATCGCTATGTCGTCGCAAATTACCGGCGAAATACCAACGAAACATAGTACGTCGGTGACTTTTTCGTCGGTAATTGAAATTCTTTTTGTAGTGTGTAATTACGCAATTGTATAGTTTAAACATTGTTCTAGAGGATGATCAGCAGTTTGATGGTTAATTAGGAGATTAGCACGTTTATTTTGTCCGGCCAACTAATCGTTAGAGGATGTCGCTGTCAAGCAACAGTCTAGCCGTTCCAACTTGTGTATATATTCTTCCCTCCTCTTCATTTGAATACAACAAGCATTGTTTCTATTTATGAGCTTTTTTTTGTTAAGAAAGTTAATTTGTCTATAGCCTCGAGTACATCATCTGGTGGAAAAAACGCCCTATGAGACATTTAGTCTCTCTTAAACCGCGACGCTCTAAGTTATTGAGTTTTCTTATTCTTTCCCACCAGTTCTCAAAAATAGGAACCTATTTAGATTTTCTACATAGTCCAATTCTTTACTGATTAAATTCATTTATTGACATGCCTTTGCAAAATTACTTTAAAACTTCAAAAAAAAAAAAAAGAAATTGATCCTGGAAATAAGAGTTATGTTTCTCTTGAATTTCCTCCCCCCCCCCCCCCCCCAACCCAAAGATTGTACGTTGCTTGATATACAAATTTCTTGTAGGATTTATTTAATAAATCTCTAAAAAGTGACCGATTATTCGAATCATTGGACAAAGTAACAAAAGAAAGAATTTTACCTTACTCCATGTTTGATGTTGATTTGCTCACAACCTATGTTCTGCTGCTTGATGAATCTGGCGTGATCCAAAGATTCATGATCTTTCACCAATTGTTGATGCATCCCTTGAACGGATTCAACAATTCACTGCTTTACCCGGTGAAGAGTCTAGGCAATATAGGCTGTGTAGAAAAGGTTTGCACTCCCTCCCCTTTCTCCTCAAGTGGCCGGTTGCCCTCTTAACGTGTGAGGAGGTGAAGACCCTCCTCTTTTAAATAGAGGGAGAATCCTGATGGTGATATGATCCAGAGTTATGATGACAGCCAAATCCTTTTACTTTATAGATGAGAACTCTTTCTCATCTTTATCAACAAGGGAGTATATAATTGATGTTATTATCAAGTGATCCTTATCCAATATTAAATATTTTTAATATTTAATAATAAATATTATTATTTAGTATTTAATATTAACTATTATTTAATATTTAATAATATGTACCAAATACTATCTACTGACCACACATGAGTCGTCGCCTCTCGGGACCAGACGTCGTACACTTTATGGTCGTTGCACTTTGAGCACATCCATCGTAGTCATCTACTATATGACTTTCTAAATATTCGGGGTTTCTATTTTAGACTACACTATACATCCACGAGCACACCCCGATGATCAATTAACATGTGGATGTTTTACGTAATAATAAATATTATTACGTGATATACGTGACATATAAAATTATCATACATAACGTCCACCTTATGATTAATTCGTGTTTACTTAATCAACGTGATGCGCATTACACGTGTCACGAATTAATTCCAACATTTCTATCTCTATAAACATAATTTAGTTGTTGCATGAAAACTTTCGGTAAATTAAGTTGCTTTCTTCCCGTGATATTTGATATTTTCAGTCACGAGTTTAAGGGCCAGGAAGAAAAAGAAAGAGTACGTGACCATTCTTAAGGAAAACAGAAGATTAAAAATTGAAATTAAATTTCATAAGAAACGACATTCCGTATATAATATTATAAAGAGATCCTTATCTTTTGATTCATGTGTTTTAACGAATCATCTCACCTTTTCTAGTTTAATTTTTTTTCACTTTTACACCTCATATCTGTATGGGAAAAAAATCTTGTCAGAATTTATGAAGATTGAAGGCTATATTGTTTATTTCACATCCTGGTCCCTTGTGGTTTACGCGTATTGTTCCTAGCACTATCTTTTTATTAAAAAAATTTTGGGTTATGCAATACACGTGTTTTTGGATGAAAATATAATTGTTATAACTTAAACAAAAAAACTGTTTTTTATTTTAATCTATAAACACAGAGTCTAAATGACGAGGAAAAAAAGTAGAAAGGGTAATTAACGAAAACACAAAGAATCAAAAGTATTATTTTTTTTATTATAAAGGTAGCACATAGATATATCTCGAATTTTTTTTCTTATTCCGCTTTTATTCTTTTCATTTTCTCTGGAGGCATGTGATAAATATGTGAAAATTTCAGCTGGCAATGTCATTTCGCAATAATGATCATAGGTACAAAAAAAAAAGTGTAGACGAGGTTGAATACATCATATCACAAAATAATCTAACTTTTTCGAATTATACACAAACAAAGAATACATCAAATCGCGAAGTAATCCAACATTTTTAGACTATATGCAAACACAGAAGACTAATATGTCGACAAACAAATCTTCAAGTTGTACGGTCACACTATTTTTAACTTCATAGGCACCGAATTTATTATCATATAGCACTCCAATGATTAAAGAATGTTAAACTCATGCCAGCAAATGTGGACAGTACATGCCAATTCGATGGTTATCATTCAATATAGTGGTAAAGTCTCAGCCAGTCGTTTGCTTGTTTCAGATTTTGCATGGATAAGGACGTTCATAGCTTGACTGAGTAAATATTTTCTTTCCTAAAGTTGTTCAATTTAAACTCTCCCTTTAAACAAAAATATTGTAAAAAAATCATAAAATTTGAATGCCTAGTAAATAGGATATACATGCACGATAAGTTGGTATGAGTACTAGACAATCAAGTGTGTATTTTCTATAAAGTAGTTTTTATTTAGAAGATGTTTATCAAGAAATGCTTTAAAAAAAGGCTTTCTTCCCCTTGACTTAAGAAATTCGATCCTCTCCTAAAGTTTGCACTTCTAAGTCCTCCTCCTGAATAAAAATATTCTATAGATAACGTCTGTAGTATGTGCAATGCGTGTAAAGTACTATACACTTAGCTGTGTCTTTTGCCGAGTATGTATTTTGTTTAGGATAATGGTTTAGGAGGGATGAGTTAATAAGATCTCCACCTATTGATACGACTCGAGCACTCCAAAAAACAATAAGGAAAATCACCTTTTAACGATGAATGTAAATCAACAAAAGCTTGGTTTAGATTTTTGGTCGATTATTTTGGTTTGATAGAATTGAGATCGGGTTTAGTTCGATTTGAGTACTTAACAAGTCAATATTAAATATGTTGATGTTTTATTCATTAGCTTGTGAGCATTCTCGTATTTGATATATCTATATATAGATAGATATAGATATACATCTTATATGGTTAATAGAAGTCAATCAATCAATCGAACCCAGTATTTCCCAACGACAGCAAAAGCTATCGCTAGGGTCTGAAGAGGATAAATGACAGGCAAACAATACCTCTATCCCAAGGGATAGAGAGTTTGCTTCCAGTGAGACCTCCGGCTCTATATGTACCTGCATAAACGGCACAATAATACGGATATGATGTGTTAGTGTGTTAGTGATGTAATTCAGGAAATACAAAGAGGAGGCTGCCGATATTAAAATACTCCTAACGTATATATGTACATATAATATAAAACAAACCAAACTAACTAATACAATATTTTAAAACGGGTGGAATACTACTCAAAAGTAGCAGTACAAACGTGTGATAAGATGAAGAAAGTCGAAGAGAATGACAAATATGTGAAATTAATCAGTGGTTCATGTTTCCTTACATTTATGTTTGTGAAGCGTGCTACTCATAAACTTGATAAGGACTTTACATAATGTAGTTGAGATGTCGCCGTACGAAATTTGGACTTTAGAGTTTAGACCCTCAGACATTGGCCACGCACTTGAAAAAATATCTTTCGTTATATTGAAATCATATAATAATTGTTAGAAGATGGATACGAGAACAAGGAATAGAATGAGTAGAATGTTGTTGGCTTGAGGCGTATATTAACATTATCCGTAAGGAATATTTGCCTCCCACTAGTTGCTGCAGGGTTGTAGACAAATTTCTTCCTAGAGTACAACAACCAAACAATTTCTTATCCTCAGCAATAAGGATAGAAATTCAATGAACTTTCAATTGAGAATGTTTTTGAAGAAGAAGAATATATAATGCTTGATCTTGGACAAGAAATTGGAATATCTTGAAATGTGTTAAACATGCCTATTTATAGACATTTTAACTACCGTCATTGGGTGGCTGGAACATGTCTCTTGGTGCATAAGTTGCAACTTTATATGAAAAGTCACATCTGTTGGACACATTGATCGATCGATGTCTCACAGAGAGCTCTAACTTTTCATCTAAGCCACATCGATCGATCAAAGTATCGATCGATGTCTCACAGTGTGCTCCAGTTTTTCAACCAAACTACTTCGATCGATCTATTTATCAATCATCGATCTATGTGATCGATCTATGTTGGACAGTGTACTTCAACTTTGCACTCAGGGTACATCGATTGATCGAAGTCATCGATCTATGCGACATCGATCGATCGATGTGATCAATCTTTGTTCAACAGATAATTCAGCTTTATTTTCAAGCCACATGGATCGATCCAACTGAGACATGAATCGATCCATGTCATGTGTCAAGCTATTGTTGCTTATTTAAGCTCCAATCCACCTTCATTTTTCTTTCCATTGCCTTTACAAACTATTATAACAATCTCCCACTTAGTTTGTAAAGCAATTTATGACATTTCATACATATAAGAAGTATCTTTCGATTTGAACCTCTTATTAGTATAATACTTCAAATTTCTAAAGAAATCTTGACAGCTTAAAAGCCTTGAATCAGATTCCTATGTGCTAGAATCGGAAATATTATACACATGAAACCACATTCTCCCTAGAAGTTTATCTTAAACCGCACTTTATGGCCTTGTGCTTCCTCGCTAGTTTCATGAACATTTCAAGATCATTGCTTGTCGAAGCGGCACCACTTCTCATGTTCATATAGGTGAAGATTAAGATAGTTCCTCTTAATCCCTCATTAAGAGTGCTTTAACACTCACCCTCCTTTAACGCTAATATTCTGATTCTTTAAAGATCAATATAATGCGGGTTGATTCTTTAAAGATCAATCTTAGTGCTTTAATCCCTCACTTTGTGACTTGTTGTTACCCATTAAACCTTTGGACTAGTGATATGCTAGGAAAAGTTGGGTTTTCATCACAAGTGAACTTATAACATACGTCTCAATCCCATCCCTAAAGATGTACTTTGTACTAAGTCTTTTGAAAGACTCTTTGTAAACGGATCCGCTAGGTTATTGCTGGATCTGACGTATGCAATGGCTATTACACTATCCGTTATTAATTGCCTTACATAATCATGCCTAAGACCGACATGTCTAGATTTATCATTATAGATTTTACTATAAGCTCTAGACATCGTTTCTTGGCTATCACAGTGTAAGAAAATGGATGGCATCGGTTGTGGCCACAACTCTGTGACCAATAATAAATTTCTCAACCATTCTGCTTCCTTACCTCCAACCAATGCTATAAATTCGAATTCCATGGTGGAGTGTGTTGTACAAGTCTGTTTCTTTGAAGCCCAAGAAACCGCACCACCATCCAATTTAAACACCCAACCCGTAGTAGACTTGTTATCACCAACACTAATTATCTAACTAGCATAAGTACAACCTTCCAACACGGAGGGAACATTTTTATAAAACAATCCATAATTCATAGTTCGTTTCAATTACTCAAGTACTCGCCCGATCGCCTTCCAATGGTCCACACTAGGATTACTAGTATACCTTGATAATTTGCACACCGCAAAGGCAATGTGCAATATGTAGCATACATTATACTACTAATTACACTAGCATATTCAAGTTGAGTTACCACTTTACCGAAATGTCCAGTCAATTTGTGTGAGGCATCATATGGTGTGTTTGCTTCTTTGATCTCCAAGTGTTTGAACTTATTCAACGCTTTACTTATATAATGAGATTGACAAAGAGCAAAAACCCCCTATTTAGACACTTGTATCCCTAAAATATTATCTACCCACCCAAATCTTTCATTTGGAATTGTGAAGTTAAATACTTCTTAATTTCATTTGCTACTTCCATATTAATGCTAATTATTAGCATGTCATCCACGTACAAACAAATAATGACACCATATTTGTCTGTAAACTTGGAATATACATACTTATCAGCACGATTATGCATGAAACCATTCTTTAAAATGGTATTGTCAAACTTTTTATGCCATTGTTTCGATGCTTGTTTCAATCCATACAATGACCTTACCAATTTGCACACTTTGTGTTCATTACCCGGTAGGAGGAAACCTTTCGGTTGTTCCATATAGACTTCTTCGTCTAATTCACCATTGAGAAATGCAGTCTTAACATCCATTTGATGGATAAACAAATTATTTATGGATGCCAATGCTATCAACACTCTAATGTACGTTATTCTCACAACCGGAGCATATGTATCAAAATAGTCTATCCCTTCCCTTTGTCTAAAGCCTTTGGCTACTAATCTAGCTTTGAAAGTTTGAATTGAACCATCGGTATTATATTTTCTTCTAAATACTCATTTACATCGAATTGCTTTGGAACTAAGAGGTAAAACAACGAGAACCCACGTATTGTTAGTCAATAACGAATTCATCTCATCATCAATTGCTTCCTTCCAAAACGATGCATCTCTCGATTGCATCGCCTCCTTATAGGATTTAGGATCATCTTCTACACTTAGTACAATTACTATTTGATTAAATACATTTGTCCTATTACCTTCAACTAAGAAAGTAATGGATTGTGAAGAAATGAAATCAGGATGTAAATGCTTTTCCTTTCTATCCCGTTGACTTCTCCTAACATCAGTTGGAGAATTTTGATTTTGATCAACACTAGAAGGATCATGAGGAAAATCTCTAACTATTGGTTAATTCAAATTTCTACTTGTTGAATCTTGATTCAAATATGTTCTTAAGAATTTATTCTCAAGAAATTCAACATCCCTAGATTCCACAACCATACTGGATTCAATGTCTACAATCATGTATGCTTTAGAGTTTTCAACATATCCAATGAAAAAAACTTTGAGAGCTCTTGGCCCCCAACTTAGTTCTTTTTTGGATCCAGAACTCTATAATAGGCTTGACAGCCCCAAACTCTAAGATAACTTAGATTTGGTATTTTTTTTTTCATATTTCATATGGAGAAACCTTAAACTTTTTAGAGGAAATTCTATTATGAATGTGACAAGCAGTTAATAAGGCTCTCCCCACAAATTCTTTGTCAATCTTGAGTTTATTAACATTGCATTTAGCATGTTAACTAAACTTCTATGTTTTCTTTTAGCCAAACTATTTTTTTGGGGTGTATATGGGGCAGTTTTCTGGAGTATGATACCATTCTCCTCACAGAATTGATTAAATTCAAGAGGGAAGTATTCACCACCACTGTCACTTCTTAGAACTTTTATTTCAATACCGATTGATTTTCAACTTCCATTTTGTAAGATTTGAACATGTCAAAAGCTTCATCTTTATGCCTTAACAAATATACATACGATATCTGGAGGCATCATTAATTAAAGTGATGAAATATCGATTTCCACCTCAGGTCAAAACTTCATCCAATTTGCAAATGTCCGAATGAACAAGTTCTAAGAGTTCTGTTTCCTTTCCACTATGGAAATGGTTTCTTTGTCATTTTTACTTCTATGCAAATCTCACATGTTCTTTCATTTTCATCTTTACACAAAATTAAGGCATGCTTAGACATAAATTTTAATGGTTTCGATACTAACATGTACAAGTCTATCATGCCACAACGAAAAAGAAGAATCAACAGAGTAAGCACAAGCAGCATGATTTTATTTATACACAATTTAAACATCCCGTCGCAAGCATAACCCTTGCCGACAAAGATCTCATTTTTGGACATTATTATTTTGTCCCCCTCCATTACAATCTTGAATTCATTTTTATAAACTAAGTTTATAGAAAGAGATTCTTAGAATCTCGGGTACATGTAGAACATTGACTAACAACAACTTCTTTCCAGAAGTGAAGTCTAACTCTACACTACCCTTTTCCAAGACTTTTGTGGCACTGCAGTTTCCCATCA
Source organism: Eustoma russellianum (assembly GCA_036186865.1). Taxonomy (NCBI): domain Eukaryota; kingdom Viridiplantae; phylum Streptophyta; class Magnoliopsida; order Gentianales; family Gentianaceae; genus Eustoma; species Eustoma russellianum. The sequence goes on along the minus strand of AP025043.1, from coordinate 20,947,579 downwards.
GAAGTTGCATGCTATTGTCCATAACATGGTAAGTCTTGAATAGATCCTTGTTGTTGTTGCATACATGTACTGTTGCACCCGAATCGAACCATCAATCACTTGTGATTTCGTTCATAGCCATATGCAGCTTGGTCACCATGCCAACATGCAATCCAGAGACCATTGCAGCCAATTGATCAGTTCTAAAGTCTACCATATTAGCATTATTGGCATGTTGGAAGCTACCACCCTCTTTTTGTTTCTTTCGAAACTAACAGTCCTTTTTGAGGTGTCCTTTCTTGCCACAATATAACACCTTTATCTGTGGATTCAGACGATTCGGAGTTCTTCCGCTTGTTTCCAACCCAACTTCATGATTTTCCTTTGATATAATGCACTCTAGGTGCATCATCAGAAACATGCCTCTTGATGAGACTTCTTGTCTCTTCTTTAATTCGCAAATGTTTCTGAAGTTGCCAAGAGAAAATGATTCGGTTGAGTGCAGCAACTTTTTTCTGTAGTCATTCCAACTAGGGGGAGCTTTGCGATTATACCTCCTACTTGTAATGCCTCAAAAACTTCCACACCCATCCTTGAGTTTGGAAACAATGGCCTGCAACTCGTGTACTTGGTCCATGATTGAAAATTTTTCAATCATTTTAAAATTAAAATACTTCATACTTGGCATTTTTCCGCGCCTTGTTTCTCATTGTTGTATTTAAACTCCAAGGAGTTCCATATCTTCTTCGGTAATGATGTAGCAGTGAACAGATCGTAAATACAATCTGAAAGACTGTTGAGAATGTGGCCTCAACACAACATCTCATTCTCTTGTCTCTTCCTCCAAGTGGCATTCACCTCCTCGGATTCTTCTTCACGTGGGGTTGGTAATTTCATCAGTTTTGGGTTCTAAACAGTATCCAATCTATAAAGCGGTCAGCAAGAACATCATCTTGTCCCTCCACAGCATGAAATTCATGCCATCAAAACGGTCTAGCTTCATGCTCTCCTGATTCAGAAATGTCTTTGAATCCATCTCAATTATTCCTTACGATTGTTAGAAGATGGATATAAGAACAAGGAATAGAATGAGTAGAATGTTGATGGCTTGAGGTGTGTATAAATACTATCCATAAGGAATATTTGCCCCCATTAGGTGTTGTAGGGTTGTAGACAAATTTCCTCCTATGATACAATAGCCAAACAATTTCTTATCCTCAGCAATAATGATAGAAATTCAGTGAACTTTTAATTGAGAATGTTTTTGAAGAAGAATAATAATATATAATGCTTGCTCTTGGACAAGGAATTTGAATATCTTCAAATGTGTTAAACATGCATTTTTATAGTTTTACTTCATCTCTGACGTTCAAACTGTCATTGGGTGGTTGGAACATGTCCCTTGGTGCATAAGTTGCAACTTTATATGAAAAGTCACATCTGTTGGACACATCGATCGATCGATGTGACATCAATCGATCGATGTCTCACAGAGAGCTCCAACTTTTCATCTAAGACACATCGATCGATCGAAGTATCGATCAATGTCTCAAAGTGTGCTCCACTTTCTCAACCAAGCTACTTCGACCGATCATCGATCGAAGTCACATCGATCGATCCATGTGATCATCTATGTTGGACATTGTACTTTAACTTTGCTTCAGGGTACATCGATCGATCTTAGTAAATGATCTATGTGACATCGATCGATCGATGTGATCGATCTCTGCCCAACAGAATACTCAGCTTCATTTTCAAGCCACGTGGATCGATCCAACTGAGACATGAAACGATCCATGTCATGTGTCAAGCTATTCTTGCTTATTTAAACTCCAATCCACCTTCATCCTTCTTTCCATTGCCTTTACAAACTACTATAACAATAAATTGCAATATAAAGTTTTTCTTAAAAACAAAATCTGCAATATACAGTTAAAAGAAATTAAAAAGAAAAAAGGACATTCTATGACCAAATAATAATTTGATTATTTTCATTACTTTAAAACAACAAAAAAGGGAATGTTTTTCTTCCGTTTTTCTGTTGATGGATAAGATTCCTGATAGGCTAACACAAGAAGACCACTCCTAAGAACACATTGACAAAATCGAAACATGATTCCCCGTAGGAAACTTTATTCGGGTTCTTTCAGTTCTATGTAAATCTTTAATTGAGCATATTGTTGCAAATATGAACAGTTGAAAGAAAAATTGGGAATGCCATATGAATCTACGTGGTCATGCCAATATGTAAGACAGCAGTCATACCAACAAAGTATTTCACTTCGTCTTCAATGAAATAGACAGCAGTCATACCAACAAAGTATTTCACTTCATCTTCAATGAAATTAGTGTTGTTTGCTACTAGGACATAGCTCAGTTAATACTCATTTTGATATATTTCAACTAGAAGGTCGCATGTCGAACCAAGACACACGCTGCGGGAGTGTAATACTATTATCTGTATGAGTAATAGCTTAGGCCGTTGTGTTAGTTAGGAAATCAACGAAATCATTGCTATCAAAAACGCGCAACGGAAAAATCGATCTCTGATTTCCTACCAAGGATCCATGTTGTTCATTTAATTCGATGAAAGTAATCAAAAACTTCGATGAAAGTAATTCAAAAACTTATCTCTGCAGATTCGAAACCCGCAGACGAAGGAAATCCGATGACACAATTACCCTCTGTCGGTATCCACACGAATGCTTCTCGTGGAGTGCTATTTAGAATGGTGCGGCTGAAGAACTCGTTTTTCTCCAAAAGCAAGTTTGGGTTTCTGTTTTTCTGTGTAATCTCTGTAGATACAGCAGCATATATACATATGTTATAAGCCTCAAAACCCGATTCCAAATCGGATTGGTTAAGGCTAATCAGAATCCATATTAGATATGGATTCTATCAGGATTGGATAAGACTATTCAGAATCCATATCAGATATGGATTCTGTTGTTATTATCCGATAATAAATATATATATGAGTATATAATAATAATAATAATAATAATAATAATAATAATAATAATAATAATAATAATAATTAATATCTAATATTAATATTATTAATATCAATTCATACGCATTCATATGTGTGACCCGATAGGTCTATATTAATTGGCAGTCGGTTGAATCTCTATTAAACCAACAAGTCATAATTGGCCTCTAGTAAGGCATTATGACTACCCAATTAATACGAGTACAGTCCAACTAGCCTAATAATAGTACATGTATTAATCTATTTGTCACACGATATTTGGTTTGAACATAAATCATGGTAAGCGTCATACTTATATTATTCAAACGTATGATTATCGATCTCCAAGTAGACTGATAAGACAAATGATATTGATCACATTATCAAATCATTTGAGCACGACCATGCATTTCACAGTCTCACTAATCGAGGGGCCTAAAAGATATCATTCTCAAAAGAGAGGGACAAATTCTATCTTGATTGTTTAATATCCTCTACATAATTTCTATCATATTCAATTATGACCTTTATTATTATCTAGTTACAAATAATTTTTGATCATGTCAAAATATAATAGTCCTTATGTCAAAAACTAGGACGATCTCAAGTCTAATGATTAAAACATAACTATCATGAGATTTATTTATGACGCTAATCCATGCAGTAATCTCATAATCGGTGTATCCAATACACTGTTTTTTAACAAGTATATATGAAATTGATTTGTATCATCATACACATAATCATCTCATGATTATCAAATTAATACTCATACTGATTATAAATTATTTTATCTCTATAACAATAATGAACGAGGGACGTATATCATAATTGTGTAACATACTAACCAACAATAATGATAATAAAACCTCTTTATTAATAATAAATGTATAACATAAACATTCAAATCATGGCCTATAGGGCATATACACTAACAGTGTTCGGCCAATTAAGTTAAAGGGTTCTGATCCAATTTGCAGTCTGCATCTTGTGTTGATTTTTGGCTACATTTTACCAATCTAAAAGGCTGATAAGTTTTTTTTTTTCAGATCTAACGCTCCTATCTCATATTTAGTGCCAACAGTTGAAGCAGCACCTTTCATGGCAGCCTTCCTAAATTTAGTACACTATTTAATTAACTTTAGACCTGCACTCTAAAACCAAACGTTTTGTTTTTTTGGCTAAGTGATGACATCACATTTTCCTTAGATTTCTTAAATTTAGTAAACTTTTAATGTTGAAATGATTATTGTTCTTATTTAAAGGATTTTCGTAAAAATTGTTTACGTATTTTTGTGTCTAGTGAAAGGTTTTCAGCCTCAACTGTAGATTCATTTGAAACCTTTCTATTGCATAGGTCTTTGTTGCCAAAAGCATATTCTTCCTATATTCATTTAAGAAACAATTTCTATATGTTTTCAACACATAAATAAGATTGTATACATCTGATCTTTCTTATCTTGTGATAGGCGGAATCGTCTAATACAACAAAAAAATGTTGTTGTTGTTGATTCTTTCTATATTGATTTTACCAAGTGGCATCATTGATGGAATAGCCCCAATTTGAAGAGAAAAAGGAATATCTATATCTCTCAACTTAGAGACTAGAAGTTGCAACTTTTGCATTTAATCCATGATTGGTTTCTCATTAATCGTGGAAAACTAAGGTATAATGCTTGAATCATTATATTTCTTCTCAGTCAGTGAGGGAGTCAAGAAGATAACATCGTACATAAGTCATCTTGATATGTGTTTTCCGTTTTGCATGTGTAGCATCCACTCCAGGCTCCCTTTTAGAAGTGTTTAACATGGTATGTTTAAAGGGAAACATGTCTCTATGGCATTCGAGTTATGTATTTTCCAGTTAGAGTTGAATATAGTCCACCGTTGGACGTTTCCTGCGTCTTTTGTATGGTTTGGGCAGCCAGTGCATATCGAGGAGCTAAAAAAGAGTGCCAAGCGTTCTGTCCTGCTTGTGCATGCCGCCAAATGGCGACATATACCGAGTTACATGGCCAAGCTGCTTGGTGATATATGTCTGCTCTGGCAAGAGTTTTGTTGGCCGAGCCGACCAGGATGAACATGGCCGGTGGAGTTCCGGCTGACCTGTTGAATTGAGATGAGCAAGATGTCTTTGAGAGCCAGGACTCTAGCTGGCCTACTAAGGTAAAAACTGAGACTGAGGTGATGATCACGGCTAAGGTGACTAGCCCTTAGCCGGTCTTACTGAAGCTGACCTAAGATCGTGCTTGACGGGATGAGGTGGCCAATCTTCCAGGACTCTGACTGAGGTGACTAACCTCCGATGATTAGCTGGTGCTAACCTGAGCTCATGGTGGTCGTCCACATCTGAGTAGTACTGACTTGACTGTGTATTTGGACTCAAATAGCTGAAGTGGACTCTAAACGACCCACGCACCTGTAGGGTCAGACTACGTCACCTGTACTCAGACGAGATGGTTCCTTTGTCGTCTTTCAAACTGATGGTTTGGTCCTCATCAATGTGTGGCACTGCCACCAATGCTACATATTATTCAAACATATAGGACGTAAAGATATAAGTCTTATGTCTGGCATATGATCTATGTTCCATTATCTATCTCAACTTCTAACCCATGAAGTAAGGACATGTTATGTGTACTCCACTCTTTCTTATACTATATATGTGCCATGATCCTGTTAATTTTTCAAAATTAATACACCTAAAGTTAGAGGAGCTTTGCCCCCTTCTATATGCTTTTGTTTTTCTCTCTATGCAGACTGTACACGACATGTTAGCGTTCAGCGACGCTAAAATAGCCGTATCTGCTAGATGTGGTTGATAGGCATTAAGACACATACGGTAAACGGAAAATACATCGTGAGTGTGCAAAAAATTCATTTGTAGTGTAACATTAGAATATACAATTTCATTTAACAAAATGTTTGAAAGAATCAAGTGTACTAATCTCTTGCAAAATGGGTGTTGCGACTCAAACTCCTCTCGTAGAATCTTCTAAAACTGCTGTTCTAGTTAAGAGCATGATGAAGTAGTGTATTTACTCCAAGTGGAATCTTAAAGGTTTAGTGCTAAGTGTACCTATGACGACATGCCCAAGATTGTTTCTCCTCTTTGCCATATGCATGATCTCTAGAGTAATAATGACTTGGAATACCCTATGAGGGTAATGAAACTCAAGAAACATCGTAGAACTGCAACTGTCCATAATACTCTATTGATCGTTCAAGTATGGAGGGTCCACATGAACTGAAATAAGGAACAACATTTAGGATATTAAATAACACGGTAGTTATAACTTGAGTCAAACAAAAGTTTTACAACAACACAACAAGCATATTCGGTATATCCCAACGTCAGCAATAGCTACCACTAGGGTCTGAGGAGGGTGAGAGGCAGACAAACGATACCTCCATCCCAAGGGATAGAGACTTTGCTTCCAGTGAGACCCCCACCTCTATGTGTACCTGCATAAATGACATAATAATAGGCATATGTTGTGCTAGTGTACTAGTGAAGGAATTCATTAAACACAAAGAGAGACCTATTAAAAAAACATAAACATGTAGATGCACACATAACGAAAGACAAATACAAAAACAAAAAAGTGTAACAAGTGCGAAGTCAACCTAAAGTATAGAGAATATTTAAGCCCCTAAGTATACTCTAAGGTGACCCTATATCCTGCCTAAACCTCCTTAACCTTAATCCTCTCTCTCCATGAACTCCTATCCTAGACCATATCCTCAGAGATGTGTAAATCTAGTAGGTCATGCCTAACCCGCCCATCCCAAGTCAATTTGGGTCTGCCTTTGTTTCTCTTTTCTTCTACCATGAGGCTTTCAACTGCTCTGACAGACGTCGTTGTCTGTCTCCTCTTGACATGCCACAAACCATCTCAGTCTCTCCTCCCTTATCTTATCCGTTATACTAGCCACCCTTAACATTTTTCTAAATACCTCATTTCCTATCAGGTCTAGCCTTGTATGTCGACACATCCACCTCGGCATCCTCATCTCTGCCACTTCCATCTTTTGCGTTTGTGTCCTCTTGATGACCCAGCAGTCTGTTCCATATAACATTGTCAGCCACACTACCACCCTATAAAATTTTTCCTTTAATTTAGTTGCAAAATTCTTGTCACACAGAACCACTGAGGCCGCCATCCACCTACACCAGCCTGCCTGAACTCGATGTGTTACGTCACTATCTATGTCCCCATCGTGCTGTACAAACGATCCTAGGTACTTGAACTTACTTACCTGCGGTACCACTTTGATCATCGATTTTGAGTTAGCTATTCTCATCATTGGCTGCACCAATGAAGTCGCAGTGCATATACTCGGTCTTAGTACGACTAATCCTTAGGCCTTTTCTCCCTAAAGAACCTCTCCACTCCTCTAGCCTCATACTCAAAGTATTTCTATCCTCTGCTACTAATACAATATCATCATCAAAAAAGCATACATCATGGAATTGCCTCTTAGATCGGCTTTGTCAACTCGTCTAAGATAACTGTGAAAAGAAATGGGCTCAGAGCAGATCCTTGATGAAGGCCTACCTCCACCGAAAATAAGTCCGTATTCCCCACAAGTGTGCGAACAGTTGTTTTTGTTCTAGCATACATATCCCTAATTATGTCTATATACTTCATAGACACCCCTCTTGCATCCAGACTATCCTAAATCAGTCTACGTGGCACATTACCATACGCTTTTTCAAGATCGATGAAGACCATACTTCTCCATCAATCTCCTTAGAATGTGTATTGATTTCGTAGTCAACTGTCCTGGCATGAAACAAAACTGGTCCAATGTAACCTGAGTTTCTTCCTTAATTCTAGTGTCGATTACTCTCTCCCATAACTTCATAGTATGGCTTAGCAACTTAATCCCCCTGTAATTCTCACAACACAGTGCGTCTCCTTTGTTCTTATATAGAGGGACCACTACACTCTTTCTCTACTCATCTGGCATTTTTTATGTTATAAAAATAAGGTTAGACAGTGTAGTTAGCCATTGAACCGCTTCCTCTCCCAGATACTTCCACGCCTTAATGGGTATGTTATCCAGCCCAACTGTCTTAGCCCTTCTCATCTTCCTAAGTGCTCTCATCGCCTCTTCTTGTGTGACATTCCGACATTCGCAGTTATAGGGTGGCAGTGCGACTGGCAATGCTATATGGGACAGACTGCTGGGCCATCAAGAGGTCACAATTGCAGAAGATGGAAGTGGCAGAGATGAGGATGCTGAGGTGGATGTGTGGGCATACAAGGCTAGACCGGATCAGAAACGAGGTGTTTCGAGAAAGGTTAGGAGTGGCTAGTATAGTAGATAAGATAAAGGAGGGAAGAATGAAATAGTTTGGGCATGTCAAGAGGACACAGACAACGACGTCGATCAGAGCAATTGAAAACCTCATTGTAGAGGGAAACAGGAGTAAAGGCAGACCCAAACTGACTTGGGATGAGCAGATTAGGCACGACCTATTAGATTTGCACCTCTCTGAAGACATAGTCCAGGATAGGAGTTCATGGAAACATAAGATTAAGGTTAATGAGGTTTAGGCAGGATATAAGTGTTAGGAGATAAGATTCCTACTCAATACCATAAAGCAAGTCATTTTCATCAAAAATAGAACACTTCTTGTTTTTAATTAAAAATGAATAACATTCATCATCCAAAACAGATACTGAAATAAGATTCCTACTCATAGTGGGTACATAAAAGCAATTGTCAAAACTAATAAAAGCCCATGTGGCAAGACAAGTTCATAAGTCCCTACAGCTATAGCAGCAACTTTTGCTCTATTGCCGACACGTAGGTCCACTTCGCCCTTTTTCAGCACCCTACTCCTTTTGAGCCCCTGCATATTTGTACAAATATCGGATCCACATCCAGTATCTAATACCCAGGAAGAAGAAGTAGATAAATTAATTTCTATAACATAAATACCTGAAGATGTAGTCGCACTACCCTTCAGCTTCTTCAATTCATCCAAATAAACATCAGAATTTCTTTTCCAATGCCCGGGCTTGTTGCAACGGAAACAAGTTCCTTCCTTAGGAACCTTTGCTTTGGGTCCAGGTTTTGTCTTAGCTTGACCCTTTGACCCTTATGCACCCTTTGCACGTTTGGCCTTACCCTTGCATTTACCTTTCTTTTTCATTGGCTTGATATTGACACTCAATACTTGGTAGGCTTTTTGATATTTCCCTCAGCGGTTTTGAGCATACCATGTAGCTCAGGAATAGACTTTTCTATATTATTCATATTTTAGTTCATGAGGAATTGAGAAAAACTGCTAGGCAAAGAGTCTATAATCAAATCTGTGGCGAGTTCCAAACTCAGGGGATATCCAAGTCTTGCAAGGTGATCTATATAGCCTTTCATCTTCAAAACATGAGCGCTAACAGATTCACCTTCAGACATCTTACAGTCAAAAAGTGCAACAGCGGTGTCAAACTTATCCTGCCTATCCTGTTGTTAGAATGCTTGTTTGAGATGCACACTCATCTCATAAGCCTCTAAGTGTTCCGGGTCCTTCTGAAGTCCTGGACACATAGTTGCCAACGTAAGACATCCTATATCATTGGAATCTTCCACATGCTTCTTATACTTACTCTTAGCAGCAACAGAAGCATCAGCAGAAGGGGGTTTAGGGACAGGGTCATCGAGCACGCAGGACTTCTTTTCTTGCTTGAGAATGATTCGCATGTTTCGAAACCAATCAACAAAATTAGTCCCACATTCTTTCAGCTTTTCCTTCTCAAGGATAGATCGCAGTGATAAGGTAGAATTGTTATTAGCAGGCATTTTTGATCTACAAAAAATGCAAACACTTTATTAATAATTAGGTTAAAATTTATAAAACTCCCACTAAAACATAACCCTCTAAAGAAATATTTTAGTGAGCTAAGATCCATATTTGACTTAATTCTAAACTCAGCTTTGGCATGACGCTTAAAATTAAGTTATTTAGGTAGGTAATCCTTTACCAATTACATCTCATATAACTCTTAGAATTTATGGAATAATGACATCATATATCATTGTATGTTAGATTCCATCTAATGCCTTGAGCCCAAAACCGTTTTGATAGCCCAATTAAGTCTAACCAATTTTAAACATATGAGTAACACTATTACTCATCCTACGTAGCTAGGAATGTTTAAAGCACATTGCTTTGGCAACACCTAATTTGATACAATCCCAGTTTTAATAGGTGTTTAAGACATGGATGGCATAAAGACTTAAATTATTAATGAGGGTTCAACTTAGTTTATGTCTTTCTTTGCATATCATAATATCATATCATCCTATATGCATATATAATCTATCATCCACGCATCTCATACAAAATGATAAATATGTAAACGTGACATAGCATGGCCAAACTAAATATGATCTTCATGAGACCAAATGAAGATTATAAAGGAAACCTTATGTGAAAGACTTCCTATTACAACATTTGCAATGATACATATCTTCTAATCTTGAGCTCGTGCCTCCATCTTCATGGAATCCACTCGTCTTTGGTGTGTGTTGCCATCACCACTTTGGTAGCTTGATTCTTCATTTATTACAATAATAAAGAAAACTTAACTACTTGTGAAATGAAATACAACAAAAATAACAACGGCACGCAGGCCGTGAAAACCCAAAATAAAATATGACTAAGTCAATCACATAGGTCCTAAGGCCATGCTCTGCACCATGCAAAGACATCATATAATTATAATATATTTTAAACAAACATATTATAACAAAAAAATATATTGACATTCTTAATGTCACGGTAATGAACTATAGGGCGTAAGCATACGGCGGTCCCTATAGAAGCATAGATCAACCGATAGTTATCATTCGAAACCCTAAGCCAAACAGAAAATATCAATCAAATTGATAATTTTCTTTTCGAAACCCTAACACAGACGCGTTAATCATATTAACGATCTTACTGTTTTGAATACGTGTAAACCCTTATAGAAGCATCGATCGAACCGATAGTTATCATTCGAAACCTGAAGCAGAAACATCAAACGTATTGATAATCTGCTATTCGAAATTTGAATGATAATCTCTCATTCAAAATGCAAAACAGAATCATCAATCGAATAAATATTCTGCCATTCGAAATCCGAAACAGAATCATCAATCCTGACAGAATCATTATTGTATGTTTACATCTGATATAAACCGAATTGTTTTAGTCATCACATGACAAACGAATTCTGCCGTTTACAATAATGTTGGGTTATTTCGTTTCATGAACACGATTTCAAAACACCAATCTTTTCTCATCAAATAAAATTCGAATCAGCGTTTTATACATATCATGCCATACGAAAAACAGTAAACATATAATCACATAAGCATGATATAATCGATCTAAACGAAATCAACAAGTGGCTCTGATACCACTGTTAGGAAATCTGACAAGATCACTGCTAAAATGCGCAGCAGAAAAACAAAATTTTATCTCCGATTTCCTACCAAAGATCCATGTTATTCGTTTAATTCGATAAAAGAAATTCAAAACGTTACCTCTGTAGATTTGAAATCCGTAGACGTAGGAGGTGCGATATCACGAACATCCTCTGTCGGTATCCACACGGATGCTTCCGTCCGGAGTGCTAGCTCTTGAACGGCGCGGCTGAGAGAACTCGTTTTTCTCCAAAACGATTTCGTTTTTTCTGATGATAGTCTATGTTCTCACTGCGAGATGCACATCATATATAGATATATGTAGACTTGAAATCCGAGTCCAAATCGGATTAGTTAAGTCGATCAGAATCCATATCACATATGGATCTTATCAGGATATTCAAAATCCATATCAGATATAGATTTATTCGTTATTATCCGATAATACATATATATATATATATATATATAAAATTATAAAAACAAAAATAATATTAATAATAATTAATATCTAATATTAATATTATTAATATTATCAATATCAGTCCTATGCATTATTGTGTGTGACCCGATAGGCCTATATTAATTGACAGTCGGTTAAATCTCCATTAAACCAACAAGTCATAATTGCTCTCTAGCAAGACATTACGACTACCCAATTAATACGAGTACAGTCCAACTAGCCTAATAATAGCACATGCATTAATCCCTTTGTCACACGATATCTAGTTTGAACATAAGTCATGGTCGTCATACTTATATTGTTCAAACATATGATTACTCGATCTCTAAGTAGACTGATAAAACAAATGATATTAATCACACTATCAATTCATTTGAGCACGGCCATGCATTTCACAGTCTCACTAATCGAAGGGCCCAAAGATATCTCTCTCAAAAGAGAGGGACAAATTCTATCTTGATTGTTCAATATCCTCTACATAATTTCTATCATACTCAATCATGACCTTTATTATGATCCAGTTACGGATAACGTTAGATCATGTCAAAATATAATAGTCCTTTTGTTGGAAACTATGACAATCTCAAGTATAAGGATTAAAACATGACTATCATGAGATTTACTTATGACGCTAATCCATGTAGTAATCTCATGATGGGTATATCCAATACACTGTTCTCTAACAAGTATCTATGAGATTGATTTGTATCACCATATACATAATCATCTCATGATTATCAAATCAATACTCATACTGGTTATAAATTATTTTATCTTTATAACAATAATGAACCAGGGACATATATCATAATTGTGTAACATACTAACCAACAATAATGATAATAAAACCTCTTTATTAATAATAAATGTATAACATAAAACATCCAAATTTAAAACCATGAAATTTACGGAAACATCTTTAGCAACGTTGATATGGCAGAAGCTAACTATAAACGAATGGAATCCCAATTTGATGGTAACCCTACGCCAGTGAACAGAACAGCACTGTCCTTAGCTCAAGCTCAACTTCTTCAAGCTAGCAAAGCACAAACTTCATATTGGGCACAGAAATCTAGAACTCATTGGGTAACTGAAGGGGAAGCCAACACAACTTATTTTCATGCCATTTTTAAAGACAGGCATTGGCGCCAACTCATCCGCGACCTACAAAGCACTTCCGGATATCCGCTACAAGATAATAATGCTTTAAGGGATGAAGCAGTTTCTTTCTACAAACATCTCTTTGCGCAAGAGCCAGTGAGTGGGGTAGAAAAGTTTTTACAACATATACCTACATTGCTATCACAAGAAGACAATCTCATGCTTTCTGCCATACTTGATGCCAATGAAATAAAAACTGATGTTTGGCACCTTAGTCCAAGCAGCGCCGCAGGCCCAGATGGATATAATGGTCATTTTCTCAGAACTTGCTGGGATATATTACACTTGGACGTTACACTCTCTATTCAAGAATTCTTTTTGGGTGTCCCTCCACCGCAGGTAATGATTTCTTCACTTATAACTTTAATACCCAAAAAATCCCGTCCATCAACATATGCAGATTTCCGCCCAATATGTCTTTCAAACTACATCATCAAGGTGACTATCAGAATCATTGCTTCGCGTATGAATACATTGTTGCCAAAAATTATTTCCCCGGAACAAATTGGTTTCTGAAAAGGTCATGATATCAGCGAACATGTACTGATGGCAAATGAGATGGTACATTTAATAGATAAAAAAGTCCATGGAGGCAATGTTATAATCAAGCTGGACATGGCGAAAGCCTTTGATAGAGTCAGTTGGTCATATTTGGAAGAACTGCTCCTTAAGTTTGGTTTCACTCCTCGGTTCATTCGTATCATAATGAATAATATGAGTCTGTCAAAGCTCTCCATTGTTAGTGTATGTGCCCTAGGCCATGATTTGGATATTTATATTATGCATTTATTATTAATAAAAGAGGTTTTATGTAGCGCACTGCTCCCGAGCCCTAACATCGGGAACAGTGCACCCGCCGTATCTCACTAAGGAGAATACAAGGCGTCGAATCAATCTTTTACATGTCAGAAATGACGTAGAATTTTTTTTTCTCGCGGAAACGTAAATCGTTACTTAAATTAAACTCTAATAATCGTCATTACATTACTGAATAAAAATTCTGATAATAAAAGTAATAAAGAAGTCTGTGAAAATCCCCAAAAGATAACTACGAAAAATCAGCTGCAGAGTTCCCTTCGTATCCTAGCTGCAGCTATCAACCAGCCCATTCAGCTATGTCCGTCCCGTCCTCAACAAAGATGTGCTCGTAGTCCTCATCCAGCTCACCTGGGAAGTAGGGGTGAGTGACAGAAAATCACCCAGTAGATGCCCGCCTCAAACCAATACAAAACGTACATACCGAAAAGATATAGCCACATAGCACATAGACACGATATAACCACATAGCACATAAATATAAGATAACATGCATAAGATAAAGTAAATGCGGTAAGTAAAGCACTCCACATAAAAATGCGCAAGTACGTGATGCATGCTCAATCAACGTGTCACACGCAACAAAATCATGTCACACATAATGCCAATATCCATACCGTGCAATGCATGAACCCGGGTCCTACTGAGTGGCTGCAGGTCGTACACCCCACAGTCACCATACTGAGTGTGCGTGGCCGCGCCACCGCACACCATCCTGAGCGCCCGTAACCCGTACGTCACGACCCGCCATCAATGCAATGCACGTGCCATGAATGCAAAAACACAATCGCCTGGGGCCCGTACGCCCATCCTCACCGTCTCTGGCACTCAATATTTGGTTTCGTAAATTTTCGAATATTGGAAAGTTGTTATTTATCACCACCTTTATTTTTCCTTAGCTTGTATTAATTTACTAGAATTTTCTACTAATTTTCCCTATGTTTCCCTTACTTAATTCTATTTATTACTATTAATTTTTAGTTACTTAAATTTACCAAACTTCAGAAATTAAGTGAAAATAATTTAATCTTAAGCTTTTATATTTTCTGGAATTTATTTGAATTCTTATTGGTATTTAATTATATTTTCCTGGCCTGATCCGCCAGACCCGATACATTATTTTTTTAAGAGGTTAATGGGCCGCCTTCGGCCCGACCCGCTGGCCAGTCGACCCGGTCCGTTGGCCGGCCTGTTCACTGCTTTAATTTAATTATTTATTTTTTTATCTAATCTGATGTTCCACCAGTGGCAACGCGCACTGTAATTTGTTTTTCGATCCCCACTCCCATTTTCTCCTATTTCCAGTCTATAGGAACCTATTCTAAGGCCAAGACACAACTTTTTAAAGACTCCTAATGTAAAAGTTCCCCGTTTTTCCCCAAATTCTTTAAGGGTATTTATTTTTCGATTCAATCATACCACCAATTTCACACACATACACGCACATAGCAGCCATAAACAATATATCTCATGCTTTCCAACATATACAAAATTTACAACTTAAACAAATAAAAACAGCGAAATAAAATTTACAACTTAAACAAATAAAACAACGAAACACATTAGCATACCATCAAAGTATGCATGAATCATATCCGTTTGAGGGGGAAGAGGCACCTACCTTTTTGACGAATTAACTTCCTTGTCCTCTAGGCTCGAATCTAAACAATTGTAGTATAAAAATCAATACCTAATAAGAAAAGTTAATTTGATTTATTAAGATAATTAGCTCATAGCTTTCTATTTTGTTCCTATTTGTCATACCCACATACACATACACGAAATATAACATATTAATTTATACTGTTAACTAAGGTAATCAAAATATATATATATATATATTCTCAAAAACAAAATGGGCAGCCAGTGGTTAAATAATTTCATAAAAATCGGCCGATATATATTGATTACATATATAATTATAACATATGTATATCATAATACACATAAATCATCAGGCAGCGGCACATATGCAACTCGTGGCCCCTAGCCTCCACACAAAAATCGCCAGCAGTAAAATCTATTTGAATGCCTTACACATGCAATTTTACAAATATTATTTGAAAAGCTACATATATATATATACACACGATATAAACATATACTACCATATACATATAAATATACTTCACTCATGCAAATGTATCAAGCAACCGTGGCCATCGGCCTACATTTATATAAATACATTCGGCCGCACATATAAATATGTACACACACTTTATATTATAAAATATAAATGTACTATTTACATATTTTTAATCACAACATCGTCTTTAAATTTTTAAAATGCAAATGGCATATGAACTTTTCAATCCGTATGCTTTTCTCTATTCTACACCATAAAAATCTGAACTTTTTTTTTTACAGTATGGCCATTCAAACCTTAATTTTAAAAGTGAAAAGAGATACTGCTTAACCAACTCAACTAAAGAAATTTACTCTTTAAACACCAATCTTAACTGCTAATGTAAAACCTCCTCTTTAATGTTAAAGATTCTTGTCATTGGATACACCTTCTTAAAACTCTACAGTTTATACTTTACGGTAATACGAAAATTGATATTTTATCAATTTACTCAAGAAATCATACATACATATATATACACATACACAAAGAATTCATACAACTATTCATTCAAGAATACTCATGCATGATCCAATTTTATTACGAACATAACCGTATAAAATTTTTGCAAAACATAGCAAGTATAGAGAGATTACTTACATATTTAATGTATAATTCTACCGTATGATTGAATCTAGTGTTGATGATTGGACAAAATCCTCTCTCCCACTCCTTGAAGCTTTCGGATGGATTAAGAATAAAGGATTAGTGTTATTTTTTTTTCCTTGCTCATGTTTGCCGGAGGATTTCAATCAACACAACAACAAAAATATTTGATGTTGTTATGGTGAGCAGTGGAAGGTGTTGGAATTTGGAGAAGCAAAACTCAGCAGCACACTTCTTTTTTGTTCTTCCTTTTCGGTTGTTGCTATAGGGGTGTGGAATAATAATAAAAATAATTGGCTGCTGTGTGCATGAAGGAGATGGCCGGCCCTTATATAAAAAAAGATATTAGGTTTTGACTTAGACTTAATTAAATAATAAGATAAGTTTTACGCAATTTTCTATTAGATATAGGTTTTCCATTTACTTCATCCATATCCAAATCTCTTATTCCAAATCCTAGTTAGTTTAGAATTTTAAATATTACAAATCCTAGTTAGTTTAGAATTTTAAATATATCATTTTATTTATTTTCCTTTTATATTTTATAACCTCTTTTTTTTCCTTTGCCCTACCGAGCACGGGCGTAACACTCCTCCCCCTTACAATAAGTTTCGTCCTCGAAACTTGAATATTATGTAATCAACAACTTAGTGTAGTTCTGAATAATCCATTCACCTAAACACCGATCCATCTAAACATTCATTGCATTAACCATTTCACTTCCTTATCATGGCTACTGCCTCCAAATCATTCTTTGTATACTAACAAGGTAATTTCTAAGATCAATCATACTGAGGGTTCCATATCTCAATCATCTGTTTATTACGTACTTATATCTGCGGTCATCTACAGCCCTCTAAAATCAGTTCTTAGGTGTACTATAATCTTTAACTTAATTATCTATAATTACAACTTATAAACTTCTACTTACACCACTTGACGTGTATCACTTAACTTTTCGAGATCTACAACTTCTTAAACTCATCACTTATGATTCATCTCCTAGTTATATGACCATCTGAAATACCCATTGAGTCTTCTAATATGCTATCCATCACTCTCATTTATCATCAACTTCTCGAAATCGATTCTTAGTCATACAATTTAGTTCACTAATCATGCTTTTACTTTTTCAGAGATATCATCAACACCCTAGTACAAGAAATATGTGCATGAACATATTTTTCTTTAGTTTAGAGAATGTAACTCATGTAGCTATGATTTGAAGTATAGATTTAACTGTTTAAAATAATATACCTTCTATTTTTGTAAACACAAACCGGAAGTATTATATATTGATTTTCACAAAGCTGTATCTCAAATGAAAATTTACAAAACAATGGTATAACTGGTTTGCAAAAGTATTACGGTTAAAACTATTTCAAAATAATTGAGACACAGCAATCGTAAAACTCCTTTTTCTTACAAACGATTTGAACACAGTGTCTTTTCTTTCTAAATGGAATATGTATTTTGAAAGTTATGTTTTGTTTCACAAAATACAACATTTGAAAACTCAACAAATGTAAAGTTTCGTAAAACAATTTTGAATAAAATATCTCTCTTTTTCAAAAAGAAATAAGTACATTTGAAACTATTTCTGGTTCACAAAATTAAATAAGTTTATCGCAAGCAGATAAATAACTTCAAAGTATTTAATAGTTAAAATGATTGCAATATTGATAGTTGAAAAAAATTTATTTTAGCAAAATAGATATAGCTAAACGAAAATTTGAGAAATAGTATAATAACTGTATAACCATATCGTTGTTCAAAAACATCATTATTTTAAAATATATCAGTTTTGTCAGGGGTAGTCAAAATTCCATTTTGTTGCTATACGAATTCGGAAAGAAATATAGCCTTGTAAAGTAGTATACTATATAAAAGAACTAGTTGAAATATTTATTAACAAAAATCTTTGCAATACCTTTGAAATATAAAATATATTTTGGCTATACGTGTTTATAAGAAGACGTTTAACTACATGAAAATAAATAGCCCAATACTTCGTATAATTCTTTTTTTTAAGTCACCCCTTAATGTCAAATGAAAATATCCGCCTATGTACTGTTTCTTATAAATCTTTAGCTTAAGTTGTCTAATCCTAGTATCGTACACTAAATATTGATCGACTAAGGGCATTCTTATTCACCATGTTTCCATACGCCACACTGATCTATCGTACTTGTTTACTTAGTTATTTCAACCGCTAATTCTAACTTAGTTACATCTCACCTGAAAAGCAACCACTACTTGTTCATACTTATTCTATTCCAATTCAAGCCTAGTCGTTTGATTATTTCTTACGTGTTCATAGAAATCAACTCTTAATACTTTGCTATTCCACTGTACTTATTTTAGTAATGCTCAGTTATTATTATTAATCAATATCTCTAATAGGACTAACATCTTCGGCTTAGTTGATACTCTAAAATTCAGCATCTTAATCATAACTATAAACTCCTCTATACAATATTCTTTGCAAAACTCTATCGATCGTAACGCTAATAAATCTTTTTCTTAATAATTTGTTTTACTATCAAAAATTTCTTAGGAACTACGATCCCAACTTAGACCTACTCACGCTCTGACACTATTGTCAAAATAGAGGCATGAACCCGCTTCATTTATCACACTGGTACTGGGTTTGCAGGGGTCGGATCTAAGGAATTATACAAATTTATAATCAGCACTTAGGTGAGGCAAATAATTCAGTGTTGTATGGTCTGTCCTGGGTATACGTGGGCATATCCTTTATCCGATCATCACTTAGGTCTAATGTCATGACTTATTTCTAGAATTGATACAGGTATCCTCATTCTTTACGTCTAAAATCATTACTTATTTCTAAGTTCGATGCCTAGAATATATTCAAAGCTTATGACTAAGATCAGTGCTTATGTTCAAATCATCATCTGATGTTCGGATCACCACTTAATTTATAGAGCTTATATTTCGTATCGTCATCCCTTAAGTCTAAAATCGTCACTTACGGCAAGGTCATCACTTAACCTCTTAAGGTCACGTCTTATTCCCAACAACATGCCTAATACATAATCATTACTTACGACTAAAAATCGGTACTTATGTCTAAGATGTGACTTAGGGGCAGAATCGTAACTTAATTTCTAAGATCATGGACTAAACCTATGCTTCCATCGTGGATCTAGAACCATGCTCTGAAAGATCGCACAGTCGAACACGTAGTACTTCTTCAACTCATTCCGAAATTAGATCCAAGTGGTCGGCGGTGTCAGTTGTGCTGCGACATCACTCCTCCGCATCTCCTTGTCGAAGAATCTTAGGTCCAAGTGAGATGGTGGTGGAAGCGGTGCATGCCGGTTCAGCAACTGATGCTACTGTGCTGAGGTGTTGGTCATGGTGACTATGTCATCTTCAAGTGCTTGGGGATGATCCCCTGATTCTGGTGGTTCTCACCACCGTTCCTAGCTGGCTTACGTCGTGGAGGCATTTCCTGTTATCCAAGTTCATGAGAAGAAATCGGATTAGTCAATAATAAGTTGAATGTTTGAACGCCGATAAATCGATAGTTAGACAAGGAAAGCTCACCATCGTCACACACCTCCCATAACCCGATCATAACCTAGGTCTAAGATTATATCTTAAGTCTACTTTGTTTATTAAGGGTAAAATCGAAATTTTATAAAAGATCGTAACTTATGTCTAAGTGATCTAATTAATCCTGCATTTCCGAGGCGGATCTGAAGCCTCGGCTCTGATACCACCTGTAGTGCACTGCTCCCGAGCCCTAACATCGGGAACAGTGCACCCGCCGTATCTCACTAAGGAGAATACAAGGCGTCGAATCAATCTTTTACATGTCAGAAATGACGTAGAATTTTTTTTTCTCGCGAAAACGCAAATCGTAACTTAAATTAAACTCTAATAATCGTCATTACATTACTGAATAAAAATTCTGATAATAAAAGTAATAAAGAAGTCTGTGAAAATCCCCAAAAGATAACTACGAAAAATCAGCTGCAGAGTTCCCTTCGTATCCTACCTGCAGCTATCAACCAGCCCATTCAGCTATGTCCGTCCCGTCCTCAACAAAGATGTGCTCGTAGTCCTCATCCAGCTCACCTGGGAAGTAGGGGTGAGTGACAGAAAATCACCCAGTAGATGCCCGCCTCAAACCAATACAAAACGTACATACCGAAAAGATATAGCCACATAGCACATAGACACGATATAACCACATAGCACATAAATATAAGATAACATGCATAAGATAAAGTAAATGCGGTAAGTAAAGCACTCCACATAAAAATGCGCAAGTACGTGATGCATGCTCAATCAACGTGTCACACGCAACAAAATCATGTCACACATAATGCCAATATTCATACCGTGCAATGCATGAACCCGGGTCCTACTGAGTGGCTGCAGGTCGTACACCCCACAGTCACCATACTGAGTGTGCGTGGCCGCGCCACCGCACACCATCCTGAGCGCCCGTGACCCGTACGTCACGACCCGCCATCAATGCAATGCACGTGCCATGAATGCAAAAACACAATCGTCTGGGGCCCGTACGCCAATCCTCACCGTCTCTGGCACTCAATATTTGGTTTCGTAAATTTTCGAATATTGGAAAGTTGTTATTTATCACCACCTTTATTTTTCCTTAGCTTGTATTAATTTACTAGAATTTTCTACTAATTTCCCCTATGTTTCCCTTACTTAATTCTATTTATTACTATTAATTTTTAGTTACTTAAATTTACCAAACTTCAGAAATTAAGTGAAAATAATTTAATCTTAAGCTTTTATATTTTCTGGAATTTATTTGAATTCTTATTGGTATTTAATTATATTTTCCTGGCCTGATCCGCCAGACCCGATACATTATTTTTTAAGAGGTTAATGGGCCGCCTTCGGCCCGACCCGCTGGCCAGTCGACCCGGTCCGTTGGCCGGCCTGTTCTCTGCTTTAATTTAATTATTTATTTTTTATCTAATCTGATGTTCCACCAGTAGCAACGCGCACTGTGATTTGTTTTTCGATCCCCACTCCCATTTTCTCCTATTTCCAGTCTATAGGAACCTATTCTAAGGCCAAGACACAACTTTTTAAAGACTCCTAATGTAAAAGTTCCCCGTTTTTCCCCAAATTCTTTAAGGGTATTTATTTTTCGATTCAATCATACCACCAATTTCACACACATACACGCACATAGCAGCCATAAACAATATATCTCATGCTTTCCAACATATACAAAATTTACAACTTAAACAAATAAAAACAGCGAAATAAAATTTACAACTTAAACAAATAAAACAACGAAACACATTAGCATACCATCAAAGTATGCATGAATCATATCCGTTTGAGGGGGAAGAGGCACCTACCTTTTTGACGAATTAACTTCCTTGTCCTCTAGGCTCGAATCTAAACAATTGTAGTATAAAAATCAATACCTAATAAGAAAAGTTAATTTGATTTATTAAGATAATTAGCTCATAGCTTTCTATTTTGTTCCTATTTGTCATACCCACATACACATACACGAAATATAACATATTAATTTATACTGTTAACTAAGGTAATCAAAATATATATATATATATATATATTCTCAAAAACAAAATGGGCAGCCAGTGGTTAAATAATTTCATAAAAATCGGCCGATATATATTGATTACATATATAATTATAACATGTGTATATCATAATACACATAAATCATCAGGCAGCGGCACATATGCAACTCGTGGCCCCTAGCCTCCACACAAAAATTGGCGGCAGTAAAATCTATTTGAATGCCTTACACATGCAATTTTACAAATATTATTTGAAAAGCTACATATATATATATACACACGATATAAACATATACTACCATATACATATAAATATACTTCACTCATGCAAATGTATCAAGCAACCGTGGCCATCGGCCTACATTTATATAAATACATTCGGCCGCACATATAAATATGTACACACACTTTATATTATAAAATATAAATGTACTATTTACATATTTTTAATCACAACATCGTCTTTAAATTTTTAAAATGCAAATGGCATATGAACTTTTCAATCCGTATGCTTTTCTCTATTCTACACCATAAAAATCTGAACTTTTTTTTTTTACAGTATGGCCATTCAAACCTTAATTTTAAAAGTGAAAAGAGATACTGCTTAACCAACCTAACTAAAGAAATTTACTCTTTAAACACCAATCTTAACTGCTAATGTAAAACCTCCTCTTTAATGTTAAAGATTCTTGTCATTGGATACACCTTCTTAAAACTCTACAGTTTATACTTTACGGTAATACGAAAATTGATATTTTATCAATTTACTCAAGAAATCATACATACATATATATACACATACACAAAGAATTCATACAACTATTCATTCAAGAATACTCATGCATGATCCAATTTTATTACGAACATAACCGTATAAAATTTTTGCAAAACATAGCAAGTATAGAGAGATTACTTACATATTTAATGTATAATTCTACCGTATGATTGAATCTAGGGTTGATGATTGGACAAAATCCTCTCTCCCACTCCTTGAAGCTTTCGGATGGATTAAGAATAAAGGATTAGTGTTATTTTTTTTTCCTTGCTCATGTTTGCCGGAGGATTTCAATCAACACAACAACAAAAATATTTGATGTTGTTATGGTGAGCAGTGGAAGGTGTTGGAATTTGGAGAAGCAAAACTCAGCAGCACACTTTTTTTTGTTCTTCCTTTTCGGTTGTTGCTATAGGGGTGTGGAATAATAATAAAAATAATTGGCTGCTGTGTGCATGAAGGAGATGGCCGGCCCTTATATAAAAAAAGATATTAGGTTTTGACTTAGACTTAATTAAATGATAAGATAAGTTTTACGCAATTTTCTATTAGATATAGGTTTTCCATTTACTTCATCCATATCCAAATCTCTTATTCCAAATCCTAGTTAGTTTAGAATTTTAAATATTACAAATCCTAGTTAGTTTAGAATTTTAAATATATCATTTTATTTATTTTCCTTTTATATTTTATAACCTCTTTTTTTTCCTTTGCCCTACCGAGCACGGGCGTAACATTTTATTATCATTATTGTTGGTTAGTATGTTACACAATTTTGATATATGTCCCTGATTCATTATTGTTATAGAGATAAAATAATTTATAATCAGTATGAGTATTGATTTGATAATCATGAGATGATTATGTGTATGGTGATACGAATCAATCTCATATATACTTGTTAGAGAACAGTGTATTGGATAGACCCATCATGAGATTACTACATGGATTAGCGTCATAAGTAAATCTCATGATAGTCATGTTTTAATCCTTTGACTTGAGATTGTCATAGTTTCCAAAATAAGGACTATTATATTTTGACATGATCAAACGTTATTCGTAACTGGATAATAACAAAGGTCATGGTTGAATGTGATAGAAATTATGTAGAGGATATTGAACAATCAAGATAGAATTTGTCTCTCTCTTTCGAGAGAGATATCTCTGGCCGCTCGATTAGTGAGACTGTGAAATGCATGGACGTGCTCAAATGAATTGATAGTGTGATCAATATCATTTGTTTTATCAGTATATTTAGAGATCGAGTAATCATATGTTTGAACAATATAAGTATGACGTTGACCATGACTTATGTTCAAACTAGATATCATGTGACAAAGGGATTAATGCATGTGCTATTATTAGGCTAGTTGGACTTTACTCGTATTAATTGGGTAGTCGTAATGTCTTGCTAGAGACCATTTACGACTTGTTGGTTTAATAGAGATTTAATCAACTGCCAATTAATATGGGCCTATCGGGTCACACACAAGAATGTGTAAGATTAATAATATTAATAATATTAATATTGGATATTAATTATTATTATTATTATCATTTTTAATATTAATAATATTAATATTGGATATTAATTATTATTATTATTAATTTTGTTTTTTTATGTATATATATTTATATCTTCGGATAAAAACAGAGAATCCATATCTGATATGGATTTTGATTGGTTTTATCTAATCCTAACAGAATCTGTATCTGGTATGGATTATGATACACGTTAATAAATCCGATCTGGGATCAGATTTTAATATCTATATATATGTATGTAGCTTGGCGTATCTCGTATACCAAGCAATCAGCAGAAAACAAAACGAAAAACGTTTTTGAGAAAAACAGAGTTCTCAGCCGCACCGTTCAAGAGCTAGCACTCCGGGCGAAAGCATTCGTGTGGATACCGACAGAGGGTGTTCGTGATTTTGCACCTCTTCCACCTAAAGATTTCGAATCCTTGGAGGTAATTTTACGTTTCTTTCATCGATATAAACAAACAACATGGATCCTTGGTAGGAAATCGGAGATCAAGTTTTGTTTTTCCGCTGCGCGTTTTGCAGTGATCTTGTCGGATTTCCTAACAGTGGTATCAGAGCCACTTGTTGTCTCGTTTAAATCGATTATATCATGCTTATGTGATTATATGTTTTCTGTTTGAATTCGTATGGCATGATACATGAACAAACCCTAAGTCGGATTTCATATGATGAGAGAAGAATGGTGTTTTTCAAATCGTTTTCATGAGATGATTTGTATACGGCGGTATTCGTTTGTCATGTGATGATTAAAATCGATTCTGTTTATATTAGATACGAACACACGATATGTGTAAAACCCTATTCGAATCTCATCTGGTGAGAGCGGATTGTTGTTTTCAAATCGTTTTCATGAGATGTTATAATTCGAGATTGTTATATGTGATATAAAGTTTTCGTTTTTTATGTGATGATCGAAATGATTATGTTTATATCGATATGAACAACCGATAATGATTCTGTAAAGGTTTATTCATATTCAAAACAGACAGATTATCAATTCCATTGATGATTCTGTTTTCGTGTTTCGGATGACAGATTATCAATTTGATTGATGATTCTGTTTTAAGGTTTTCTAATGACGGATGTCGATTCGATCGATGCTTCTATAAGGGCTTACACGTAATTAAAACAGTAAGATCGTTAATATGATTGACCATCTGTGTTAGGGTTTCGAAAAGAAAATTATCAATGCGATTGATACTTTCTGTTTGGCTTCGAGGGGCGCTACCCCTCGACCCCGCCCAGGGGCTCTGCCCCTCGGAACCCCGCCCGCGGGACTGCCGTATGCATACGCCCTATAGTGCGTTACCCTGACATTAAGAATGTCAATATATATTTATTTGTTATAATATGTTTGTGTAAAATATATTATAATTGTTGATGTCTTTGCATGGTGCATAGCATGGCCTCAGGACCTATGTGATTGACTTAGTCAGAATTCTGTTTTGGGTTATTATGGCCTGCGTGCCGCTGTAGTTTTTGTTGTATTTAATTATACAAGTAGTTAGGTTTTTCTTTATTATTGTAATAAATGAAGAATCAAGCTACAAAAGTGGTGATGGCGACACATACCAAGGACGAGTGGATTCCATGGAGATGGAGGCACGAGCTCAAGAGTAGAAGATATGTATCATTGCAAATGTTGTAATAGGAAGTCTTTCACATAGGGTTTCCTTTATGATCTTCATTTGGTCTCATGAAGATCATATTTAGTTTGGCCATGCTATGTCACGTTTACATATTTATCATTTTGTATGAGATGCGTGGATGATATATTATATATGCATATAGGATGCTACGATATAATGATATGCAATGCAAGACATAAACTAAGTTGAACCCTCATTAATAATTTAAGTCTTGATGCCATCCATGTCTTAAACACCTATTAAAACTGGGATTGTATTAAAGTAGGTATTGCCAAAGCAATGTGCTTTAAACATTCCTAGCTACGTAGGATGAGTAATAGTGCTACTCATATGTTTAAAATTGGTTAGACTTAATTGGGCTATCAAAACGGTTTTGGGCCCAAGGCATTAGATGGAATCTAACATACAATGATATATGATGTCATTATTCCATAAATTCTAAGAGTTACATGAGATGTAATTGGTAAAGAAGTTACCTACCTAAATAACTTAATTTTAAGCGTCATGCCAAAGCTGAGTTTAGAATTAAGTCAAATATGGATCTTAGCTCACTAAAATATTTCTTTTGAGGGTTATGTTTTAGTGGGAGTTTTATAAATTTTAACCTCATTATTAATAAAGTGTTACTTTGCATGTTTTGTACATCATAAATGGCTGCTAATAACAATTCCATCTTATCGCTGCGATCAATCCTTGAGAAGGAAAAATTAAAAGAATGTGGGACTAATTTTGTTGATTGGTTTCGAAACTTGAGAATCGTTCTCAAGCAAGAAAAGAAGTCCTATGTGCTCGATGATTCTGTCCCTGAACCCCCTCCTGCTGATGCTTCTATTGCTGTTAAGAACAAGTATAAGAAGCATGTGGAAGATTCTAATGACATAGGATGTCTAATGTTGGCAACTATGTGTCCAGGACTTCAGAAAGACCTGGAACACTTAGAGGCTTATGAGATGAGTGTGCATCTCAAACAAGCATTCCAACAACAGGCCAGGCAGGATAGGTTTGACACCGCTGTTGCACTTTTTGACTGTAAGATGTCTGAAGATGAATCTGTTAGCGCTCATGTTTTAAAGATGAAAGGCTATATAGATCACATTGCAAGACTTGGATATCCCCTGAGTTTGGAACTCGCCACGGATTTGATCCTACACTCTTTGCCTAGCAGTTTTTCTTAGTTCGTTATGAACTACAATATGAATAATATGGAAAAGTCCATTCCTGAGCTACACAGTATGCTCAAAACTGCTGAGGGGAATATCAAAAAGACTACCCAAGTATTGAGTGTCAATATCAAGCCTATGAAAAAGAAAGGTAAAGGCAAGGGTAGGCCCAAAGGTGCGAAGGGTACAAAAGGGTCCAAGGGTCAAGCTAAACTGAAACCTGGTCCCAAGGCAAAGGTTCCTAAGGAAGGAACTTGTTTCCATTGCAACAAGCCTGGGCATCGGAAAAGAAGTTGTGATTTTTATTTGGACGAGTTGAAGAAGCTGAAGGGTAGTACGACTACATCTTCAGGTATTTATGTTATAGAAATTAATTTATCTACTTCTTCTTCCTGGGTATTAGATACTAGATGTGGATCCCATATTTGTACAAATATGCAGGGGCTCAAAAGGAGTAGGATGCTGAAGAAGGGCGAAGTGGACCTACGTGTTGGCAATAGAGCAAGAGTTGCTGCTATAGCTGTAGGGACCTATGAGCTTGTCTTGCCCAATGGGCTTTTGTTAGTTTTAAACAATTGCTTCTATGTTCCTACTATGAGTAGGAATCTTATTTCAGTGTCTGTTTTGGATGATGAAGGTTATTCATTTTTAATTAAAAATAAGAAGTGTTCTATTTTTGATAAAAATGACTTGCTTTATTGTATTGCAAGTAGTTATAATGGCATTTATGTCCTTAACCTTGATGATTCCAATGACGGTACTATTTATAACATATCTTCAAAGAGAACTAAGCCAAATGAATTAAACCCTGCATATTTATGGCATTGTCGCCTTAGCCATATAAATGAGAAGCGTGTATCTAAACTCCATCAAGATGGATTATTAGATTCATTTGATTTTGAATCATTTGAAAATTGCGACACTTGTTTGCTTGGAAAGATGACAAAGACCCCTTTTACTGGACATAGTGAAAGGGCTAATGACTTATTAGGCTTGGTACATACAGATGTATGCGGCCCAATCAGCATTAGTGCCAGAGGAGGATTTCAGTATTTCATTACTTTTACTGATGATTTCAGTAGGTATGGCTATGTCTACCTAATGAAACATAAGCATGAGTCTTTTAAAAATGTTTAGAACTTTTCAAAATGAAGTACAAAATCAACTTGGTAAGACAATTAAAACGCTTCGATCAGATCGAGGTGGTGAATATTTGAGCCAAGAATTTGACCAACATCTAAGAAATTGTGGAATCGTTTCACAGTTGACACCTCCAGGAACTCCATAATGGAATGGTGTTTCTGAAAGGAGAAATCGAACTTTATTAGATATGGTTCGATCTATGATGGGTCGAGTAGATCTTCCTTTATCTTTTTGGGGTTATGCCTTGGAGACAGCTGCATTCATTTTGAACCGTGTACCATCTAAAGCGGTTGAAAAGACACCATATGAGATATGGACTGGTAAGAGGCCCAGTTTGTCTTTTCTTAAGATTTGGGGTTGTGAAGCTTATGTGAAAAAATTAGTGTCAGATAAGCTAGCTCCAAAGTCTATCAAATGTATTTTTGTGGGGTATCCTAAGGAAACTAAAGGGTACTATTTCTATATTCCCTCAGAGAACAAAGTGTTTGTTGCTCGAAATGGAGTCTTTTTAGAAAAGGAGTTTCTCTCTAAGAAAACTAGTGGGAGTATAGTACAACTTGAGGAAACTCAAGTTCTACAAGATATCATTGAACCGTCTTTAGAGACAATTTCAGAACCACAAACAGTTGTGGAGCCTGAAAATGTAACACAAGTCCAACGCAGATCTGATAGGATACATCGTCAGCCAGAAAGATATGGATTTCTTGAGACTGATGATAGTGAAGTTATGCTCATAGATAAAGATGAGCCTACTACCTATCAGGAAGCTGTGTCATGTCCAGATTCAGATAAATGGCTTGGAGCCATGAATTCTGAGAATCCATGTTTGATAACCAAGTTTGGTCTTTAATTGATCCTCCAGAGGGTATTAAGACTATTGGTTGCAAATGGGTTTTCAAGAAGAAAACTGACATGGATGGAAATGTGCAAACCTACAAAGCAAGGCTTGTGGCTAAAGGTTTCAAGCAAACTCATGGTATAAACTATGATAAACCTTTTCACCAGTTGCTATGCTTAAGTCTATTCGAATTCTCATTGCCATTGCAGCATACTATGATTATGAGATATGGCAAATGGATGTCAAAACTGCTTTCCTTAATGGAAATTTACTCGAGGATGTGTACATGACACAACCTGAGGGTTTTGTAAATCCTGGGAATTCAAAGAAGGTTTGCAAGCTTCAAAGGTCTATCTATGGATTGAAGCAAGCATCTCGAAGCTGGAATCTTCGTTTTGATGAAACAGTTAAGAACTTTGGTTTCATCAAGAATGAAGATGAACCTTGTGTTTACAAGATGGTTAGTGGGAGTGCAGTAGTGTTTCTGGTCTTATATGTGGATGACATATTGCTTATTGGGAATGATATCCCTACCTTGCAAAACGTTAAGGCTTGGTTAGGGAATTTTTTCTCAATGAAAGACTTGGGTGAGGCTACCTATATCCTTGGTATCAAGATCTATAGAGATAGATCTAAAAGGATAATAGGCTTGAGTCAAAGTACATACATAGATAAAATGTTGAAGAGGTTCAACATGCAAGAGTCCAAGAAATGATTCCTGCCTATGTCTCATGGCATTCATCTTAGCAAGAATCAATGTCCTCGGACATCTGATGAGCGAGATCGAATGAATAAAATTCCTTATGCTTCTGCTATAGGATCGATCATGTATGCCATGTTATGTACTAGACCAGATGTCTCATATCCATTGAGCACAACAAGTAGATATCAAGCTGACCCCGGTGAAGGTCACTGGACAGCTGTCAAGAATATTCTTAAGTACCTCAGAAGGACTAAAGATGTATTCTTGGTTTATGGAGGTTTGGATGACGAGTTAGTTGTAAATGGTTACACAGATGCTAGTTTCCAAACCGACATAGATGATTTCAGATCGCAGTCTGGTTTTGTATTCACATTGAATGGTGGAGCTGTTAGTTGGAAGAGTTCAAAACAAAGCACTGTGGTTGATTCTACAACAGAGGCTGAGTATATAGCAGCATAAGATACAGCTAAAGAAGCAGTTTGGTTGAAGAAGTTCATCATTGAGCTAGGAGTAGTACCTAGTATTGCAAATCCTGTGGACATTTATTGTGACAACAATGGTGCCATAGCACAAGCAAAAGATCCTAGGTCTCATCAGAGATCTAAATATATACTCAGGCAGTACCATCTCATTCGAGACATCATCGAT